>JADDOH010002507.1:0-276681 GCA_016648135.1 Agrypnia vestita | reverse complement strand
GTAAGTTAGTTAGTTAGTTAGTTGCTAATTTCATGTTCTATAAGTTCAGATTCCAGTCTCTTTATGATTAAAAAAGATTGTTTATTTTTTTTCCTCAGCATTTATTTCTTTTCCAACTATTTTGTTTATTTCATCTGTTAAAATAAGTGATTTTTACTTTTTTAGAACAATTAATAAGAATTTAAGTTTCACAAATTTTTGTGAATCCTGTGATTCCGATTTTTAATTTTGATAAATTGGTATTTTTTGGTAATTTGTCTTTTATTTCTTCACTTTTAAATTTATTTGCGGACAATAGCATACATTTTGATTGGGCCTCAAGAAGTTTATAATTGTTGCTGGAAGGTATTGCGGCAAATGATTTTTTATTGTGTACTATTCATTATTCCTTATAATTTTTTCCTGAAGGTAGGTATATTATTTACTCTGTAATTCTATTTTTTTCTTTGTAAATTTTTTCTTCATTAGTTTTTGGTTTTGTTCTAGTGTTATTTTTGTTTTTAGGTCTTGGCGGTTGTTATTTTATAAATTTCACTTTTGATGTTGCTTAATATTATGTTTACGTCCATCGTGAGGTCAAATGTTAACGTCGCCCGTCAAGGCAATTCGCTTCACTAGGCACATCTGCACTTCTCATCTGCAGAATTGTGAATGAAAGCTTATTTAGAGAGATTTGGCAGTCGTTCATCTAGTATATTATTTTAAATAAAAACCGGTAAAATCTATAAAATCATAGCGATTCCAAGTTGGGGAGGTACTTACAAAACCACATTAAAACCAGCTATAACGGCACAAAAAACCTTGCTCCGAGTCATTAATAAGAAACCATTTACATACCAATCAGACAGACTATTCAGAGAATTTAATGTACTGGACGTTAGACAGCTGTTCGTTAAGTCTACCCTCATCTTCTCATCTTCTACATCAAAAACACAAACCACCTAACAGCAACCAATAACTCGCATTCACATAATACTAGACAAGCATTACGAAACCTTGACGAAATACCAAAAACTAAGACAACACATGGACAGAAAAATTACTCATACATAGGGCCTAAAATATTTAACATATTTAAAACAGACTTCCCGGAAATCAGAATATACTCAATTAATAAAATAAAAGCTTTGGCAAACAACTGGCTTACCTCCAAAGGTAGAACAGCAACTGAAAATTTACTTACTGTAATTGCATAATAATGTCTTCAAATAAAAATATATACCTATATAAATGAATTAATTAATTAAGGAAAATAAAAAATAATCTTAAACAAAACTTTAACCCTTTTTACATTAAACAATTATTCTACACATATTTACACTTGGACTTATGACTAACTCAACTTTCACTAACATTCCACTTGATACTCTGTAGATACATAATAACTACTTTATGAAAATAAATACTACTGACGAACTCGAAAAAATATTATAATTGTGTTCTATAACGCCACTCTGGGACAGGCGTAGCCTAGTAGAGTGGCATAATCCACAAATTAAACAAAACAAAAAAAATGTGTAATTTTTCTTATGTTTTATCTTATGTTTTATTGTAAAATTAGTATTAAGTATCTTTATTTGTAAACAAGGATTTTTTTAAATAAATAAATAAAAAATAAATATTTTTTAGGATTACTTTTTTTTAAAAACTGAAGGCATGTTGATATTTTTGTATAAATTGTGCGAAGCGCACAACCGTATGTGGTGGCATTATTTAAAATGGTGTCCGGGAGGAAGAATTAATTATGCTGTCTGAAACAGCCCTTTAGCCTTACCATAGGGGCCGTCGGAATATCGGTTTCTGAAATAACAGTCTGATGTTTGAATTGTTATATCCACGAAACATATTTTTACTGTTTTGTCCCTGAAAAATACGGGAAATTTGACCTTTTTTCGTTGAATTCATGCATTGTTATTTTGAAATACTGTAATAAAAGGCATAATTAGAATTAATAACCGTAAAACGTGGTTATTGTTTTTAAATAAGACACGATAAAGCACTTATAATCTAAATGTTATTCATTTTCTGAATCGTAAGATTTATGATGTCATTATTTATTTGTGTGGAAGGTAAGTACAATGATTTTATTAAATACGTTAAACATGTGTTATTATATTTAAAATATTTTATCATGCTAACCGTAATATGAGCTAATAACTTGAGTTTATGGGAGGAGTATTTACATCTGTTAAATGCATATTGGTAGACTATAAACATCATTGGTATAAAAAATAATATATTTTTGATGTTTATAGCTTTAACTTTGTGATTGGAAATACTTATTAATGAATTTAAAAGCTTTGTATTGGCCACATGGAGTAACTCTACGTCTACCGGTTTTGATGTCACTGTATTTTCGTCAGGACGGACGCATACTTACTATCCATTACCTATTCTAGCAAACAAATCGATTTGTGTTGTTGGTCAATACAAAGTTTTTTTTTTATTAATTAATAATAAAATAATACATTGTTATACTTCATATGTGTACATATATGGAATGATTTTAACTTGTGACGTTAGCTAAATTATAATAGTTTATAGTTTTTATTGAACAGAAATTATGATTTTTATTTTACATAAATGTATAGTAATAAAAATAAAATTGCGAGAATTACCTTTCCTTTTCAGTGTTGTAAACTTAGTTAACATTACCTCTAATGTGAATATCTATGTAAATATACTAAATACTAACTAACTCACTACCCAACCATCACACCGTTTCTCCTCAGGGACAGGCAGAGGATAGAATGCCATATTCTTCTATCTTGGTACGCCTTTTTTTGCTTCGGCTACATTAATACATCTTCTCATACATGTTCTAGTTCATCCTCCAATATTTGTAGTTTTCGATTGTGTCAGGTCTTTCGCGGACGCCATCTATTTATGATGCTTTCAAAACTTGCCCCATATATTTTCTTAACCATCCTTTTCTCGCTCATACGTTTTACTTGACTGAACCATCTCAGCTCTCCTTTCTTTATTCTATCAACCACATTACAGCCAACATTACCCTCAATTTTGTTCATTCCTCACTCTATCGACCAAAGGTTTTCCACAAAAGCCTCTAAGTGACCGCATTTCTACCGCATTCAGTCTATTTTAATTCCTTTTTTGCCAATTTTGGGTTTCACTTCCATACATCAGATTTGGCACTAGAACGCCATTATGTACTTCTAGTCTTGCTTCCTTTGACAGGGATGTGACAGGGATGTACAGAGTTCATATTTTAGTCATTCTCCCGTTATATATTAATGTATTCAATAAAAGAGTAGCTTGTTGATCTTGTGGTAATGACACTCGCCTAGTGATCCGAAAATCGCGGGATCGAATCTCACCCCAGACCAGCAAGTTAGTCCTTTTTTCATAGCACAAGCGTATAGCTTAGTTTGAAAATAGTAAGAATATTAATGTGACACGTATTCCGTGTACGCATCTCTATTTTAAGAAAAAATAAAATAAAAAATGCATTATATATACGAATTTATCGGACATAACAAAATAAAAAGTTTTATCGAAAAAAATATATGATAACTTATCCATATGTGTAGTTATTGCAGGGAAGAGCATTGCGGGTAGCGCAGTGCGTGATGTAAAGAGCGCAGAGTGTGGTGCGCAGTGCGTAATGCGCAGGGCTCGTAGTGATGGATTATCGATTTACACTCTGTAGTAGCAGTTAAGACAAGACTTACACTGGCTAAGTAAGACATATCTTTATGCCGTCGTTCGTAATAGTGAATGTTTTGATTTTGATTTGACAATAATTGATGCATATCGACGATCCTTATGTATACTGTCTAATCTGTTAAAATTATTTTTTCGTTTTAATATTTAACCGTACGATTTACCCTACATTTTTGTATAATATTTAAAAAAAGTTTAATTTTCCTTAAATATATGCATTGTTTGTAACGAAAATTCAAGTTTTAAAATTTTCCGAAAATACAGCGTAAATTTGATGATTTACCAAAGATGGTAAAATGAAAAAAAAATCAGATTCGACAGTATACGTAAGGATCGTCGATATATTCACTTATCAACTAAATCAACGATAAAACTAATAGTTAATATAAGTAATAAATAAACAAAAAATAAAATTAATATTCACCTGACACCGGTGTACAGCTCCGGAATGCGCGTTTCAATTTTAGCACCGTATGGGAAAGGTTAAACAAAATTGTCCAATCAAATTACAGTCTTTTGTAAAAATAAAAATCCGCTACGTAAGACAAAACAATGGAAATAAATGTACGTCCTATTTGTGTGCAAAATGATGAAACACAGAATTCAGTTATTCCATACATTTGAGTTTAAAGCGACTAGTGTAGGCGCCCATCTAAACCTCGATTCGTACAATTCAGGGATTTATCATTTCGGCGGTGCGCGAACAAATATGATGGCTTGTGTGAAAATGCTGAGCGTTTGTTTACCTGCTCACGCTTCCGCTGAATGTTGGTGGAAATAGCACACAGATTTCATTACAGGTATACAAACAGTCGTTTGGGAGTGAAAAAACCTTCAACAATAAAAAAAGTTTTTTTTTTTTTTTGTATAATTATCGAGAAAGCACTATATGTAGGTATATGTAAATGAAAATCAGTGCTCTTCATTAAATTTAAATTTAATAAAGTGCCGATGAATGTGAATTGATTAATCTGAGAAATAATAACTTCAATGTTGTTTCTCTTTTCAGGTACGATGTGTACTTTGTTATTTTAAAATTCTAATTTAAAATATTATGATGTTATACATATGTCAAATGTTGGATTGAAAAATTCAAATTTAATGAAGAACACTTATCCTTATTTATATACATAAATCACTATTTTGTTAAATTGTCAACAGGCTTCAGGGCCAATGATTCTTTTATCAGGATACAAGGTATTATATACTTAAAATTAAAAATCGAAGAGTAAATTAACAACATGAAAAAAAAGTATGTGGGAGAGGAATAACTAATTAAGGTGAAGATTAGTTAATTGAAAAAAAAAGATAGATATCTCATTATCAATGGCGACATCTGTGATGGTTTATGGGAATAACAAGTTTTCGACTGGAGGTGGCGGTAGTTAAAATGCAGCTCACATACGAAACAAGGTGTACAAAATTTGATAGACGTGGTTGTCTTTTATGGAATTTTTGGGGATTTTAGGTGAAGGTGGATACTGTAGAGATGTGCCTTGGAGAAATTGTTTTTAGTTATGAAGTCACCACCCGTTCTTGACGGGATTTTCCAAAGTCGTGATGTCTCGGTTAAAAAACTCTTGAGATGTTTTACAGCGTTTGTTTTTTGGAATGACAATTTACAATTATTATGTGGTGGCCCAAGACACGTACACACACACACCCGTGTAATGAGGTACCGCATATGCTGACATTGAAGTACGGCAGGCCGTTGCCCTCGATAAAGAGGTTGAGGCAAGATCGCTGAGCACAGCAAACAGGCGACAATGTAAGCCGGGCCAGTGACCGAGTACAAAGGCAATGTATAGCAGAGGGCATGGACTATCGGAGTGACGAAACGCACCTTGCTGATCTAGACCAAATACCCACACGCGCGGCCGAGGAAAGAGGAAATCATAACACCCACGATTCCTTTGTTCACGATCACTATATAAACGGTAGTCTCCAGAGCAGACCATCTCACACCTGCGGGGCTTTTCGGATACGGCGGAAGCCCTCTTCGTTATACATCTCATCTTGACGTGAACCGCTTGTACTGCGGAAGCTATCGCCATTCATCGACTCATTATTGTATAACTGTAATTACTCTACTTGTAACTTTGTCATTATTAAATCTCAATAAATACTATTCAAACACCGCGGCTTCATCCTCATCAGCCTTCCCACAGTTACAATATCGCGAATATAAAAAATGACGGAAGTGTTGTCGAGCAGAGCTTCCAGCGGCTCTTATCGAGGTCTAAGAAGCGAGAACTGTGTCTGTGTCGAGACACTGGCCTTGACACGCTCCAGTATTTTGTCTACCCCGAATTTCGTATGCAAGCCTCGGTCCGTTCGCTTCTTCCATGTGTGTGTTTGTGTGTGAGTCCTGCTGATTGTGTTGCCGGGTCAATAGCCGTTGTACTTGAGCCAATGATTGGTGATCTTTCATAATGGGGGATGCAGGTGCACCCATAGAATTAATGAAAGTTAAATTGTGTAAAGTGATCACTTATGCCAGCACTTAAGCAATGATAGGTTGTAAGCCCTTTGAACACCCAAAAATAATTCCATACCTTCTCTCCCATACATAAAAACAATAATAGTCTCTATGAGGCATCTTTAATATACCTTGACTAGCTGTTCGTACCCGGCGTTGCACGTGATAAGAAGTTAAGTTAAAAATAAATTTGTGGGAGGAAAATAAGGTTCCGTTGTTTGGCGTAGCCTCTAATAAAAACAATGTTTCCATTTAATGTAGGCTGGAACGGATGGTATGTCCGGAAGGGGGGGGGGGGAGTCCTCAGTAATATGTATGCAAAACTGGGTCAGATGTGTCAAGATGTCATAGATTTGTATAGAAAATATATCAAGGGGTGAGAAAGACGTAAGAGGGGAGGGGGAAATGTCGCTTTTGTTACTTGCCGGTACTTAAGAATAAGTATGCCGAATTTGGCTAGATCGGTAAAACGGTGTAGATATATACAGAGAACAGACAGACAGATATTGAGTTTCATAGGTATAGATTAATGATATACTTCTAGAGGTAAAATCCAGTATTGTGTTCTTGAAAATTTTGAATGTATTCAAAATATTAAATATTAATTTACAAGATGATTATTTGAAAAAAGGACTTGGGTATTTATAAAATTTAATTTTCTTTTAACACAATAATTACATTTTTATAAAGTTAACTTCATAAAATTAATATTTTATTTTTATGTAAGATTTTTCTATTTAAATATGCATATTTTTTTGGATTTATAAATTGTTCCCACTAGAGTTTTACAACAATCTTTGTAGTCTACGATGTTATACTATGAAAGGCCTTATAAAAAAAAAAAAATTCCATCATCATCATGATCATTTTTATCATGTTATAATTTTTTTATATTTTTAAATTTTAACGTGTGTCCTGGTTATAAAAACTAACTAAAAATCTTTAAATGTTGGAGAAAAATGCTAATATTGAAAAAAATAGTATTTTTTCTGTCAATGACAGTTTTATAAAAATAAACTAATCGAAAAACGACCTCAAAAAGCAGGCAATCTGCTAACCTGGTTACGATCCCGTAAAACATTCGAAATAAATAACACAAGGCTTATTTTTGATGTCTAACTTTTTTTTTCACTGACGTTGTCTGTCATTGACTTGTCTTTCATCTTCTGGAAACACGAAGAGCTTTTTCTTAAAAAATAATATAAATACAAAAATAATCTATTCCTGCAAACAGAATTTCATTTATTTCTAATTTGTCTTATCAATTCTATTTGATAGAAAAGGTCTTGTCCCTTTTATACAGTTACAAAAATAAATGTACTTTTTCTACAAAAAAATTTGAAAATAATGTTCGAAATGCTGAATCTATAATAATACTAGATATATTTTAGTCATATACCTACGAAGGTTTTTTAAGAAATGTCATATTACATTATATTAAAAATGACAACACCAATTTCATTGTTTGTTATTTATAACAGTTACAACGTTTTCTGTGCCAACGCGCCATCTTCAGTAATGTACTTCTGTAGGGCTCATCATTGTTTGATCACAAAAACAAATAGAAAATGAAAATTAATGTAAAGAGTAAAATAAAATAAATAAAAGATGTAAAGACTAAAATTAATCCATTTAAACAAAATATAAAAAATACCAAAAACGTACATTATTGGTGGGAGTATAAAAGCAAAGGCAGCAATATCAAAAAAAAAAAAATAATGCAGTCATTGAGGATAACTTATTTGTTATGTATTGAATTTGAGATTTTATAGAAAATATAGCCTACACATTTACAGGAAACATGGTTTTGAAATGGATAGATAAAAAAAATTTAGAATTCAGTACATTTTAAATTAGTAATCCTCGGTTACTGCATTCAAAACATTTTTTTTTTTTCGTATATTGCTGCATGCCCCACATATCACGAAAAATTAAAAGAATAATAAAAAAATATATATATAAATAAAGAGGGGAAAGGAAACAATCCGAGTACACTTATAAATAAACTTTGCTTTCTGCGGGTGAGAAAAAATGACCACCTTTCTAGAATCGTGCGATTTTTATATGCACACAAATAATTACCGCTGTTATAAAATTTACCCCGCCCTCCCTACCGAAGGACTATGAGAGAATGAATAAAATATACGACTTGCGCATCTTCAAAATAAATTAAGAATATCCTTGTGTAATGATCAGACGCAGACTTTTAGCTGGAGAAGCCAAGACGCCCCTTGCTGCAGCCTGCGCGAATGGCTAAATATAAAATTAAAATTACATTATTGATCGTTTCCTTGAATTTATGACTTGTGAATGCCAACGAAATTTCACTTTTGAAGAATTTTTATATTCTGTTGTATTCTATATTTCATATACGTACATGGTGTAATAAAAAATATCGAATTAATTTAATTAAATTTTGTTTTGTTCACAGAGCGGGAGTTCATTGAGAAATAATTTATTTTGTACGCTAAGTGTTAATCCACTGTTGAGTAATAATATGTAAACCTAAGCGGGGTTTCCAAAAAATTTCCGTCATTTTTTATGGGTTACAGCTATGTAGTTTTAAATATTTGATTAATCTTAATAAAAAAATAATATTAGGTCCTTACATATGAAATTGACGTTTAGTATGGGAGGAACATAAAGTCGATTTTTTTTTATTATAATATATTTATTTAATCAAAGTATGTACCATTGCTATCTATGCACTTTTGCCATCTCATAGGTAGTTCATCGATCCCTTTTACTAAAAAAACCATTCGGAAGGGAATCAATAAAATCTTTGAAGGCGGTTTGGACTGCCCCATCGGAGTTGAATTTTTTCCTTTGCAAGAAGTTATCCAAATTTCGAAAAAAATGGTAATCTGTTGGGGCAAGGTCCGGAGAGTACGGTGGATGCCTTAGACATTCCAATTGAAGCTCCTCTAATTTGGTAGCCGTCTGTTGTGCAGTGTGTGGTCTAGCGTTGTCATGAAGCAGCAGTGGCCTAGAGCGATTAACCAGCCTCGGTTGTTTAGCAGCTAGCTTTTCCATCATGGTTTGCAGTTGCTGACAATAGACATCTGCCGTAAGACATCTAGTCCACCAAACGCTCACAAGTAACTCGCGTTTGTTGATTTGCTTCACTCAATTCGTGAGGTACCCACCTTTCAAGCTTTTTAACCTTACCAATTTGCTTCAAGTGGATTAAAACAGTTTTATCACTAACACCGCAGCCTGTAGCTAACTCGGATGTGGTTTGCGATGGATTCCGCTTCCACAATAGCCTTCAATTCTTCATTATCAACTTTGGTCTCCGGCCGTCCACGGGGCTTGTTCTGCAGGTCGAAATTTCCAGAACGAAAACGTTGGAACCAAAAACGCACTGTGTTTTCTTTTGCGGCACCGTCGCCATACACATCATTAATCCTTCGAGCCGTTTCTGCAGCACTGGTGCCACGGTGGAACTCGTACTCGTAAATAACGCGATATTTCAAGTTTTTCATTTTGTAAACTGAGTCTCGCAAAGAAAAAAACAATTGAGGAAAAAACAAATGAATTATAATTTTCAAAACACAAATACATGAGTAAATAGCTGTAAAAATTTGGATTTGGAATTCCTAACCAAAGAGAAGATATTTGAGATCAAATTTGCCAGTACGGTAAAACGTCAATTTCATATGTAAGGACCTAATATTTATTCGTTGCTTTGATTTTTCTGTATGCCTTTCTAATTGATTAATAAATTTGGTCCTGTTATTTTTCTTAAATAGGTTATATATTGAATTTATTTTTATTTTATTTCCGAGAAATTCTTATTTCTCACAGCTTATTTTATTGTATAAACTGCATTATGCACATCTAGCTAAATGTTTATGTGTCTAAAACAATACAAAGTAATTTTTTTTTTATAAATTAATTATCTGATAATATATTAGAATATTCTTCATTAATAACTTGTTAAAGGAAAGTTGTCAAAAAAACTTGCCAAACCAAAGAAATCACAAGTTGAATCGGGGTCTACCGGAATAAGAATAGGCATGATGACAGTATTAAAGAATAAGTGATTTCAGAAAAGAAAACATTTTGTAAGGATTCTAAAAAATGATCCAGTTTTAATATATACATTGAGATCAATAAGATTTTCAATAAAATACAAGTATAAAATTGTGCAATTCGCCATTTTAACTGAAACACCGGTCAGAGCGAATCACGTTACGCCTCAGTACCCATCACCGTGTCTTT
Source organism: Agrypnia vestita (assembly GCA_016648135.1). Classification (NCBI taxonomy): domain Eukaryota; kingdom Metazoa; phylum Arthropoda; class Insecta; order Trichoptera; family Phryganeidae; genus Agrypnia; species Agrypnia vestita. The sequence continues at coordinate 266,294 of JADDOH010002507.1, read as the reverse complement.
GAACCGTTGCCATAGACACAATGCAATGTTTACTGAGGCTTGACGTCACGTAGACGAAATGACAGCTGTGGGCATTTTTGCGCGAAATTAAAAATATGTAGATGAAAATGCAATTATTTGCGTAAAAACTTAGTTTATTACTGAAATAATGTTATTTTCGGTAATAGTAGACGTGTACCTACAATATGGAATGTTATTTCAAAATCTGTCATCATGCCTATTGTGACGGGACCAATTCTGCTAAACGAGTCCAACCCAAAAAATATGGAATTGAAAAAAATGGTTTCTAAAAATTTTAACCTACAAAATCCTAATACGTCGATATTTATTATTGAATATTTATTTTTACATAGGCCTCATTGTAGAGATATTTTTTAATAGTTTTTAAATGTAATTAGATGAAAAACACCTTTTATCTACAAAGATATGACGCGTCTTACAGGTTGGATTCTTTCTACAAAATGTCTTAATATATGAAACTTATTTTCTTCTGTGTGGGTTGGATATATTCTATCAAATAGGAGTGACATTATTGAATTCCATCTTTTTACTACCACGCTTATATTTGCTTCACCTGCTTGACTGGACGGAATCTTATAATCGATATTTCACCCGCTTCCCAATTTTCAATCGACTTAAAATTTTACACACACGCGTGTTCTCGATGACAAAACAGAATCAATTTCACAATCTGATTCACTAATTAATCAATTAATCCATCATAATTAATTAATCAGAATTTTATATGAGAAAAAAGTAGTCACTGAGCTCACGAAAAGATGGCGCTAGTTTCCTATCGAAGTGATTTTGTACGCTGGGTAATATTAAAACTAAAAAGTAGAAAAAAACGTGGAGGCTTCCCCTCCATCAACAACAGAATTTTATAAACTATACAACTATCGTAAACTATGTGACTTGGATTTATTATATACAATTTTTAAACAACATCAAACATAATAATTTCGTTATCTGTCCACCCGTCCGTCTGTCTGTTTGTCTGTCCCCGTAACTTCGTGTAACGTCCATTTCGTTCGAATTCACGGCTAAAAAAACAAATTAAACAGCAGGGGTTTGAACCCCGGGCCAGCAAACCCGAACCGGCCGCTCTACGCATGTTGCTACGGTCGCCTCTCCGTGGATCTCGTCGACGCTGTCGCCCCCATCATTTAAGAATGCTAAAACCAATTGTACACGTTTTTTAAATTAATTAAAGGTTGATGGCCGTTATGTGGGTTACAAAAATATTGATTACACTTCGCCCATCAACTTGCATCAAGTTGGATTAAAGTAAAAGTTCGTTTAAAGCACAAAAGCATTCTCCATCAATCAAACAACACGTTATAAACATCTATGCTTTAGAAGAACTTTTACCTTAATCCAACTTGGTACAACCGGGCCACAGAGCTAGGACGTTTTCCGCAGATAAAGATATCGTATTGAGCTGTCCAAATCAGTATATATATCATTTTTAGTATTTTGTGGGGTGGACGCTTTCAGCAGAACTGCGTACAATCATTTTTAAAGTTTAAGAATGTTCTAAAGACTAGAATAGTCATTTTTTAGAACTTTCCAATAAACAAACGCCTCTGAGTTGATAAACTGGTACCATCGTCGTCAGAGGGCGTGCGCATAATATCTAAATACTTCGTAAATACATGACTCATTCTTTGAACGCATCTCAGAAATCACACACAGTTGAATTTTATTGCAATCTAGTTTTATCAAAGTAAATAATTCACTTAAGCGCCTATTTCAAATCTCTGTCAGGTATTGAAGAAACATTTTCTGAGAAACCCGGTTGTCCTCACAAATGGTAGCGAAAATTTTTTGGTGAACAAGTATTCACTTAATAGGTACTCCTACCACAGTGGCGTTAGCTAAGTTAAAGTGAAAGGTGTTGTATAAATAAGATATACAGATGTCTCAGAGCTAGTATCAAAAACTTCGGGGGAGTCCTCTTTGAATAGAAAATATTTCTTACACTTTGGGTGAAATGTTGATAGTTACAGAGATAGTTGATTTATTTTCAGTAAAACTTTATACTACCACTACAATCAATTGCAGTAAAATGTCCTAAATGATTTTTATTATATTTTTACATTTCCAATTCAGTAACCGATCCAACCCAATCAAACAATGAGCTCGAAGAACGACAGCTGAGATGGTATGGGCACATAAGACGGAGACCACCAGACCACACGGTGAAGCAGGCAATGTCTACGAAAATTCATCGGCAGTCATCCAGAGGAAGACCAAAGAACTCCTGGATGACTCAATGCTCAAAAATCCTGCAGGGAAACGGCCTAGACGAAAGCGATCGAAGAAAATACAGCCTGAGAACGAGAAGAGCCGACCCAACAGCCTCCCTAGGTAATAAGTTGGGACAGTGCAAGAAATAAGGAAGAAGGTACTTCCAATTCACGCACCAATATAAAACATCTCATGTTTACTACTAATAAGGTGTCAAAGCGATTATCATTGATGGACTTAGGCCCGGTTGTTTCAAGTTCGATCAAAGTAAGCGGTCGATCAAAGCATAGATTTTTACGAAAACGGATCATCTGATTGGTGGAGAACGTAAAAATCTATGCTATAAAAGCTTACTTTAAATCCAACTTGAAACAACCGGCCCTTAGTAGTGGAATCTATACAGAGAATAGTAGATCCTAAGGAATCGTAAAAAGTTCATTTTCTTTTATATTAGACTAGTTGACCCGCGCAGCTTCTCACGCGTAGATTTTTACTAACTTTTAGTAATATTTTATCCATTTATGTATTAACCGTAACTAATAGATATATGTTGTAATGGATTTTTTATAGAACTTTTTGAGTTCGAACTTTACCTCTTTATATATTAGTATAGATGAATGATTGCCAATGAGTAATACTTTCTGACTGCAGCTACATTATTGTAGTTTGTTGTCATTTTTAAAACATTTTCATCACTATCTTTTGTCACGTGTCCGAGATCTCAATTAATCATTATCTACTATAAATAAGAAGCGAGTCAAAAAGCAATTATTTGTTGAGTCATCATAATAATTTTACAAAGACGTATTACCTCCGACACAGATATCTTTAACGACCTTTATTAATACGTTAAGAAAGTTGTCTGTTTGTTTGCCTCCAATGTTAAGAGAAGATTAATTAAAATATTCATTGCCTGGAAAAACTAATCCAGTGTCACTCATTATCAAAAAAAAAATTTTTTCATGCTTCAGCAGGCCGCGACTCTTAAAAATAATGTGGCGAAACACATCACAAAAGCACCCAAGCTTGAGTAAACCAAATAGATTTCTTGTGACTTCACCGGGAATCGAACCCGAAATCCTCAGTAGTATGAAAAGCCAGTGCCATGCCTGCTGATCTACGGGGGATTTTTCAAGTCGAAATATAATAATTTCATTGTCTGTCAGTCCGTAACGCCTGTAACTTGCTGGAATTATAATTTTAGATAAGTACGGCAGGTAAATGATATTGGGTGTTAACTAGGTTGTAAGTACGGAAGTAACGTCGGTGTTTATTTTTGCCAACGAAGAGAATAAGAGGACACAACAAAATAAAAATACAACACATTAGTCAATAATGTATACTTACCCTTTTATTATTCTTGCTATAAATATAACTTGTATATATATATATAACTTCTTGCCAATGTTATACAAGTTTTTCAATGTCTCTCTGACTCAAAGAATTCAGAAACAAGTGTCGAAAATGCTCACTTTAGTCAACTTACATTACATTTTGAAGACCCGTAATTAAAATAAATAATAAATATAACGTAAAAGCAAACACAACATCTTGTAGAGCAGATTTTTTTTACCATTTTTTACCAATTTTAAAATTATAAAAAACGGACATTACTTATGTAAACACCTAATAATTTAAAACATTTTATTTCTGAAAACGGACTCCGAAATGTTTAGACGAATAAATTTAATTTAACTGCAATTAGTTAAAACTAAAAGGTACAAAAAATATATTCATCGGTCATTAGTTTAATGATAGTCAGTGGAGTAAAAAACCATGGCGTCTTTCAGAAAAGTGTTGATTAATTTTTAGTAAGTATTAATTATTATTATATGATATTCACAATCTGCGAAATAATAAAGTGTGATTATAACATTTAAAAAAAAATTCTCTTCGAATCACGTCAATCGACGATATTTCTCTCGGAGATTCATCTTGAAAGCGTGTAAAGTACCATGTATATGGCAGTACGAAACAAGCTATGAATGAAACCGGATTTTTTATGCATAATTGAATGACGCAACCATTACATACCGACTATTACCAACTTTGAGAGATTAATGTTCCATACGTAGAAACACACCATCTTCAAAGAAAGCTAAACTTTTATGAAATGAAATTATGCTATAAAAATAGTACCAACTCACTTGATGTTATGGGACGAGTGTAGGAAGGTATTTATATACATCTACAACGGGAAAAATCCTAGCTTCGCTTTACGATGATTTTCACTTTGTAGAGAAGGTAGTATACGTTTCGTTGCGTTTTCGTAAACCCGTGAAAATATTGTTTATAAATATTTTATTTCCATTTCTTGTTTGTGATGCATTTCAAAAATTATTAGTCCGTTTTAACGATAGGAAAAGTATCGATACCTACTCATATACGATACCAAATATATTTAAAGCCGTATTGTACGCCTTTTGTCGGGCCGAGTTACGCCTCTGGATAGAGAACAGGGGGCCAAAAGACCTAAAGATAGGGAGAGTGCAGTGAGAACGGAGAAGCATGACCTTTACGTAAACAAAAGTATATTGAAAAAAAACAAATAAAAGATATACATACCTCGTGATACACCTAGTAAAATTATTATAATTTTTTTCAGATTTGATATTTCATAATATTCTCATAAATATTTTTTTTCGACGTTCTTCCCAAAATATAATATGTTTTCATAAAGGCATGCTTTAATATATTCAAAATACTATAATATAACTATATATATATAAATAACACAAGTCGTGTCGAAACAAGTCATAATATTTTAAAATTAAAATAAAACGACTTCCTCGTCTGTTCTCATGGTAGCAATAAAGAATGTCTTTACTATTATATAACATTGCACACTTCGTCAATTTCGACGTTTGACAGATATCTTGCCAATCCTCGCTGAAACTTCACACAAAATGTGTTGTAAAACATTAAATAGATGCACTTTACTCAAGATCAAAAGTGACACTTGTAATGTTAACAGGCTCGTCATCACTCGTCACCCACCAACCGGCATTGTCTCGGAAACCAGGCAAAAACCTCAACGAGTAATATGCGTGAAGCATCGGGAACCACGATCGACGAACCACGGTCAGGTGGAACCTTGCGATTGCATTGTCCATACACGGACGGCGGGCAGCGGACGCGAATCGGCGTTTCTCGCGAATTATCTAGCAGACTTTTCCGCGGCTGGCAACACCGTCGACAAGTTTTCGAAACAATTCCGAATTCGAATAAACAATTTGAAAGATGGCGTGATTTGCACGGAGCATCGCGCGCGAAAAACATTAAGAGCTGTAATTAAAAGTATTCGTTTAATTGATTTCACGCGGGAAAAAAACAATGAGAGCCGTTTTATGTTAACAACGATTATTTCCGCATAAAAAAGTATCATACCGTGAAACAAAAGTGCACGTTTGTGAATGTTATCTTCTTGACAAATGTGTTAATTTATAAAATTTCAAGACCAATGTATATTTAGAATTAGTCTCGAGAAAAAATAACTTATTTCAGTGTGAACAGCGTTCAAAACTTTTGCTTTTTCTGTATTTGACGTTCCTGTGACAATAATACTGTTTGTTGACATAATTCAACTGACATTCTCAACTGTGATTTTTATTAAGTTTTATTTTGTTTTCTGATTTTCGCACTCGAGTGTTGTCTCTGGATGTAAGTTGCGTTATCAAGATGAGATCTGTAGGTAGCGCGTCTATATTAAGGCTTCGGTAAACAATAGCTGATAAAGGAAGATGTTTTTTAAGGTGGGAGCCATATATAACGACATATTCGCCGGTTGATTATGATATTTCTCGAGTGGTGTTGTGGGGTTAAGTGGTGCAGCATGAAGCGACAGAGGAGGTGGTTTTTGGTTCTTGTCCTGCAACTGGCCCTCTACGCGGCCGCGCAGAATGATACTACCACGCCATCGCGGTAAGCGTAACAAGAATTATTTATTTTTAAATTTTATTAATTTGTGCTTTTACTACGTTTAATTTGTACATAATTCTATACGAGAAATATAATAATTCGTAATATATGTATATAAATGTTCATTCTTACTTCACGTTGTATAAATTGTATTATTTTATTTGACCACGTAAAAATATAAATCTTCAAGTCGTAATTTTAAATATAGTAATAAGCACATTCCTTCGTTTGAAAAGTAAGAAGTATATATACTTAGCACGTTTGCATGTCTGCATTGTAATTTTATATAGATATTTATTTTTAAAAAGACTGCGAATGAAAATTGAAGAAAAAATTAATGTTTGCGTCATAAATTTTAGAGGAAAAAACTTCCGGGCCATTATTTTTAAACATTTTAAGGACAGTAAATTCGTGCTGGATAGTGAATTTAAATTTAAATATAAAATAACATTTGTTGTTAAGTACCTAGTCATCTCAAAACACAAGACACAGAATTTTATCATTAACGAGTATCATACATATAGGTCGTAATGGTGCAAATCCATTGCCACGATCGTCTCACTTACGTGAAAATTCTTATTTATTAATGTATTTATCGTAAGATATAAAGATGTGTGTACGATGAAACATTAATCTTTTGATGAGTATTAAAAAAGGCAAGTGTGTATACAGGGTGTCCCGTATCTCGACGTCAAACCGAAATCGTGTGATAAGCCAAGTCATAATAGTTATCAGAAAATATTTAAAAAAAAAAGTAATAAAAAAATTTAAAAAATTAAAAAAACAGCCAGTATTGATTTTGAATACTTGGTTTGTTCAAAATGTGACATTTTCTTCCAAGATGGAGCAGTTGGATTTGGATTTTGGACAAAAGTTTACAGAAGCATTATTCAGGATTACATAATAATAAAAAAAATGAAGAAAATAAAGATTTGTAGCAACAGGAGTGAAAAGACCGTCATAGGGTGTAGATTTTTTTGATTTTTTTAAATGCTTATAATTTTAAAAACATATGACTTAAATTTATGTTATTATGACTTGGCCTGGCCTATCACCCGATTTTGGCTTGACGTCGAGATACAGGACACCCTGTATATTGGGAATTTGTTTTATTTTACTTTAAGGGATGTCCGATCTGAAATCATCCGGACGACTTATAAAATTGTTATTTCATTTACAAAATATTTTGATGTAATTAAATAGAAATATTATCTGTTTCAAAAAAATAATGGAGGTATATTTAAAAATAGACATGGCTTTCAGTACATACCCACGTCATCAAGTAGTTATAATTTTTTTTTTAGCTTCGTTATCTGGTAACAAACAAACGCTCAAAATTTTCCAAAATTTCAATCGAAAAAATTATTCTAAATATGGATCCAAACATCCTTCGGCTTATTTAACGATGGTAAAAGGTTTTTTATTTTTATTTATCTATTTTAATGCACAGATGATACATATTTTTTACGATGAGCCCCCACTGCCTTTATGGCTGTTCTGGGGAATCTTACGTGTAACCTATACATTTAAGCCTAAACTATAAGCACAACATTATCCAGTATATGTACCTATATGTCTCGTTGCTACTACCAAAAACTTTGGAAGAGCCTTCATATTCAATTTGGATAGAAAATATTCTTTACATTTCGAGCAACAAAGTTTGCATTAATGAAAAAATATTTTTTATCACATGTACCACCCATACAGGGTGTAACAGAGCTAGTCCACAATACTTTACAGGTGGATTCCTGTCTTGATTATGAGACGAAAATGTTCAAGCAACCATAACAATTATTATGGAGTTTTGCAATATCAAATTTTGCATACTTTTTCAATATTTCTGACTTATTTTTTACAGATCTTTGAACTATCATCGCAGTAACATATATCGATTCATTTGTTTAATTAAGATTAGAAGTTAAATAAAATGATAACCCTACAGAAGTTCCAATTTGAATTTGAAGGTTTTGATTATTTTATTTGACTTGTATTAAAGGGAATGAATTTTTAATGTTTGATATAAGGATGTTCCAATTTTTTACAAAAAAATAATTCAGAAATACCTTTAAAAAATAAAAACTTTGATGTCGCATATTTCCATAACTACTCTTAGAAATGATGTCATGGTCGCTTGAACATTTTCGACTCATAATTAAATCAGGAATCTACCTGTAAATATTGTGGATAAACTCTGTTACATCCTGTACATAACTCCTAATTTACGTTAAACGAACAAAAGCAAGATATACCTACCTAAAATGTATTTTTTAAATCTTTTCAATTCTTAAGATTTTATTATTATACAGTTTTTATTCCTTCTGAAAACTAAAGATCCTTGGAATCAGAGCCAGCGATAATCACGTTTCTAGGAAGTTTACTAGTCGTATTTTACATATGTTTTTCTAAGATAGAATACCGCGTACAAACCCGAATCGTAAATCTCGTAGGAATTCCATTCATCTAATCAAAAGTAAACCAGTTTTTATATTATACGTAAACGAGATTTGTCTGTTCATATGTCGTTACACATTATATTTTTTCGTTAGACAAGAATAAAAAGCAGAACTATTATACGTTTGGTACCAATCGGTGCGATGGTACCAAAGTTATGAAAAAGTACCAAGAGGATTTTGCATTATTATCATTTTTCGCATATTGTAAGCAATTTAATACATACATATCTATACTAATATTATAAAGAGGAAAGATTTGATTGTGTGTCTGAATTGAATAGGCCCGAAACTACTGGACCGATTTGAAAAATTCTTTCACATTCAGAATCCTACATTATCCCTGATGAACATAGACTATAGAATATTTTCAAAAATGTTAGGGGTCCGTATGAAAACTTCGATAATGTAACCCAACGTGTGAAAAAATTACGAAAAAAAACTTATATTGCGTACGCTGCGGAAATTACTGCCAATAGAGCAAAGTAATGTAGGTACTACAGTTTTATAGAGGACATTAATATCTACAAAAAAGTCTGCGATACCATATATCTAAGTATTACAGTTATGTTACAATAACTTATGTTAACATTAGATGGAAACATTGTTTTTTAGAGAACAGCGGACCCTTTATTTTCCCTCACAAACTTATTTTTTACTTAATCCTTAACCCGTTCAACGCCGGGTACGACCAGCTAGTCTAATATATACTTACACCTACTAACTTTGAAATTATGGATACCACAAGCAAATTCTTGGACATTATTATTCATTTTTATAGATCTTGTTAAACCTAATTGAATCACAACAGTATTATGCTACAAATATACAAAAAATAAATTCAAAATATTAGACTACAATTTTTTTTAATTGGGTATTTCGCGGTAAGAGAATTACTAATTTATTTAGTGGGAATTTTACATATTTAAAAAAAAATACAAGTTCGTAGTAATTTTTTAAAATAAGTTAAACACATTGGAAGCAGCCATGGCATCTGGTTGGGTACCAAGAAATTTACGTTAGTTCATGTTCATGTCTATAATTTTGATTGTCCGTGGTTATTATTTTCCATTTTTAATACACATTTTATGAAGAATATAATGTTTTAAAAAAATAATTTTAACTCTAGTATACAATTTTTTAGGTTATGTCTCTCTTTTAAAACCGGGTAGTTATATACAATCTTCAATTACGTTTTACTAAAAAAAAAATTTTAAAAAAACTTTTTTAAAAAAAATTTCTTTCTAAATAAAAATCCACAAGATTTTTCATGAAGAGTCTTGGGCTATAATCAGCCTAGTAATCTATACTAAGTAATATGTAAAGAGATAAAGTTTGTAAGTTTGAATGTAGGAGGTAATCTCCGAAACTACTAATCCAATTTCAAAAATTCTTTCACCAATATTTCGAATGAACTTTCGGGATAGTCAAAGGTTATATATTATCCCGTTAAAATAAAAAGAATTTTCGTGGTGAAATATTTTACAACTAAAGTCGGCGAAAAAATGGTCGAGCGATGCATTTTTTACGAACGCTGGCTTAACGGTAAGAGATATTTAAATACTTTCTGAATAGGAGTTGTAGAACTCAAAAAGTTGTATAAAAAAGTCCTTGACGATATATATCTATATGTTAAGGTTAATGCAAAAATTGATTAAATATGATTAAAAGTTACTAAAAATCTACGCGTGCGGAGCCGCGTGGGTAAGCTAGTATTCAATAATTCGCCTCACTGATAGATACAGTAAATATATTTTCATTTCTAATATCCTTATGGGATTTCCAAATTGGGCAGATGGCCCGCATTCCGTATAATTTTCATAATTATTGATTCCCAGTGGCTACCAACGAAAATATTCATTTTTTTCTTCCATTTCGACGTCAGAGACATTTACCACCAGTTCTTAGGCGTCAGTTGTCAAATGAAGGCTTGAAGACAGGTAATCGATTGTCGATTGATTTAACGTCAAAGATGACGTTAAATCAATGGACAATAGACATTACAATTTTTGTAAGGAAGGAAAGTCTTTTCTATTAAGATGGACAGAACATAGTAATGACAGAAAAATCATTGCTTTTAATTTATTTGTCGATCCTATACCACATTTTTGTACACTTATAGATTATATTGTTTATATAAATAACTTCGCAATGACTTGGTTATATATACTCGTACACGTGATTAGGCCATGAAATATATTTATTTATTTACGGAAAACTAACAGTATATATTATAAAAATCAGGTTACACGTGAATATTAAATAGTACAGAGACCATCTTACAAGTTTCCACAGAATCCTTCGCTTCATACCATAAACATATCGCAAAATATTCCTTCGCATAAAAATTTAAATTATTATTTAAGTACCTTAATTTACGAAATACACTTTATAACATCTGTTAATATATGTATATTATGGTAAACACTAACAGGGTGTAACAGACCTAGTCCACAATACTTTACAGGTAGGTTCCTCCCGAAATTATATATATGAGTCGAAAATGTTTAGGCAGCAATGTCCTAATATCAATAGTCATGGAGAGAATTTTTTTCTATATTTCTGATTTAGATTTTGTAAAACGTTGAACTTAAAAAAATAAATCTAGTTTATAAAGTGATATTCAAACATTTATTCACTTTATAAAACAAATCAAATAAATAGTACTTTAATTAGTCCTACCTATCTTCACCAATCTACCCCACATACCCTATATACATGGAAACTTGTCACAACACATTCATAAATCCACACACCAAGCGGGCTATGAATACTAAAAAATATTATATTTTATTAGTTGCCATGTTTGTATATTCTGATTGTACCTAATAATCTTACCTACTTCTCTAACATTGTGTGGTGCATGTCATCGATACATGATTCTGTAACTTATTCGTTGTAATCTGAAAAGCTTCTGTTCATTTACTGTATTGCACCAATATACATTAAATAAATAAATTAATAAAATAATTAAAACCTAGTTAAAATTTTTGGTCAGATTGTTTTGCAAGGTTTAAGTATTTTTATTCGATTTGATATGTGTTACTTTCATGATGCCCAACGTTTTATTATATATAGAAATATAGAAAATTATATAGTATATATATATAAAAAAAATAGAAAAAAATATAGAAAATTATTGCTTGAACATTTATGACTCAATATCTAGGCAGGAATCTACCTGTAAAGTATTATGGACTAGCTCTGTCACACCAGGTATACAGTATTTAAATTATATTTAATTAATAGTATTTAACAAATTATATTTAATTAATAGTATTTGAGAAATTTCAATTAAGCAAACATGGAAGAAATTATTCACTTCCACCCGCATTTCGGAGAAAATTTTACCTTAAAAAAACGCTAAAAAAATACACCATATTTTTTGTCTGTCGTTTAATTTATCGTATATACTTATTATTACATGTTTGTCTGTAATCGTGTACTCCAGAAGAATATTTTCTTGGACGCGATAAGTTAAATAAATACAATGATGTTTCCTTGACCTGTGCAATGAGGTAAAAAGAAATGAGATGAGGCATAAGTCAAATATCTCGAATAATTTTTACTACGTTATCTCATGATATATCATTCGTTTTATGACCGCGAGGCGCGCAATTATTCAATTCTAATTTATGTTTCCAGAGCTGTACCTTCCCAACCAACAAGCAAGCCTTGCTTAGACTTAGCCTAAAGCCTTAGGGCGGAAATTTCAAAGAGCGGCAAATTGAAGATAAATGTACACATTCGCAAATATTTGTGCAGGGAAATATTTAAATGTTTAAAACTTGCAGTGAGTAGGTACGTGCAATAGATTTAGGCCAGCGCCATACTGAGCGTATCTTTTTGTTAGCGTCAAATCCGCAACCGAATTTAGCAAAGACACACGATATTCCGCGGCGAATTCAGTCTGCAACAAATCTTATACTCGCGGAGGTGGAGGTCGGACCTCCACCTCCGCGGGTAAAGGTCGTCCTCCCGATGACGTTGGATAAGTATCCAACGAAACGTCGAGATTCGCTTCTCGGTAATAATGATAGTTATTTATATTTATTATCGAAATTACAGTTAAATATGTCTAACGACCATAATAACAACCTTAACTCTATGGATCCTACAGAAATAATAGCTATTTATATTTATGAAGCTTTATAAAATGGAAGAAAGCGTGAATATTGGATACATCCATATAACACTCAAAGAATAATTATGGGGCAATCTTGTACGAGAAAGCATTTCAATATTACTATGTCAATTTAATGATTTTATGAACTACTCAATTAAAAGGCTTACATACCTAAGAAAACTAAAATATTTAGAACGGCATTATCTCCTGAAGAGAGGTTGACCGTTTCTTAGGTAAGTTGTACTTTTTTCGTAATATTTTATTTACTATAACATTGTATTTTTTAAATTATTAAACAACACTAAGTTATTGACCAACATAAGGTTATTAAACAACATAAAATTATTAAACAACATTAAATATAAGTGTATTTTTTTAATTACTTAATTACTAAACATAAATCAATGACATTTTCATTAATTTTTTCTGTGGTATTCCAAAAGAAAACTCGATTCTAGATCTCTAAAATAAATCGTTCGGTGTCGAACATCTTGTAACACGTGCGTACGCAATATGGACGATCCGTCGACTGTGGCGCGTTGCATTTAAAAACATGAGACGCGGCGTCGCCGATTTTACGTTGACGGAAGACCCGCGGGCGGAGAACCGAACGGACGCCGAAGCGAGCGTTCCGCCGGCGGATCGACCGATGATCCGCGCAGTGTGTTCGATAAGCGCATGTATGGAAATAAATATAGCGGCGTTCCGCGACGGAAGATACACGTAGTGTGGCGCCGGCCTATTAAATGTATGAGAACATTGAACATATCCAACCCACTTCATATAAAGTTGGGACAATGTTGAATTCATGAAATTTTGCGTTTTATTCATTGTAGCGCAACATTATGAATTCGTTTATCGTTTGTCAGTTCATTTTTAGGCCAATAAATTTATTTTATTTAAAATATTTTTTGTCAGTTTTGCGGAGAGTGGCATTTTCTAAGCAACTTGCCTAAGGGCGGCATAATGTCTAGATCTGGGCCTGAATGTTTACATACTAGTGTCGTGGTTAAACAAAAACAAATCATATAGGTATGTGTATTACTCATTGACACGAGGCTCGCCTGTACTGGATCAAGTATATACAATCAACAATCAAATCATTTCTATACTTTACAAAGTTTGTACTGCCTGCACTATTTTCCGTCAGTTTTAACACAGAATGTATTTTATGGCCAGCATCCTGTGAAAACTGTTACACGCATGCGTTACTTTAATGATAAATAATTTGTTGTTACATTAGACACCACACGTAGAATCCTATAGACATGGAATTTTTTAAAATACTATTACTACGGGTTACTGATTTTATTATCGTAATTTTATTATGCCTAATTATTATGTAAAATGTCTATTGTAAAAATACGTTTCGTTTACTAGGGGATTAATGCATAGATAAATGCAAGGTTAATGCATAGATAAATGCAAGATAGATGTAATTTTATTGTGCCTAATTAATTTGTAAAATGTCTATTGTAAAAATACTTCTGTTTATTAGGGGATTAATGCGTAGATAAATGCAAGAATAAATACTTTAACTGCATTATAAATGTGTCTTAAATATATGTGAGAGGGGAAATACTTCCGCTGTGTCCCAATTCCCTCGCGGACAGATGCGATCAGCAACTCAGGTGCGCTCCAAAAAACCAGAACTGAGAGAGTTGTTGACAAATATCAAAGTCCAAAAGGTGTCATTCTTGGGTCGTGTGCTGAGAGGAGACCAGTACGACCTTTTGCATTTGACAATTAACTCCAGAAGCCTTTTAATATTTTTTTATGCGGGGGCTCTAAATAAGTCGATTAGGCTAACAAGTACATCGTATTTCGAAAATGGCGATACTTACCAGCGTGACATAGCCGTCTCCTTCAAAGTCCTGTCGTTGATTGAGTTGACACAAATAATCAATGCGATACACTCGATAGTTCGAAAGAGAAAGCAACAAATGTTCACCACGTTAGTCGAAACGACTTCTTCCTTCTAGGGTTAAGGGCAAAATCGAGGGTGTTTGCAGGAAGCAGGCTCCGTAATATACGAGATTGGACAAGGATAAGAACGTGGAATAGCGGTGGAAGAGCTGTTTCGAGCCGCTAGAGATAGAGAGATCACTCTCAAGTGAAAGTCAATTTTCAAGAACACAATGCTGGATTTTGTCACCAGGGGGAAATCATTAATCAGAGACGAAACTATTTTTTTATATGGGAATGTAGGTATAGAAGTGATTTAACGTGTTCATATGGTTTACGACTTATCGTACGTCTGGCTTAAATAATCACTTTTCACAATGTAACGTTCATCAATTCCACCTACGATAGACTACCTATCAAATTTTTGGTAGTTGTATATACGTATAACTTACACATCTTGTTTCATATGTGTGTTGTATTTTTACTACCGCCACCTGCAGTCGAAAACATTATCATTCCCATAAACCGATACAGATGTCGACATCTTCCAAAAATTTGATAGATGTTGTAGTATATCATGAATGGAATTGGTGAACATTACTTTATGTAAAGTGATCACTTACACCAGTCGTACCTTAGGTCGTAAGCCCTATGAACACCCAAAAAGACGCCCTTGACCCTCGACGACCCTCGTTGACATTGACTTTCACATCGAGGGTTCCGGGTTCGATTCCCGGCCACAATTAATCTATGTGATCGTTTCTAAAATTGGGCCTATTGGCCTATTGAAGCGTAAAATTTAAAAAACTAATCCATAAAAACCAAGTTCTTATTATACTCCCTTTCTCATTTACTAGTTGAAACAGGTTTGGCGCTTACCCCACGCGTTGGGCATGAGTCGGGCGACGCTACGAAAGGGAGTAATATAAAAATTCGAAAAATCCAAAATTATACTATAATTATTAATTTTCTTAAACGAAAATTTGTTAGATCATTTTTATAGTCGCCACGAGTCTACCTGAAAAGTTTCAGCTCGATTGGATCACGGGAAAAGGATTAAAAATCAATCCAAAGTTTTTTCGACAGACAAGTAAGCAGACGCTACGAGTTAAAAGAAAGGGAGTATAAAAAGACTCCCGTTCCTTACTCCTCATATTAAAATAGTTTTGTCTCTGATAAATCTATAACATGTTTTGAATTCATTTTTCTCTTTCCTTTCCCATCACTTAATCATCATCATCATCATCTTCTTCCCCTTGACCTTGTGGGATCGGGGGCCCAAAAACTCGACAAGGTGCTTCCATATTCCCCTGTCTTGCGCTGATCATTACAGTGTTTTTTTTAAATTAAACAACTTGCAATATGATGACACAAAGATTAATGAAATATAATGCAATCCACTCGCCAGTAAAAGGTATGTTTGCGATTTGTACAATATTTCTCGACTAAATGATTTAATGTGACAGTCACAGAGAGGTATTGACTGTGGTTTTTGAATAATAACATATATTATTGCGACAGATCCAATCCCAATATTCCATCTCAGTATCTAATGCGTACGTTATGTAATTAAAAACAATTTAATCAACGGTATTGATCGTATAGAAAACCGACAATCGTCTACACATACTTGCCTACGTTAGACTGGTTTAAAAAGGTCGGAAAGTAGCATTGTTTTTAAATATTTCTTATAAAATTCTGCTCTACAAAATTAATACAAAAAAAAACGAGCGAGCCTTACAGTAGTCGCATATGGTGTGTAACATTTGACATCTCACAATTAAAAATATCATTTGAGCAGCAACAGAAATAAACATCAAAATTTTAAAAAGCTAGTGCCTAAATACTTATTAATTAGTAAATACAAGTAAAGAAAATGTATTTGCATTTATTTATTTATTATTGAATTTTTCCGCACTTGGTAGGTACCGTATATCTACATACGCATTTTGTTTAGAAATGTGTTTGGTCAATTACTTATACGTTTTTATTTATTTTCATAGATGGCGGTAGTGCGCCGCCGTACATATTGTATGAAAACTATGAGTAAATATTTAAAAATAATCTCATAAATTACATAAAATTTGAGAATGTTAATCATTAAGGGCCTGTTGTTTGATCAGAAGTTAGAGGTGAGTTAGAGTAAGAGTTAAGCAAAAAGCATAGATTTTTACGAAAGTGGATGTTTTGATTGGTGGAGATTGCAAAAATCTATGCTTTTTTTTAACTATTACTCTTACTTCTGATCAAACAACAGGCCCTAAGGGTAGTTATTATATACATTACTTAATGTAAAAAAAATCAAGTATTTATTGGATAGTTTCAAGGATATACCTAAGCCAAAGTATATCAAAGTTACAACACCCACACGCTTGACACCAGCCTCACAACATATATACAAAATCAGAAGCATCGGCTGGTAGTGTGCGTCTTCGCTGTGATGGCACTTGCTGGACATTGATTTGTTTATAAACAATGATTTTTTGTCCATCGCGCGTGCTCCGCGCGCACTCATTGGTTAATTGAAATTGCGCGCGTTTTATATCCTGTTAAGCATTTCCGTCCTTTTTCTCGAAATCACTGCCACAGATTGCAGGAATGCGAGAGGAAAGATGTTAAAACATAAAAATGTATACAAAATACTATGCTACGTTACTTTCATTTTATAGAAAAATTCTAGATCTAACTTTTACATTTTAATCATCTACATTATGATTTCGCTTGATACGCGTCGAGTAATGCTCTCTTTCCATTGCCAGCTTCTAAAATTAATCAAATCTTATGTTTTTTAAAGAAACAAGGTGTGCAGATTATTGAAAAATATATTTAAATATTATTTAATGTGTTGCTAAAAATATTATACATAAATTATTTAACATTCGAGTCCTTTAAGGCGAGGGGCATTGAAATGTTTTTTTCTGCAGGCAATTATATTATTAATTAAGTTAAATTATGGAAGTCTCACAAAGATGAAGCTATGAATATGATAAACGTGTATGAAAGTCTTTTTATGTGATGGCCTAGGGCTTACAACCTCTATGAGCTTGCTTAAGTGATCACTCTACACAATGCAATGTTCACCAATTCTATATCGTAAGAACATTCACACATCAAAATTTTAAATATATATGTTCAAATATGAAAATCATTCGTTTATACGAATGGAGTATGCCAGAGACATCTGTTGCCTTTTTTCATGAACTAGTTAGTGTACATACATAGATTTTTGCAGCTGGTAACGATACCTCTATATTTTTTATCTTAATTAATTGATCATCCCTCTGCGGACAAAACAAAACGTTGTACGTCAGTCCTGATACGGTGATATCGAAACCGGTAGACGTAGAGTCATTATTTAAGTGGTTTAAACAAAGTTATTTATTTAAAATGTATAATTATGTCCAACCGCAAAGTTAACGCTATAAACATCAAAAATATAATTACTCGTTTTCACTCCCTTGGGTAAATTTGTTATTTGTATTGCCAGTGCCCTAGTTTTAAAAAATTCCTCAATTTTTCACATCATTAGTAGTATCGTCCTCGTACAGATTTATCGACTGGTTGAAATATCCTTGAGGTAGTCATGTCATTCAAGTACTTTTTATTTGTTTTATTTTCCGCGCTAGAGATTGTGCGTTTATTAAAATCTGACTCAATATTTTAATGATTTCCGTTTTCCGTGTAGTAGACAGGAAATATAAGTAAAAGAAATGAGGTATCTTTACTTATTTATCTGACAACATAATGTTTACCTAGACCTAGTCTACCATAAATACGTTTATG
Source organism: Agrypnia vestita (assembly GCA_016648135.1). Taxonomy (NCBI): domain Eukaryota; kingdom Metazoa; phylum Arthropoda; class Insecta; order Trichoptera; family Phryganeidae; genus Agrypnia; species Agrypnia vestita. The sequence goes on along the minus strand of JADDOH010002507.1, from coordinate 247,862 downwards.
TTCAATAAATCAGCTTACGCACTTAAATGAAATGAGTTTTAAAAAACAGGAAAAGGAAATAATAGATTATTACCTACAATGTTTTTTTACAGTGTTGAAAATTATATATGTATTTGAACCGACAAGTTGACGGACGTATTAAAGGAGGGTTTGGGTTAACTTCAACTTTAACTTAAACCAAAGAGGATATCTGGCAATAAATACCTAACACTGAGTTTATACAGAAAAATTTGCAGATATATCACTTTTATCAGAAACCCTACAAGGCTTTTAATATTTTTTCTACGTGGAGGCTTTCTATTGTAGTCTATTGGGCTAACTATATCGTATTTCGAAAATGGCGGTACTTACCAGCGTGACATAGCCATCTCTTGCAACGTTCTGTCGGTGAGTTGTTACAAACAATCAACGCGATACACTTAATAGTTTGAAAGATAAAGCAAAAAATGTTCGCCGTGTTAGTCAAAATGTCTGAAAATAGCCTTTTAGGGTAAAAAGATCTAGGGAGACAGAACCAATAGGACGAAATAAAGAAGCGCTTTCAGCTGGATTGGGCAGCGCGTAGGAAACATGGTTACACTCAATGACAAAATACCCATGTACTTACAATACATGTATTTGTATACCTCAAGTTAAAAATGCTGCAAAATTTAAGGGATACAATAAAATAATGATGTAATCATGTATCAATGTAACGATGTAAAAATAAATAAAAATTAAAAATGTGACAGTAACATGTTGGCATGTAGAATCGAAAGACATGTTCTCTTACGATTACTTACTATAGTCTCGAAAAAGAGAATGAATTTTGAAGAAACAATGAAAAATTTTCAGAAAACAAAAGGTTCCTCATCAAGATCGTGATTGAGTTTGTGTAATAACTTCGCAAATGAAAAGTGAGCGATATACACCGAGGCATTCCAAGTATATGGCAACCTCTTGTAAACCCAGCTCAAGTTGGGGCGACAAATTTGATCTAAAGGTACTCCGGGATCCTGTCTCCGAGTGATGAACCAGGACAGAGACGTCTGCCGAGTGGATAGACCAGGGCTGAGACTTCTGGCATCTACATAGTTGCACAACTGATGAAGGCTCTCGATAGGCCACGAAGGCTTGTTGGAGTAGCAATACCATATAGAATAAAATCTGACCTTGTGTATAATATTGTGAAATTGGATACTTTTGCTACTATATACCTAAGGGATGAAATATGGGATATAAAAGCAAAGGCAGTAATATACAAAAAATGAAATAATGTTTTGAATGCAGTCACCGAAGATTACTAATTTAAAATATATTGAATTCTAGACTATCCCTTCCAAAATCATGTTTCCTAAAATCTCGAATTCAGTAGGTGCGTTATAAATTAGTAATCCTCGATGACCGCATGCAATTTTTTTGTTGATATTTCTACCTTTGCTTTATACTCCACAAATGACATATTATATGAAATAATGTCTAAATCAATAAAATATGTATCAACTTATTTTTTTTTACAAAATTGACAAAAGGCCACAGAGCCAGTCGTAAAACATGTTCTATACTGAAGTGAATAATACATAATTCACTGTTTTTTTTTTTTAATATAATGATCTGTGTTCAATAAAAATATATTTATAGATGACCGCCGGGGGCGGAAACAGACAATGACATAGATACAAATGCATAATACATTATGTACAAGTTCATTTTATGTATTTTTCTCTATGCCAAATCCATCCCCCGGCGATCACCTTATGTAGGTACATGGATCTTAGTCTAACTCCCTATGCGATAAATTTCAATTAAATCAATTGGGTTTGCTACAGAATGAGAGTAATGACCATTGGGACCTCTATTATTTAAATTAAGTCATTTGAGTGATTGACCCACATACAGCAAAGGTGTCACCAGTACACATAAGGCAGATTAATCAAGATCGTGATCGTTTCTGAAGGTGATTCAGAAATGTATTGATTTCAATAGTAAAATGAATGAAAAATGTTCATTACAATGTGGCCTAACTTCATCAGCATCATTGACATTGCAGGTAAGATGGTAAGTAGCAGGGCTGTGGATGCAAAACCCTCAGATATCAGCCGACTCCAAAACCTTTTTTTAAATTTATGTGTATTTTAATTAATCGATAATATTCGCAAATTTTGAAAAATGTTTTTCAAATATTATATTACGATACTCAAAATATCAATGTATTCTAATTGCATATTCAGGTCAGCGTACTGGTCGCAAATATCTTATATCATAATAATAAAGAGGTAAAAGTTTGTAACTTTGGATGTAGGAGGTAATCTCCAAAACTACTCATCTGATTTCAAAAAATTTTTCGCCAATATTTAGAATGGACTTTCAGATTGGACATGAGCTAAACATTATCCCGTTAAAATAAAAGGGCTTTTCGTGGTGACCTATTTTAACACTAAAGTCAACGAAAAAATGGTCGAGCGATGCGTTTTTTACGAACGCTGCCTTAACGGTAAGAGATATTTAAATACTTTCTATAGAGAAGTTGTACAACTCAAAAATTTCTTTGAAAAGTCTGCGACAACATATATTTATATGTTAAGGTTAATACACAAATTGATAAAATATGACTAAAAGTTACTAAAAATCTTCGCGTGCGAAGCCGCGCGGGTAAGCTATTGCTTGACCGCAATAACTTGGCGTGCGGCGACTTTGGAACTAAAACCCGCCCCGCCCGCACCCGGCGATAACTCCTTGCCCTGTCATTCAGTACAATTTTGTATTTGCTCGGGAGCTGTGACGTCTTGATTACCAATATACACTGAATTATTATGTCCAAAACATCCTAAACAGTCCTGGATGGTGCAAGAACAATTGCCAATGAAGTATTAAAGTTTTGCGAAGTTGAAAAAGCAAATAATGGACCGATATTACCGTCTGACAGTTTGACAGATAGAACGGCCGCCATTACGGCTTGGTTTCTTTAGTGCTGCCCGACCAAATTTCTGTTAAAGGCTACAACACCGGTCACCGGACATTTTGTACATTATGTATTGTGTAATAAATTTACACCCTGGAAACTTCTGTTACGCGACAGGGACGCCCTCCCTCGCACGCCAATTCATAGTGGTCGCATTCTAGTACCTTATATTTTGTAATTTTTCTTGGTACGACAAAACACATACCGGCTAAGAGAGAATTGAGACAGTAACGAGCTACCGATGTTCGAAATAAAATCAACGTAGTTCTTTCCAGAATCTCAATTACCTACGCATTCCAACTATAATATTTCGAGCTGCTGTTAGAAAAATAATGATCGCTAAGGTTTAATAATCGGACAAACCTTAGAAGAAGATGATGATGATGAGGGAGAGAAGCATTCCAGATCTTGAAATTATTTAGTATAATTATCTCGGATCTATAATAGGGAAATTTCATGCATTAAAAATACCGAAGAAATAGTTTCAATAATATTAATTGTGTTTGGTAAATCAATATGGATAATGTTGGGTAATGTTTATTTTTTAATAATTTTTTAATACAACTCCATTAAGACGTATCAATTCGTTTATCAATTTAGTACCGTAGTACCTTTTGTATTTTTGTATAATAGTATATTTGGGTAGACGTATTTTCATTTAAGAAAGATGGTCGAATTAGTATGTGTAGATAAGCCTTGCGTGCGAGGCACATTGTTTCCTTGTGTTTGTGTTAAAACCCGTAAATAGTCTTTCTTAAATGGATAGAGGTCTACCATACAATTGTGACTAGTGAAATTTTTTAGCGGAAAATTTAAAATGTTGAATTTTAAAATAATTTTAAAACTTAAGAGTAAAAATATTATAAGTAATATACAAATAAAAATCGTTAACGAGTTTTAAAGACCAGAGTAGAGATTATTCTATTAAAAAATAGTGAAATTTGCCTATTACTATACCGATAGCTGCGAAGTCAGAGGACGCACGGATATGGCGAAAAGTGCTATATGTGTCCAGTATTAACAAAAGATTTTTGATGAGGTACCTTATTCACATTAAAAACTGTATTTTTCATTCGTAATTTTGAGTAAAACAGTCACGGTATAAGCCATATTTATGGGTGCAAGATTTCGTGACTTCACATAAATTAACGTCTGTAATAAATTTTAGTTCCTCCGAACGGTCATTTGAAGTTGGTTTTTGAGGAAGCCTCTGTTTATCGATGTGGGGTACAAAAAAGTCTCCCGTCATTTCCATGGAGCTATAAATTTTAGTATCGAGACTATCTCTATAGCTATATTAATACTACTAATGGCACTTATTTAAGATATAAAATTCCGTTCTGACTCATTTTCCGTGACTCTGAAAATTCTATTATAATTCCTAACGAAATAATGCATTTCTGTTCATTTCCAACTTCTCACTCGAATTTTATCATTTATCCAAGTAATTTCATAGCCCAGGAGAATTTAAAAATACTAGTAAAAAGTAATCGGCCTGGCTGATGCGTGGCAATGGCCAATGTTTTTGTTAAATCCATTTTTCAATGTTTAAATTGAAATTTTAATTTTTAATAATTGCCTATATTGATTTGACAGTCACTTCGTGGTGATTTTAATTTAAAACTAGCTGCAACCCGTAAAAAAATGACAGATCCTTTCAGATTAAGGTGTTAATAATTATTATTTTTTGGTGTGTGTGTGTGTTATTTAGTTTCTCTATTATTGTATATTTAAACTATTTGCTCTTATGTTTTATTTAATTATACAATAGTTATAATTTTTACTACGTTTATGTACCTACTAGATATATTTAGCAGCGTTATGTTACCTAGTATCGTTAACTTAACTGTCATTTTTTTCAACTACAATATATGAGTTTGTTCGCAGCACTCTCGTGAATAAAATATGTAAATCTGATGTGCACAAAGATAAATTATGGGCAATAAATTCATTCTAGTTTTTAACTAGAACGGACGCGAGAACCTTCTTACGTACGATTTCGTATCATAAAATGAAAAAAAAAACTTGATAATTAATGTAATGTATCAACATCCTTTTAAATTTCTCTATGCGTCGCACAAAAAATATTTCATTCCTAATATGCTCGAGTTATACGATTTAAGAAAATGATTTTTAAAACACTTTGTGAATAAGAAAGAAGAATAGTTATATATATATATATGCGACGCCAAATTTTCATTTATTTTCAATGTATCTGTTTTGTCTTCTGTAAATTACTGTAACTATTATCGAATATTGTAAATTACTTTTCTCTAATGTAAGTCAAATAAAATAATTAAAATATTTCAGAAATTTTAATCATAATTTTTTTGCAATATTTTATTATATACAGCTCATAGTTTTCATTATAAGTTGTATGCACTGCCGACGCCACAGTTTATATACATAGTTACTGTAGTGTATCGTGTATCCCAAACTCGGGATACATAGATAAATAAAAGGCAGTATGATTACGAGTTTCTCCAATATATTCACAAAGAAATATGTGTCGACCGACTCTAACAAATCCCTGTACCAACTGCACGCCAGCTAAAAGAAAAGAGAGGGATAGAGCTGGCGCTTTCTCTTTTTATAGCAGAGCCAACCTTATTGGTACTCCCATTGAGGTGGCCTGCCTAAATACACCACATTTTCTACGCCCACCGAATTTATCTACAATAAAAGTTGTATGAATAATATAAATGTATTTTAATTACGTTATTTTTACATTCAGTTATGGTTAAAGTCACATTAGCGCAATTGCTTATTTAGTAAATCAATAACATAAATGTGTATTTTACCGAAACCGCCTCAATTAATTAATTAATTCTTCACTTGGTTATTATGATAATGTTAGTTTATTGGGCCCAATCTGGTCTCTAATAACAGCTTGATTGCAAAACCAGAATATTGCTTAGTACCAGGTCATTTTAATAAAGAGTACTTATTTTTTAAAAGTACAATAAGTGACGCATATTAAGATAAAATTTACATTTTACACTATTACATTAACAAATTTGATATAAGCTGGTTAAAGCTGAAATGCCTTCTTATCTTATACATTATTCAGAAATTTATTTGTCTCAAGCAGCAAGAACTCATGCAAGCGTGAGCTCCGGCGCCTTGAAATTCGCACAGCTTATTCTATGTGGATTTTATAGGTCAACTTAATTATTTCCAGCTCATGAAGTCATTTTCACTATGACATACGGATACTTGAAATATCCGTTGAACTTTCCAAAAATAAAACAAGAAGTCATATTGTCTGTTTACTAAGAAAAAAGATTTTCAAAAAAAGCATTGCTACTAAGAGACAAATAAATTGTTTAATTATTTGCATAGAATTCAAAGAAACATACAGAGTAAATTTGAATTTATTTGAATTAATAATAAGCAATTAATGATTTATTTCGGCTTTTTTCTTTGTTGCGAGCATCAATTTTTTTCGGCGTCTTCATGAATATTTTTAATTTTATTTATTACTAGCTGTTACTACCCTTCGTTGCTCGGGTTAAGGATTAAGTTGAAAATAAATTTGTGGGGGGAAACAAAGGTTCCATTGTTTTGCAAACCCTCCAATTAAAACCATGTTTCCATTTAACCAAGGCTGGGATGGATTGGATGTCTAGGGAAGAAATGTAACCTAATTTTTCCATCGGGAATATGTATGCAAAATTTGGGTCCATGCGGTGTAGATTTTTACAGAAAATATATCTGGGGGAGGTAGTGGGGTAAAGAGAGAAGAGAAAATGTCGCCTTTATTACCCACCTAGTCCTAGAGAATAAGTTTGCAAATTTTGAGTCCAATCGGTCGAATGGTACAAATTTGCATTGAAAATATATCAAGGGGTGGGGAATGGTTAAAAGAGGAAGAGGTAAATGTTGTGTACATTTTTATTTATATAGATAAAGTTAATGAATATAAGTTATTTAAATACAGGCTCATACTGAGTAACTTCTATTATGATGATCATAAAACACTTGTAATGAATACGTATAATACGAGACAAATGTCACTTGGAAAATATATTGTACCGAGATGCAACAATTATTATGGAGAAGAACATTACAAGTGACAATACCAACGGTTTTCAACGGTATGCCCTCCGACTTGTTTGGGTTGGATTCATATGCAAAAGTGGCATGCAGGGAGTTTATTATGAACAATAGTGAACTGTCTGCATCCTAACTATTTTTATATAACTTTTATAAATTCTCTCTGCGTCCTAACTATTTTTATTTTATTTTATAAATTCTTAGTACTAGAAGAAACCTGCTGATAACTAACTCATAGTTAGCAGGATCTTTGTTAATTGTAAAATATGAAATAAATTATAAATAAAAAAATTTAAAAAAATATAATAAAAAAAAATATCTTAGTGTATACATTTCATGAATACAATACAATACATTCATACAAATAAACGTTTTACTCGCCATAATAGAGCTGACGCTCGTGCTTGTGGGAGGAGTAATCACATCAGTTCATTTCATGGATATTAAAATTGTAATAAGTTGTTAAGACTATTGAAAAAAAATATATAAAGTCAAGCTCAAGGAAATTTCAAGAAATTTTACTATTTTTTAGTTCGTTTTTAAATAACTTAAGATCATGAGTTCTTTTTAATATTTCGGTTAATGAATTGAATGCTTTAATTATTACAAAAGAATAATGGTTCTGGGCTGCACTTGCTTTATATTTAGGCGTGTTGAGATTTAGAATTAATCTTATGTTAGAGAATACATTTAATAAAGATTTGTAGTATTATACTTTTTTTAAATTTCCATGACAGTAGGCACACTAAATTCTTGGAATAATCGATTTGTAGTGTAGGTCCTGTTTTTTAAATAATTTTATTTATGCTTTTTTTGTGCTATTAAGAGTGTGTTTAATGAAGTTATACATAATCCACCCCACCCAATGATTCCATATTGTATTATTGATTGAATTAAAGCATAATACACAATTTTAATTGTCTTTGGAGACAGAATGTTTCCAAGTCTAATAAAAATGTATATAATTTTTCTAACTCTTTTGTCAATATAATTTATATGTGACTTCCATTTTATATCATAATCTGTTAAAATGTCAAGATATTTTATTTCATGCGCTTTTTTTATCGATATGCAAGTTTGTGCGCATGTAAGTTAATATCATCTGCGTTTTTATGAATTATATTATTAAAATCTGATGGATGATCACAGCGGTTTATCGAAAACGGTACATAAAATGTTTTATCGCTATTTAATGATAAGATATTAGAATCGAACCAGTGTTTCAATTTATTTATCTCTTCACATATTTTTAACATAAAACCATGTATTTAAATTTAATAATAACCAACATAACAATATACAAGTATACAATCTCGCGAACATTTTTGTCGTATTATTAAAGAATAAATGTGTCCCATGCATCATTTCGATATACCTATATCTTATAGCTTAACAGCCGTATCAAATTGGCTGTACCATTTGCACGATTTTTTCCAACTTACTTAGCATATTTCTTCACTATTCGGCCTGTTTGTGTCATTGCGTGGTGATAGATAACTTAAAACCTTCACGAAGATATATTTAAGATGTAAGAGAAAGCCACAACAAAATCGTTACTGCAGTTCACGCGTTTTATAATATTGTGTATAATTGCTTGTTTACAAATTGTTTACTTTGGACCAATCAGAGGATTAGTCGATAAACACGTGACTTTGTTAAACATAAGTTATGTATATAAAAATAAGTTTAATAATATGTAAGTGTTTTATTAGACAAGTGTTACCAGTCTCGATAATGCTTATACTGCGGGTACATTGTTATTCGATCTATTAATTAAATAATTTAATATGAAAACTAACATTGCCGGTAATTATGAAAAGCGTATCTTTATTGGAATCAGAAGTCATGCAGAACTGGTTAGTACAGTTTCAACATCACAGATACAGACGAAAAAAAACAGCAAAATTCGATTTAAAATGTTTCCATGAAAACAATAGCTCAATTAGATAATAAATTTATCTGAATATTATTCTAAACAAATTTTATCCCCATTAAAAGGGTAATGCTAAGGTATGAACTTAACGTGAAAGAAGCGATGATTTTAAAAATATATTAACTCAACCAGAGACATATATTATAGGGACAAGTGCCTTGCTTTTAGAATTAATTTTACCCTAACCCTACAATCACTAGATAGGTGTCGATTATTATCCAATAACTTACCAAAAAAAATGTAACACCTTTCGATCTCATTTCGACAAAAACATTTAAAGAAAATAAGTATTATGTTATTTTGAGGGTTCTTGTATCAAGTAAAGAAGTTTTTCTTTTAATTGGACATTTAATGGGACAAAATACATACAATAATACATTGCATTGTCAAATGCAATCCAATATACCAGTTACAAGTGTCTTCGGCCTGCTCTAGCAACATTTATGAATACTCATCGAAGTATAAATGCAATGCGATTATGTACGAAACTGATATTGATATTTTAGAATCAGATTTGAGTGATGTTGATTTTTAAATGTTGTTGAGGTTTCCCGATTTTCCGGTGAAAACACAACTTTCCACAAGTCTGTGTTTACGCTGTGCCCGCGGAGCTTTGCACGCGTAGATTTTTAGTAACTTTTAGTCTTATTTTATCAATTTATGTATTGATCTATGTATGTCGTCGCTAAATTTTTATACAGAACTCTTTAAGTTCTCCAACTATAGAAAGTATTTAAATATCTCTTACCGTTCAGGCAGCGTTCGTAAAAAAACGCATCTTCGTCGACTTCTGTTGTAAAATACATACAATCGTATGTCACCACGAAAAGCCATTTCATTTTAACAATATATAACCTATGTTGTTGTGAAGAATTTTGAAATCTGATGAGAAGTTTTGGAGATTACCTCCTACATCGAAACTTACAAACTTTGTATATTTGTATATTATTATTAGATAAAAAAAATACAAGAATATTACGAATATAAATAAAATATTTTAATTGAACGAAATGAAAACTTGTCTGTAGGAATAGGAAATAAAAACGATATGTATAAAATGTACCTATATATTTTTTTCCACAAAACAAAATAATATTTGAACTCGAAATAAAATTACAAGGAAATTGAAGAGATGATTCTGGTTCGTAGACTAGACGAACCAGAAAAACATATTCCATGCAGGGGTGTTATGATAATATATATTTATATTAGGTATTTTTTCTTTTTTTTTCAATATTTGTCAAAGTTACGCTTATTTTTATTATTAACTGTTGAATGTAATTATTACTTAATCATTTGTGCTTTAATATTTACTAAAAACATCTTTTTGTTGTGAACTAGTGATAGTTCCTTTTTCCCATTGGCATTAAGGCTTCTATGTAAAAGGACTATCTTCCAAAATCTTCCGCGACGCCCTCTATTGCCATTAACACTCGCATCATATTTTTTATCATTCACTCCTCATTTGTTCTGCATAAACAAATTAATTCTTAATTTGTTCATTCCTTATTGTATCATAAATGGATTTGCCACATATATCTGAAAGACTTCATTTCCAATACAATAAATCCCCTCTTCCTCATAATAGTCCTCTTTTCCAGCTTCAGGCTTCACTTGCGTACCCCAGAACTCCATTAAGGACCACTAGTTTAGTTAACCTACACTCATTTCGTATCTTTTTTTTCCTACAGCCTTTCCGTTATTAAACAAACTTCACAAGTATTGTATTTACCTAAGACACCTAACCGAAGTACTTGACATCGGTGTAGAAATTGAAATAAAAATAGAAATAAACGAAAGATCAAGAAAAAGCGTATTAATGTGAGGCGAACATTATAATATAACTTTACAAATAGGTACTAATACAACAAAATTCAAATGAGTAGGTACACACCAATTTTGAGATTTTTTATGATGGTGATACTTGTGGAGGCAACAACAGAAGGGCCTACCGTTGTGAGAAGGAACTCGACAGTTATGGGAGTCTGATTTACTTGTATTAATCATGTTGGCAAGGGTAAATCTGCTTACTTTGCTATTGGCTCTCGGAGCGAATGATCTATTGAGCTTGATCACGACATTACGGCGGCCCGCGGCGGTCTGTTGGCATTGACCGACATAGTTTTTGTGCCCATTTATCCATCACAGTGCGCTACTGTTTTCTTTACTCCAAAAGTTTGTTTTAATAGTGATTATTACGAACAGAACGTGATTAGGCGATAGAAATTTCGGCCAAAAAATTCTTGCCTCACTCTCCAAATAAATAGGCTGGCGCTTACTTACTATATATTGATATAGATTACAGAATTCTGTTGCTGATGGAGAGAAAGCCCCACGCTTTTATTTGAAGAATGAGTCAAAAAAATTTTGGCCGAAAATTTATTTTTTACTTTTTAAGTACATTTAAATATACGCGTGGTTTTAAATAAAAAATATTTTTATCATGTGAAACGGAGTGGTTTGGTTTCAAGATATGAGTGCAAGTGACAAAGGCGTGGAAATAACTAAAAAGTTTATTTTTAACAATTTATTAATAGGCAGTAAAACACAAATATACATACGTAGCAGAAAAGAACACACAGAAATATAGACAGTCGAAATATAAAAGAGCACACAGAATATAAAATACAATTAGCACAAGCACTTAGGTCTCTGACGTAGTCACAAAATAATTAAGGCGGAATTCTGAATCTCACTTCACAGATTCGGCGGAGGCTCTTGCCGGAAAAAACTCGACAGCAAGAGCGATGGCGAAGATACTTCTCGGAGGTAAACACTCGACGAGACTCGAGCTTCACATAAGCTCGACTTGATACGGCCCGGCAGGAGAACACTCGACTGCGGCAGCGATATCGCTTCCTAGGTTCGCCAGGAATCTCTCCCGGACACCTCCCAGAAAGGCGAGGACCGTTGGAGCCTTCCGAACAGTGTATCCTCGCTGGGAGTAAAAGCGCATCGCTTTTATACCCATACCTTTTCGGCGGCGGTGGGGATGGATGAGCGAACAACCGTTTATTGGCTGTTGCTAGGCGGAGCTCTCGGCAAATTCATTGGAAATATGCACATTTGGGAAGCCTGCATATTTTATATAGCGGCCGGGTTTAATGGCTTCTGAGAAATAGACACAGGTACGGGATTTTCGTTTACATCCCCCAGGTGCACGTATCACATGTAATATAATTTTTTACCTATTAGTCTTAATATTACCCAGCGCACAAAATCACTTCAGTAGGAAACTAGCGCCATTAACTAATTTTCCATATTGATTAATTAATTATGATGGATTGATTGACTAATTAGTAAGTATAATAATTGATCCATGTATTGTCATCAAGAATACCTATGTGGATATAATTTCAGCTCGATAGGACATTGGGAAGAATATGAAATGTTAATTATAAGATTCCGTCCAGACAAGCAGGTGAAGCTAATATAAGCGTGGTAAAAAAAGATTAATATTTTGGCCATATCTTTAACGTAGGTTGGAAGGACGATGATGACATTGAGCGATATAGGAGACAGCTAAATTCTTACGAATATGCTTTCGAACCGTTTCTACTGATGCAATACGGAAGTGAGGAGCATTAATTAAAAATCGTTCTACAATAACCTGGTCGAAGTGCAGGCAATTTCGTACATTAGTACATAAGTCTGCTTGGGTTGTTGTATCGCTTCCACAATGTTTGCCGAAGATGTGTCCATCGATTCATTTTGCTCCTGAAACACCGTATTGCTGGTGACAAGACTGATAAGCTACTACTGGAACTCGGCATCGACTCTTTAGTGCAAGATGCTTTCTCGTGGATGTCTAAATCTCTTACCAAAGAAAGGCATCGATTAATTACAGATATGTTTTACAAGGTGTATCATACCTAGTAGCAAAAACTTTACAGGTGGAATCGTGCCTTTATAATGAGTCGAAAATTTTTAAGCAACTATGACTTATAATATCATCTGTAATATGTAATATCAATAGTTATGGAGATATCCAATATCAAAGTTTTTTGCAAAAAAGTTGAACTATCATTACTTATATTGATTATGAAAAATTCATTAGAGGTGTTTGCAAAATTCCAGCACGGTTGGAATTTTTTCGAAGAGATTCCCTATTTTCACCTTATGTGACCACTGCGAGTACTATAAATCAACACTATTACACCCGTGGTTAATTTATTCTCAATGTCTGTTTTTGCACTGGTGCTATGGATAGTATTATTATCTATATGTATACTTTTATATTGTTTCAAAAACGATAATTCGACGGATAAATGCACTTACCACAATACTTTCTTGTATTACTCGGCTTAGTTCAAGTTGTTAATTCGGGCTTCTCTCGTCTCGTCTGGTTCAGTTGTCAAAATCGCTGCACGTACAGCTGCTTAAGAGGCGTCGGGTCGTAAGCAGATATCTTTTTGAGAGTGATTGTTTACTAGTGCAACCCCGGGCTCCAGGCTCCAGACCATCACTTGCCTCTGGTCACTACTGGTGTTAGAGTACCCAGACAGATATTCGGTATCTGTCTGGCTATTCTTTGGGTACCCATACAAGATACTCGGCTAGATGGAAAGCCAAAGGCTTGGGGCGCAACATCACTATGCATCTCAGAAAGTAATAACTGAAAGCGTGACAACATCGCAACAAAGCAGAATACAAGTTTTAGTCTATCGAAGGTATATAAAACGAACGAAAGTGCTGCCATCTCTGTGCTTATTTTGTATCAAATAAGTTTTAACAGCACAGAAGTTGTCTTCTTTTTTTAAAAATTTATTTCTTAAGTTAGTACCTAAATATTACACTCCTGTACCTATATTAACTAGTATCTTACACTTAACATTCAAAATCTATTACTAATATACTATCCATAATAACCTTCATATTTACATTTACATCTCATTTAATCTATGGTACAATCTATAATATAATAAATAATACATCTTATGCTCTACAATTCTATACTATTTTTATACTCCCTTTATATTATCTCGTGGCGTCTGCTTGCTTGTTTCTGTGACGAAAAAACTTTGGATCGATTTTAAACCCTTTTCCCGTGATCCAATCGCGCTGAACCTTTGCAAGCCGACTCGTGGCGACGATCAAGAAGATTTATCAAATTTTCGTTAAAAAAAAAAATTATAGTATAATTTGGATTTTTAGAAATTTTAATGGTTTTTTCAAATTGGAATCATTACAAAAGTTTCATTGCCAACGGCGACCCGATAACGTCACGGAATATTTAAAATTTAAATTACTCCGCCGGTAGGTATAATAGGTACTTCACTACGAATTTCGAAAATTTATGACAATTGGTTCACAGATGACAGCACACTTTTTTTTGGGAAGAAATCAAATAATAAAGAGATATTTTAAAAGATTTCTGATATAGATATTTTTCTAGACATATTTCATTTTCAGTCAATCATTATTTAATTACATGATGGTAAACTTAATTTACAAAGAGTACAGGGAGTAAAATAAAAACTTGGTTTTTATGGGTTAGTTTTTTACAATAATTATAGCATTTGTTTTTAAATTCATTCACCTTATTTATATTCTCCATGTTTTCTGGCATCTCATCATATATATTTATACCTCTATACATTAGATAATTCTGTGCATAGGTAAACTTTTTTCTTATATGATGGGTATTTTTATTATATTCCTGGTGTTATATGTATGAACATCACTTTTTACAATAATTTTGTTCAAAAAAATATAGAGAATTTTATGTATTCTTGTATATTATATTTGTCTTCCATTAACGAGTTACAATGATAAATGACGCCGTCTACGGACAAAATTTGCCTCTATTTCTTAAGGTATCCAAAAACCAGATGTAATCCATGGTATTAAAATAAGTTAATAAAATAAAATAATTACGTAAAATAATTAAAAACATGTTTAATTAATATTTACGTTTATGTCTGATGTTCATTACTTAGAATTCTCCCATAAAATTTATGTTATATCACGTGGACTTGGGTATTTATCTAAGACACCTACAAAATGATTCTTTACAATGACATTTTTTTTATTATAAAAATAAAATTCCAGGTCCCGGGCGAAAAAATCCTAAATGTGCCCCTGCTTATAGAATTTTCTTTTAGTCTGAATGACGCGTACTTTTAAATCCACAATAAACATCAATAAAAAGTATATGACACATTTTACAGAATCTTTTCCGGATGTTATTCGGATTAAAACTCGAATCGAAAGCGTCATTTGTGAGCATAACAAAACGTCAAATTTATGAGACATTCTGCAGTGAAATTTATCTGCAAAAACATGGTAAATGATTGCTTATAATTTTATTGTAGATGTGCTGTAGGGAAAAGTTTTGGTTTTTTACTCATCCGATCAGTTACGAAATCTGAACGTTAAAACGTTAAATTAATTAAAAATGTTAAAACGTTAAATGAATTTAAAATGTCAAAACGTTAAATAAAATTGTTAAACGGGATTATTTGGAAAACATTAATAATCTCGCAGGATTATATTCCTGGCTTGATTATGAGTCGACAATGTTCAAGCAGCCAAGACCTAATATCAATAATTATGGAGTTATGCAATATCAAAGTTTGCATTTTTTTTTCAATATTTCTGACTTATTTTATATATAACTATGAACTATCATTACAGTAACTTATTTCGATTACGAAAAATTCATTCGTTTCAATACAAGATAAATAAAATAATATAAACCCTGCAGAAATTAAAATAGGAATATTTTCGAATTGGAATTCAAAGGTTTTTATTATTTTATTTGACCTGCATTAAGGGGAATATTTATAAATTTTTCATATTCGATATAATGTTAGTCCAACGTTTTACAAAAAGAAAGTCAGAAATATTGAAAATAAATGCAAACTTTAATGTTGCATATCTCCATAACCATCGGTTGGTTGCTTGAATATTTTCGACTCATAATCAATGCAGGAATATAGCCCTGCGAGATTATCTGTCAAATCGTTTTAATGTCAGAAAAAATAACTCTGCTCGCGCGTGCATCCGACCTTACTTTTATACAAAATATGTTGTTTCCGCGAATGTTCGAGTACGTTCGAAAATGCGTAGTTACCATTTTTTAGACTCTCGTGACAATTCATTAAATTTCAAATATTTTTCGACATAAGATCATTTATTACTATTGTTAACGGCGTACATAATCAAACATAATAATTTCGTGATCTGTCCGTCCGTCCGTCTATCTGTCTCCGTAACTTCGTGTATAAACCGAAGATGGGGCTTGAACCCCGGGCCACCAAGCCCAGCGCATGTTCGTACGGCAGCCTCTCTGTGGAATGCCAAAAAGATGCTATAAATACATACTAGGGCTTAGCAAAGACGCGAACCAAATGTTCCGCCATTTTTGACGGGTTACAGCTAGTTTTAAATTAAAATCACCACGAAGTTACTGTCAAATCAATGTGATTATTAATAATTTAAATTCAAATGTATGCATTGAAAAATGGATTTTACAAAAACATTGGCCATAGCCACGCCAAGCCGATTACTTTTTGCTAGTATTTTAAATTCTCCTGGCCTATGCAATTACTTTGATAACATTCGAGTAAGAAGTTGGAAATGAACAGTGATACATTATTTAGTTAGGAATTAAAATAGAATTTTCAGAGTCACGTAAAGTGAGTCAGAACGGAATTTTATGTCTTAAATAAGTGTCATTAGTACCATTAGAAGTATTAATATAGCAATAGAGATAGTCTCGATACTAAAATTTATAGCGATATTTTCTCCACCAGCCTGAAAAGGAGAGTTACAGAAAAAACGCAAAAGAATAATGAAATTAATAATTCAAAAAATGAAATAGAGTAGCTTGTTGATGTAGTGGTCATGGCGCTCGCCTGGTGATCTCGTTCGTGGTCGATGGTTCGAGTTCCTCTTCAGGACACCAGTATAATAGTCCCATTTTAATAAAGCAGGCTTTTAGCTTAGTTTGAAAATAGTAAGAATATTGATGCGACGTGTATTCTGTGTTAGGATCTCTATTTTTATTAGAGAAGAAAAAAATCGTTTAAAAATTCTCCTACCGCGCTAGCTTCAAATTGCTTACGAGCGAAGACTCTTATTTATTGTTAAAATTTAAATCTATAAAATAAAGTAAAAAAAAATTTTTTTTTGAAGATGTCAATATGGTGTAACCCCTTAATGCCCGTGACCAGGAAACGAGAGACGATGAGATAAATCTCAGAGATTTAATACACCTACTTTACAATGTTCAGTTTATGTTTCAGTTCACAATAATTGTTCATGACTGAACGCTTTCTATTTGTCAAATTTTTCAGAAAAAATAGATGTTCGCGTGCGCTTGTAGAATCGCGGTTTTGAGTTGTGTCGGCCGCTAGTGTCATTCCCACTGGGCTACGAGGGCAAAATCTAAAGCCACGTATTCACTAGGGGACAATTTGTTCCTCAACATCACGCGCGGCATAGAGTCTACGTGACGCTGCAACGTTGCGCACTGTTCCACGTCGTCGCGCGCAACATAGCACGGCATTTGTACGTGCCGCGGCAACGTTGCCATACGCACGGTTCCCGAGCGAGCTCACGGAGACATCGTACCGCGCGTCAGCATCACGTGGTATGTTGACAAGCTAAAACGCATGCGCTACAGTTACATGTGCTATATGGTATGATATAAAACAGCGTTCCGTAATATTGTGTCTTGCTTGGCCATGGAAGACCCGATCATTTGTAATAAATTTTCAAAATCAGTTGCTGTCATTCGAATGAAATTGACAAAAAATCCGTCAGACATTCGAAGATCGCATAGAATATCCATCCTTCTTTCTCTTTGCAGTAAATAATTTCGCACCCACCACCTTTTTCTCCTGTTACTTTTCGATACTCGTTAGAATAAATAGATACGCAGCACTAATCATCATAACATCATCGGGCGACATTTCCGCGACAAATAATATGTGAGTCCCGGTGTGTACAATAGCCGGCAAACATCTTGAAATTTTACGGCTTAGTGGGGGGAAGTTTGCGCATTTACCATTCCACCAAAGAGACCCAAATTTTACATTCTGCGCATTTCCCCACTACGCCAAAAAATTTCAAGAAGTTTGCCGGCAACTGTACACGTAAAATGACCGCGTCATTGTCCCCGAAACATGAGCGTAGATGTTGATGCGACATGCCGCTCGGAATGTTGTGCGATTTGTCCCCTAGTGAATACATGGCTTAATGGTGGCAAAATCCATGAGTCGAAGATGGTCTCGAGTCGAAAATCTCATAAAAATGTATCATCAGTGGACCCGGGAAGTAATACATTAATATTCAAATAATAATTTAGTTATTGTCAACACTATGCTATACATTTCATTGAATACTTTTCCAATTTACTTTCCAAAACAAGTCAGGAAAGTAAATTTATTTAATTTAAAATCCCTATCATTGTACGTCCATTCTGTGCAAATGTATTATCAATTTCGTATATTTGTTCAGATTAATTTATTTTTATAATTTCCAGTAATGGCATGGCAACATTAACCTGTAGCGGCGGTTATGCGTTTACGAACGTAATCAAACGGCATATTTAGGTCTTTGAGATCATTTTTCTAAATAATCTTCGGGATATCGCTTTTAATAGTTTAAATAATAGTGGTAGACTAAACTAAACAGAAGCTGTCAGCTGACACGTATCCAATGTGACGTCAGTTCCACCCTTGTGCATTCTAAATTCTCCAAGTTTGTAGAGCTATACACACTTTACTCTTTCGACGGCTAACTTCATTTCATTTCAACCCTAACGCGTCTAAAGAAGTATAACTTCAAAAATAAATAATTGAAGGCGTCCATATGAAAAGTGTATATATAGTACATTAGGACACAAAGTGATTTTATTGTTGTAAAAATGGTCTATATATCAGTATGCACCGTGTACGATTTTTTTTTCACGATTTCAGTCCAATCTTGCCGATATAAGAAAACGTAAAATTTATGTCCGTAATTGGCGAGTAAATATTACAAAATAAAAACTGAAATTCTCGTTATTTACTTCACTAAGTGTTTTTCTGAACTCTCCCGTAAATTAATCTTTTTGCATATTACACACCCTTTTTACAGGGACGCCTTCAATAGGCATGATGACAGATTTTGAAATAACGTTGTATATTGTAGGTACACGTCTATTATTACCGAAAATAACATTATCTCAGTAATAAACTAAGTATTTACGCAAATAATTGCATTTTCATCTACATATTTTTAATTTCGGGCAAAAACGCAGCTGTCATTTAGTCTACGTGACGTCAAACTTCAGTAAATATTGCATGCAACGGTTCAAAGACACGGTGATGTGTACTGAGGCGTGACGTCATTCGCTCTGACCGATGTTTCAGTTAAAATGGCGGATGGCACAATTTTATACTTTAATTTTATTGAAAATCTTATTAATCTCAATGTGTATATTAAAACTGGATCTAGATTGTATATACTCTAAGACTGGATCATTTTTTTGGATCCTTTCAAAAAATTTTCTTCTCTAAAATCACTTATTCTTTAATACTGTCACCATGCCTATTGTTATGTATGTATTATTTAATTTTAGTGTGGAATACAATTGCAATGCATTTAATTAATACAACGCAGTTCAGTGCGGAATACTATATGACATCCCATGACCACATTTCGCATAACATTTTTGCATATTATAACTTGTATGGCGATCAGGTAATTGCCATTTTCAATGCGTTCTAACTACCAGTTACATTAATTACGACTTCATTCGTAGTCTGCAAGACGGAGAGCTTGTTTTAAATAGTTTTTGTATATAATTCTGTGTAGATACGATCAAGATAGACCCAGTTCTTGTGAACGGCATCTGAATCCCGGCATTACATTAATTAACTTTGACGCACAGCAGTCATTATTTTCTTCTAATGAACCAAAAACTGCTAACAAACGTAAAACTGCGCTTACTGCAGGACATGTTTACCAAAATTTCACATTATTTACGCCGAGTCAACGTAAAATTGGCAATAACTTATTATTATTGAATTACGTTTTGAAGTGCCTAGTACTTTAGCATATACATAAGAAGAAAAATGTAAAAAATTAACACGGTTGCTGTATATTAATTTGAATGTAAATAAAATGAATAATTTATATTATATTACGTGCGCGAAATCAGAAATAAATTTATTTAATTAACACAGTGCCATTTTTATGAAAATTTCACTTCATAGGCGATGAACCAAACCAAACCGAAAAAATCAATACAATAATATTTTAACTATTCAGATTATATACTATTTTCATATTCATATATCAGATTTTGTTCTAAGTATTCATCTTGCGAGCTATCCACTGCCGTCTAGGGTCTCTTGCGTCTCTCCTCTTCCCTCAACATTCTTATTTTTCATTTATCTTTATTTTTAATTTTATTCATTTAACTTTTATATATGTATGTTACATTGTTACTCTTGTTTATAATTTTATGTTTTATTTTTGTTTTATATACGTTTATTTGGTTTACAATTTTTGCTTCTATTTTTTTTTCTTTTTCTTTTAATAAAGACGTAAGTCACTTTGAGACGGTCAGTAAATGATTTTGTTCTGTTACCGTGTTGTTTCGCACCGATTTGCTACTAACCGGTAGCACGGTCTTGCTAGTAGTGTTAAAAAATGTCAACCAGGCGACGAATGAGCAGGACCGATATCGGAGAATTTGCTCACAAAACGGTCCTGGGTAAGCAACGGATACCATTCACTGTTTTAAATGGACGATTTTTAACAACTCAAATCTGTTCTCATTGAGACATCCTATATCTATAACGTATCCCTGAAATGATCTAAATAACCCTGAAAAGAATCACCGACTAATATTTTTACGGTACTGGAATAATTTGCTTTAAATTCTTTCTTAAATTTACGACAGCATCCTTGCAAGTGTCAGATGAGATGAAGTAGTAAATATTTCTTCCGTTTGTGTCAGCCGACAGCCTCACCTCTTTGGTTTTCAGCGACGTTAGTTCCGAGATCACGTGCCGGCCATTTGCATAAATGTTTAATTAGTTGTGTGAAATGTTAACAGCATGTTTCAATCATCATAGTTAGTTAAGTAATGTATTTCTTATCATCATAGTTTAGCTTCGCATATATTTAGAATAGTCAAATGATTTATTTCACGTCTTATCTTTCTTTAGTTAACTCGAAACAATTTACTTTGTTGTTATATTTAAATCTACTTTTTGCAATTTTTCAAAGTTTTGTATTAACTTTACTAGAATAGTGTACCTTTAAATGCGCTGTACTGTGAATTATGTGGTATGTATGAGTGAAATATGAGCACTTTCATACTTTAATATTCACTTATACTCTTGTCTCTATACTTATTCTGCTAAATGTTATATGGTAACTTTGTATATTATACAAAATGTATCCTTGTATTCTATACTCTCTACTATATATTTTTTTCAATTTTTAAATTATTTATATTATTAGTTTTGCCGCCGTACGTGTGTGAATAATTGTGGAAAGGTCTTGGAGGTGAAAATGACCACACTTCTCGTCATCCAACCGAACTGAAATTTTGCACATCGACTCGACGTAGATGACAACGCATTTTGACAACGTTGTCGGTATGGCACGGTCATTGTGGTTGTTTTTGTTTGTCGCAAAAAAACTCGTCGATCGAGAGCTCGATTCCAAAAATTTCAAGTTTCCCAAACGGACGCAGCCCGCCGTCGTCTTTGGGAAATTTATTCGTCGCGGGACGTCTCTCCTCAGAATTGAGTCGAATTTCAGCTTTTTTCAATTTAGTCCGAAAAACCACTTTGCAACGTTTATTACTTTGCGAGTTTTCGTTCGATCCTGAAAATGAAGACTTTTCCCGAAACTCTCTTTGGGACCTGATTTTCATTTTATTTTTCGGGATCTCCCCCTGTAAGCCTCTCCCGCTGGGCCCTTCTCAAAAACTAAATTCTATTTTCATTTTTAGACTCTTTTTTATTTGCAATTGAATATGGTGTTTAAGAAAAAAATTAAAATATGAATGGTGCAAATGGTGCGAAATCCGCCTGTTTTTCTTTTTATTTTGGAATTTTGCACCCGTCTCTTTCTCGCGGCGTGACAAAAATTAAACCCCTTTCTAAGGCTTTTTTTACGCAACGTTTATGCGACTTTTTGCATAGTTTCATTGAAATTCAAAAATCGAGTATCACGTTCGAATAATAGAAGCGCCATCTTTTGCCCATTTTTCGATTTTTTTACCCCCTTTTTTTTGATATCAACCCAAAATTGAAATTTTCTGTTTTTTTAATAATTCGGTTGAAAAATTGGAGTGTGGGCTTGGTAGTTCAACCGAAGTATGACAATTGGTGGAGTAAAAAACCTGCTAATTTTAGCCTCTGTGCTGGAAGCCGATACGTTAGATTATGCCCCAGCTTGATGGCACAAAATATTACGGGATGTCACAGATGTGGATGACAGAGGATTGTGGGCAAAAGGTGAAATTAACTAACTAACTAACCATCACGCCGTTTTTCCGCAGAGGTAGGCAGAGAGGATTGAACGTCACACTATTCTATCCTGGCACACCACTTTTGCTTCGGCCACATTCATACATCTTCTCATACACGTTCCACGATTGTTGCGGCTTTTAACAGGGCCATCCTCAAATACTTGTAGTACCTGATCGTCTTTCTGATGAAGCCAGGTCTTTCGCGGACGCCCTCGATTCCTGTTGCCTTCAACACTCGCCTCATATATTTTCTTAACCATCCTTTCCTCGTTCATACGTTCCACATGACCAAACCATCTCAACACTCCTTTCTTTATTCTATCTACCACACTACAGCCAGCATTGCATTCACTTCTAATTTGTTCATTCCTCACTCTATCGACCAAAGATTTTCCACACAAGCGTCTTAGTGACCGCATTTCCACCGCATTCAGTCTACTTTCATTCCTCTTTTGCCAATTCAAGGCTTCAAGTCCATACATAAGGGTTGGCACTATAACGCCATTATGTACCGCTAGTCTTGCTTCCTTTGACAGATTCTTATTGGCCATAATTGCATTTAGTGAACCATTAACTTTGTTTCCCGCAGAACACAAGCGGACGAGATTTATTCTGAAGATTGTCGTTAGTATCAAGATAATGCGTTTTCTTAAACGTATTTGCCGATATGTCGTAATGTTAATTTTGTTTTCTTTACAAGATTTCGTCACACTAAATGGCGGCTATAGGCGTAAGATAAAAATGTTATTGTCGTTGACCAAATAGGCCATAAAAAACATGATATAGGTACCTACCTTAATTGCGATTCATTCTACGTTTGAAGGCATTTTTAATATGAAAGGCGTGTGTGGTGTGCCTTTGGTCTATTTCAATACCCTTTTATATAAAAACTGCATGTACGCTTTAAGGGACATACGGATTATTACCCTTGACACCGTTAAGTCAATCACGCAGTCATACTTACATAAATAAGCAATTTTTATGATTTCCCAGCAGTTAGTTAATATTCGTTTGAGTGTTATTTCTGAATTATTTAAATTAAAGCATGCATACATTGCAATATTCACTACGTCTTATTATGATGCGAGAACACAGTATGTATTTGAATTATTTATAAACTCAGTGTTTCAGGCGTGTTCGATTATGTTCGGACATCCGAAGTTTAAGCAATAACGAGTTGGGCGGCATGTCTTCACACATGCAGAAGCAGTACGACGGTCCTTACGTATGCTGTCGAATCTGCAAAAAATAAATTTTTGTTTTTCTTTCTTAAAATATTCAATTTTACCACAGTATACCCAGAACAGTATTTTATCTCCGGTCTGTCGGCGAGTTATTAGCCTACTCTTGCGTTGACGCTAGGGTTGTCACTTTATTTTTACTCCCTTTCTTTTAACTCGTAGCGTCTGAGATTCCGACGCATAAGGTAGACACGAAACCCGAAAATGTCTGTAATTACTATACCTAGTTTCTGCACTTAAATTACAAGAACGCTGATTAACATCAACGTAGACTTTAAAAACTCAGTCTTTGTGATAATCAACACACTTTTTTAGTAAAGCACCACAAACATAAAAAAAGAAATTTTTTTCAGGAAGCGCATTTTTATTCTTAAGCGGCGGCTGCGAGCGCGAATGGCACCGAAGGCACGGCCCTTACTGCCGCTGCCTTGTGCCCCCCCATCTTCTATGTCAATGTGTGCGTCACAGTGCGTGCGTACACGGCGCCGAGCACGCGCGCACACATTCTAATGGGTAGCGGCCAGTTTGTATGAAGACGTATTACTGTTCTTAGTATACTGTGATTTTACTCTATAATTTCGGACAATGTAAAAATAGTTGATAATTCTTTTCAAAAAAGAAAATATAAAGGAATTTTTTTATCGTAATCCGAAAGTATTTTGTAAATTGGATTTTTTAAGATAGTAAAACGAAAATCATGTTATTGCAGATTCGACAATATACATTCGTAGGGACCATCGAGTTATCCTTGAAATAACACAATTTTCTCTACAGTAAATTGGATTGTTTAAAATAGTAAAAACGAAAATCGTATTTTTGCAGATTCAACAGTGTACATTCGTAGGGATCATCGCGTTATTCGTGAAATAGCACACTTTCCTACGCAGGCAGGACCGGATACACCCTAAAATAAGCTCTGGGCTAAAAGATCTTGTGAGGGCCAAAAATATACCACAAAAACCAATTTTCTATTTTTAATATTAATATACTCTAATTAAACTATCAATTAGTTTTTTTATTTTTTATTTTTTTACAGTACCTAATTCCTGCTTAAAATAAAATAATTTTGATAAAATTTTAGTGTAATTATAACATTTTCGACTCTGTTAATATCTAAGCAGGTGGACTTTGATCAAAAGTGTTGATGAATAATTTATATTAACTTATGTATTAATAATATAATAATATTGATTTGGGCTTCTACATCATAAAAAAAAATTAAGCGTATCTATCTAAGTACACAGGAATTACATGACAGAAAATGAACTAATATTAAGAATATAAATACAAAAAGTCATAATACGACAAGTAATATATAAAAAGGAGTAAGAAGTAAAAAAAATACAATATATAAACAGTAGATACAAAGAAGAACGTGATTTAAAAATTATTAGAAAATTTTCACAATTGTGTCACGAGGCGTGGCTGCGGAAAAATGAATGAAAACGATGGAAATTTATTACCGATTTATTAATTACTAATTAATTAACTATTTTATGTACAAAGTCACTTAACATTATAAAACTTAACGCTTTTCTTTAAACACTATTTCGCAATATATCACTCTAAATAAACACTTTATTATCGCTGAAACACTTATTTAACATTCACTACAACATTCCATCCGATTCTCACGTATTAATCGCTTAATTCTTTCGCCAATTAGGTAAGTACTTCGCTCGATTATTCACTCCGGTTTATCACTTCGATTCCTTCACGGCTGGACACATTGGGCATCGCACTATGGAAAATCTAGGCCCGTTTCGGACCAAGTTAATAACTCTTTTATTTCTAGTCGTATATCCATAAAATTTTGCACACATATAAAGTAGTGTATATAGCTTAAAATGGATATCATTTTATTCTAAATATTTTTTATTAATTAATTATTAATATATTAAAAATAATCATGACAAAATTAAAAATTTCTTTCATTTTTATTTATAAAAATGACAATTTTACTTATATCGTGTTCAAAGTGTAATTAAAATAATATATTTTATACCTAATAAATCCATAATCAATAAAGAAAATACAGAAAAACATGAAATGTAATGTGGCTTACTCACTTAGATGTCCATGTCAAGTCTGTTCACTATATCACATTAAAAGTAAATTTATTGTTAAACTTTGTAGGAAAAGATATATAAAAAAATACTATATATATTTCTGAATAGCTCATTATTTATAAATTTTAGTACAACTAAAATGCTTTTGATTTTATGCTAAAATTTACTTTTACTAGAGAGTAAAATCTGAAAAAGTTTTATTTATTTTATTGTCATTTACCCACGTCTACCCACGCTTTACATTTAATGTTAATTTATAGTCTAGATATTCATAAGAAACATTTATAAAAATTAGTTGCAAATATTTGCTAATTCCGAAGTTATAAAAAAAATGTGATAAAAGTAATTTTTTATGTTTTCATCATTATTTTAAATACATAATTATATCAAAATATACAAGTGTTATTTTAAATTATTTCATTTGAAGCCTTATAGGCTACATTATATTTGTGCAAAATTTTATAAATATATCTTGAGAAATAAAAGACGTACGTCTAGAAATAAAAGAGTTATTGACTTTTGGTCCGAAACAGGCCTCGATTTTCCATAGTGCGATGCCATGCGCGGGCAATTTCAACTGTCAACACAACTACCGCTACGACGCGTCCGTATTCATATCTGAAAGCTGATACATGAATGGGAATAATATTGGGCGGATAATATTATAGATATATCGTGCCTTTGGGACAACAAAGTACCGCACATCCGGGGCCGTTGTGAGCAACAGTTCCCATATCGGCCCTGCAACGCCACCCATGTTCGGCATTTTTTTAATGCTCCGAGCTTGCTTATGCTTATGCTTAACAATTATAATCAGAGGTTAAGATAAAACTGTGATATTGAGCATCAAAGTTTAAATATTTATTTTGCGGTTTCTTTGTCGCGGGTTTGGTTTTTCGGCTTTGTGATGAAATATTTACAAAAATAGCTCTAAATAATCAAAATACTTAATTATCTACTTAACAATGTCCATCCCTAACGCTACCAAATGCCACAAATAATGATGAAATATATAAAATAATGAAGATAAAAAGAAAAAATAATACCTACATAATTCTCTATGTAACAATGTCCGTATCTAATGCGCAAACAATGATGAGTTACTTATATATATATATATATATGTATAATAATGAGGTATAAAAAGCATAATTCTCTGTTTAACAATATCCGTCACTAAGTTACCACGTCCGTTACTAAGACGCTAGATGGCGCTGTTCTCACAGTCTTAACTCGCGACCGAAATGTAAAAATACGTCATTTTTGACGGGTTATAGCTGGTTTAGAATATTAAAATAAACCTATTTCTGATTTTGGGAACGTAATAAATATAATATAATCTCATATATTTATTTGTATCCAAATCGACGATTTGTCGTTCTTAAAAATATCACCAGTGCCAATAGAATGTAATTTGGTTTTCCTGATATTCCTTAAACTACTACATAGGATACATATCAATAAAAATAACATGATTGTAACGTGGTTTTAAAAGGGAAAATTATCGTCAGAATTTTGATATAAAAAAACATTTTTGACCAAAATGGGACGATATGAAAGATATTTCAAATTTCTGGACGAAAAGACACCAAACGGGAAGAAATTGCACTGCTTTATCTGACATTAATTTGCCTGCTGGACCCCGTTTAAGAAATCCGAAGTTCTTTAGAGTAAGTCAGCATCCTAATGTTGATTATTGTTCTCCCAGCACAAAAATATGTCGGACGTATAATATGTATTGTGCTGAACCTAACATTCTTGCAGGAAGCACAATTTCATTTAAAAAGTTATTCCTACACTATTCTATTTTCTTGACAATAATCTGAACCCCCCAAAAACACATTATGTGAATTATTTATTTACATTTTCGTTTATGTGGGGTATAAAAGCAAAGGCAACAATATCCAAAAATAAGTTTAAAGCAGCCATCGAGGATAACTAATTTGTAATGTACTGAATTCGACATTTTATAGGAAACGCAGCCTATATGTCAATTTATAGGGAACGAGGTTTTGGAAGGGATAATAGATACATAAAATCTAGAATTCAGTACATTTTAAATTAGTAATCCTCGATGAAAACATTTTTAAATTTTTTTAGATATTGATACATTTGCCTTTATACCCCCCCCCCCTCACATATGATCACACTGCATTAAATATGTTATGTGCATGTTGCTAGAGCAGGCCGAAGACACTTATAATTGAGAGAGTGTGATGAATATGAAATAAGTAATGTATTGTTTTTTTTATGTGTTTTGTACCCATTGTTCTTCTAGTATGTTATTAAAAATAAAATAAAATAAGATTATTATTTATTGCATAATTATAAAAGGACCTTGTGTATCCAGTCTAATTCATGCGGTCTCTGTGCACGAGATTTCTTTGACCCTAGATAACTAAATAAAAAAATGTACAACTTGGGAAATACGTCCGTGACATTACAAATCTTTCCGATGGTGTGACCGTCCGTTTAAAATAAGCGTGAAATTTTTAGTTAATACTTCTAGAGTCCTGAGATTAAATTCATGTTATCTCCGTTATCACTAATATAATGACGTCAAAGATAAAATATTTTTGCAAAATAAACCTTGGCTAAGCCTCAGTTAAGCGAAAAACATACGTAGGGCTGAATACTACTATTACTTAACAGTGATTATATTGTAGTATGACTTATGCGAAAATATATTTTGTTAAAAAATCTAAATAAACGATATACATACTCGTAATATTCCTATAAACTATATAATATTCCTATACCTACTCGTAATATTTTACTCCAATTTTATTACATCATAATATTCTACTACTCGTAAACCCGTGCGAAATCACGGGATATAATAATAATTAATAACAACCTTTGCGTCAAACATGGACCGCGCGCTGATTGACGTGACACATTCGGACATTTGAAGTTAGGATAGTTGTTGATTACATTTATTTAATTCGATTTTCTTCCGAAATATATGCTTACGTAAAAGTAATATATACTTACTGCCCGCCGGTTCTCCGCGGGGTAGACAGAGAGGATGGAGAGCCACATTCGTCTGTCCTCAACTCTCGTTCATCCACACAACTCTCACCTCATCTCGCTTCATCCGTATTCATACATCATTGAA
Organism: Agrypnia vestita; assembly: GCA_016648135.1. Taxonomy (NCBI): domain Eukaryota; kingdom Metazoa; phylum Arthropoda; class Insecta; order Trichoptera; family Phryganeidae; genus Agrypnia; species Agrypnia vestita. The sequence goes on along the minus strand of JADDOH010002507.1, from coordinate 219,021 downwards.
TTTGAGCTCAGGGCCATATTCCACTATCTGTTTGACCTGGTATCGACCTTATCTGTAAGTCTAATTTATTAAATGATTAACATTTATTATCCATTTTTAGAGCAATCAACCTTTTCTGGGACTGAAATGAAACTTACAGATAAGGTCGATATATTCACGGAAATATACAAGGCCGCTATAGCGTAATTGGATAATGCGCCTGCCCCGGATAGGAGGAGATCCGTGGTTCGAATCCCGGTAGCAGCCAAATATTTTTTCGTGGATTTGATTTTTCTGAATGCCTTTCTAATTGATTAATTAATTTGGTTTTAAATTTTACAGAAATTTGTTCTAAAAAAAATTGCAACTTCACAATAAGAATTGCTGTGTTCTTGATTATAATATATGTGTGTTGTATCAAATATGTCCAAAAATAAAAAAATGATTTAAACGGTTAGTTTTGGCATCCTCTAGCGGCAGTAACACAAAGTAATTTGTACCTACCGTACCAGAAAAGGTGGATTGCTCTAAAAATAATGTTAATCAATTAATAAATGAAACTTACAAGGTCAATATATTCACGGGGATGTAGGAGACCGCTATGTCTTCATAGTCATTGTTGCTACTTCGTCTGGGTGGACCTACGACTGCTTTCCCTCCGAAGGTGATGCATCAAGACGCTAAGACTACCAAGGCAGTCGCTTCTCTAACATTCTCAAGATGTATCCAAGCTGCCCTTAGATGAGATGGCGAATAATCCATCTCAAAGGCGCCCCTACTTCTAAATATACCACTAACTTGTCGTAGTATTTCTCGTTAGGTCCAGTAATGTCCGTATAAAGGTGAATATATGTACACCAGCTTTTAAAACATGCAGGTTTCGCCAGGTGACTCGGATTTCTTTAAGTAGATTTTAAGTAGGTACATTTGTTGTTTCCCTATCTGCCCATCTTTGTATGCATGCACCTATGTACGAGTATACATGTACGTATTTTAAAATATTTAGCAGTATTTGAATTTTTCGCAGCTGATATTAGCATACAATTATCCTCGCTCAAGACAAGACCACCTTCAATAGGAATGTTTCATAAAAGACTATAAACCATACAAAAACGCCACGCCGATGCAAACAAATAGCTTATGAAAATAAATTTATTTTTTATTACACAAGGCATTATAGTTCTTTAATTAACGGATTGTTTATGTACCCATAAAAAATAAAAATGATTAGTTTCCGCAGATTATCAAGATTTCAATGTTAAAAAAGTACAAAATAGATACACATAATTTGAGAACTACTATTAGAAAAACGTTTTACATGTCGGATACATTTATCACACCACTCTTGCATGGAACATGTTTTTCTGGCTCTTCTCGCCTACCCTCGTATACAGATCATTGTATTTTGTTTTGGTATCAAATATGTTCTTCTTCTTTTTTTCATGCCCTATCCGTTCAACGGACGTTGGTTATCATGTTAACTATGAAAACTTTGTTTACTGCGGCCCGGAACAGCATTACAGTAGACTGGCCAAACCACTGTCTCAGGTTTTTCAGCCATTATGTTCTCCTTCTTCCAGGGCCCCGACTTACGGCAATCTTTCCTTGTGTTACGAGATGCAAGATCTAGTAATTCTCTGGATGTCCCATCACTAGTGTCCGAAATATTGAAGTTTTCGAATTTTTTTGTTTTAATAACTTATTTTTCCTTATTCATCTGAACAACAACGTCCTCAACAACGTAGCTCTGTCTATCCAGCTTATTTTGAGTATTCTTGTGTAGATCCACAACTCGAATGTCTCAAGTCGCCTTATCATTTCTTGGCTAAGTGTCCATGCTTCCATTCCATAAAATAACACGTAGCATTCGTTTAACGTTAAACACGTAACAATTTTATTTCAAGTTAAGTTGGTATATTTTTGTTTTATGAAGAACTAACTGTTCGTACCCGGCGTTGAACGGGTTAAGGATTAAGTTGAAAATAAATTTATGGGGAGAAACAAAGATTCAATTGTTCTGCAAGGCCTCTAATTAAAACAATGTTTTCATTTAATCAAGGCTGGATGGATAGGGTGTCTAGGGAAGAAATTTATTCCGTCCGGAATATGTATGAAAAATTTGGTGCCAATCGGTCAAGCTGTGTAGATTTGTACAGAAAATATATGTGGGGGTGGGGATGGGTTAGAAGGGAAGAGAGAAGTTAAAAGTAAAGGGGGGAATGTTATCCGCTGGGCCCTAAAGCATACCCTAAGCCACCTATTTATACTGTCGGTGTCCGAACAGATTAAACGACATAATTTGAATAATTTTAATTTTTCATTTTTTTTATTGTAAAAAAATTCTTAATGCAGATAATATTCAAAATAATAATATTTTAACAATCACAACTTCTTGTAGGATATTCAATATTTCTCTTCTTTAGAAGCGAGCGTTTTTATTGGAAGAGGAGTATGCTGCTGAAATTTTTTTGTATACAGGGTTATTTGTAAAACATTAATAACCTCACAGGACTATATTTCTGCCTTACTTAGCTTTCTGCTTTATTAGTATGTGATTACGAGTCGGAAATGTTCAAGCTATTATGACCTAATATCAATAGTTAAGGAGATATGCGACATCAAAGTTTGCATTTTTCTTCAATATTTTTGACTTATTTTACAGTAACTTACATCGATTACGAAAAATTCATTCGTTTCAATACAAGTTAAATAACATGATAAAAACCCTGAAAAATTCCAATTGGAATTTGAAGGTTTTTATTTTTTTATTTGACTTGTATTAAAGGGAATGAATTTTCCATATTCGATAAAAGTTACTGTAATGATATTCCAATGTTTTACAAAAAATAAGTCAGAAATATTGTAAAAACAAATGCAAACTTTGATGTCGCATATCTCTTTAACTATTGATATTAGGTCATAATAGCTTGAACATTTTCGACTTATAATCAAGGCAGAAATATAGTCATGCGAGGTTATTAATGTTTTACAAATAACCCTGTATACATATGTATGATTATTATCGACATACCCTTATCTAAATGTCTGTAAATAAAAAACAAACTGGGTATTGAAAGGAATGGATATTGACATTAGAGAAGTTTCATAATGTTAATAATACTAAATTTAACTTAATGGAATTAAAGTACAGATCAAAACTAACAAACTGAAAAAAATGTTGAAATCTGTAAATAAATAACAGAGAAAAAGAAGTTTAAAGTTAGTGTATTTTTTTGAGCGCCTGTGACGTCAAAATGATGTCATAAATGCACATTGTTTCGAATGCACAAAAAGACGTGATTTTGAAACGAAAAAGATTTTTCGTTTTTTTAGGAAGAAGTGTCATATAATGTATTTTCAATGCAAGACGTGATTGAAACGAAAAAGATTTTTCGTTTTTTTGTGTTCATTTAATTGATGATACGAGAAGAATCGGGCATACAATTTGACTTATTTTTATAGAAAAAAATTCACCATTGGCTATATATTGGCTATTTGCATCAGTTATTTATCCAAAACGATCGAACACACACATACATTAATACGCACAGAGTAGCTATTCGATCTCTCTTGCTGCTAAAAATCATGCATCGGTTTAGGACCTTTCATCGGTTTACTTCAGACAATTATACAACGAAAGTGGAATTTCGTTATTTCGGAAAACATGCCGAACATCTCTTCGTAACAATTCATTACACGTATTTCGATAGTGAAGAAGAAAAACGTTTTCGACTAATAGGAGGCTATTTTGGCCAGAGATAACATGCAAGACGTCACGAGGTGTACAAACTGAACGATAAAATAATGTTTGCTCACTCTTTTATTGCAGTTAAATAGATACCACTGTTCACACATTCGACCGTATTTCACTACTAACAAAACATTCTACTCCATTACTTTGTTATTGCGTTTGCATCGGTAATTCGTGTTCTCGCTTAATCCTCGAATGTCACAATCTCAATAATCGAATCGCAGTAGCCCCAATACTGTATCCGATATTAGTTTACTCCGTTATTAATCATTTCACATTAATATAATCACAGTTATGGCCAAAATCATATTTATAAAATATCATAAGAACAAAAACTATTTATATACATGCCTAGCAGCTGAAATATGATGCCTTACCTTCTATCTACAGATATAAGATTATGATTAAATTCTTTTTCTTCTTCTTCTTCAGTCTTCATCTCTCCACTGCTGGATATAGGCCTCTTCCATACCCTTCCATCCTTCCTTGTTGTTTGCTAATTGTAGCCATTTCTTTCCCCCCACAGCGACTATATCGTCGGCTCATCTCTTTTGAGGTTTTCCGATGCCTCCTTTATTCTCCCAAGGTCTCCATTTCAGAACTCTGGGAGGCCATATTGTAGCATCCTGCCTTGCAACATGTCCTACCCATTGCCATTTTAGCTTCTCTACACGATCCATGATATCCACTATTCTAGTTCTGCGCCTAATTTCGTCATTTCTAATTCTCTTAGGCTTACTCCAAGCATGGATCTCTCCATGGATCGTTGCGTGCATTTGAGCTTTTCTAAACTTTTCTTTGTAGGGGCCATAATCTCCACTCCATTAGTCATCACTGGCAGTATGCATGATTCAAAGGCTTTTCTTTTTAGGCTAATTGGGATCTCTTGGCATTTTTTTATGATGTAATACTTAATATTGTACACGCTTTTATTTATATTAGCCACATAATTTTGTAATCAGTATTTTTCCCACTTCCTGACTAACAATCTCTCTTAAATTTGACTATGAGATTTATTGCAGATGACAATACAATAATCGTTTATTAATTAAACAAAATTAATTAAACTATTATAAATATATTTAAAATGCTGACGCGTTATTTTATCGGACATTGTGCATGCCGATGACATTTCTCGGTTTATATTATCATAAAAGTGACGTTTGAGTTTTGATATTAGTAGCATCCAGAAAAGAAACATGTCTTCGACGCAATTTAAGTGATGAAGTCTAAACAGTAGAATATAGTACTATATTAAAAAATAAATAACGATACCCTCAATAGTTCGAAAGAGAAAGAAAAGAAAATGATCACCATGTTAATTGAAACGAATAACAATAAAGGAACCTACTCGTTACGGAGTAACTAGATTTTTAAACCTGCGCTGTAATTTTTGCGATTATAACGCAAGCTTAATTAACTTGCCTAGTGATTCTGTCCCTGAGGGCGGTAGCTACGCCATTGGGCCTCACTTCATACTCCCTGTGAATTATTTACATACCTTGTATCAAAAAATATTTAATCTCATACCAAAAAGGGTGTATGATGGCGCCTTTATTCTTAGATTTAATATGTACATACATGCTATATACAAACGGTTGTATGTACTCGAGTACAAACTATAAATAAAATTATGAGAACTAAATTCCTTATGAGAACCTTGAGGTACGCCACTCGGGCGAGCAAATCGTGATTCATTCCGAGATCTGTTAAATTATATTTCTGTGGGTCTCTGTCATTATATTGAATACCTAGGCGCTAAAAGTCAAATGCAAAAACACGATACGACGTTAAAAAATCAAAATACGACACGAAATTCATAACTTTCAAATAAATTTGTCGTCGTAATTTTTATTACGAAAGATGTCAAAATCTATATCAAACCAAAAAGTATATTTAAAAATTATAACTTTGTTTACTTTACTATTTCTTTACAACGATTAGAACGTTTCAAATGATAAAGCATCATCTTCAATAATGTAACTAGGTAATGTTAAACTTAAGACTAAAGGACGGCGTGAGGATTGGGGTGAAGATTAGAGTCCGGTGGGTATGCGGGCGTGGTCATTAGGCGCAAAAGAAGGGACGTATTAGATGGAGTTTGAATATTGATTACATATTTGTTAGCGATTAAAAATAACAAAAATGTAATCAATATTCAATCTCCCGTCTATTACGTCCCCTCTTCTGTACCTAATGACCACGCCCACATACCCACCAGACTCTTATCTCACTCACTCACTCCTCATGCCGTCCTTTAATCCTAAGTTTAGTATTATTAACATTACTGAAAATGATGCGTTAGTATCGAAAACTTTCTAATCGTTATAAACAAATGGTGAAAGTAAACAAAGTTAACATTTTTTAATATATCGTTTAAAACGGCCTTCCACAAAGTTACAGAAGAAAATTTCAAAAATTTATAAATCAAACCAATTTTCAATTCTTGAAATCAATTATATACAATTTGAATAAAATTAAACGTAATCCATATTTAAAATAATTTGTACAGTGATTGTTGTGTGATGTAAACAATTCATTATAAACTACTTACCAACTTTTATTGTGTCAATATTTACGTAGCTACCGTTCACCGTTCGTATTTCAATGTTCCATGTAAACATACGAAGAGCGTACCTCTGTAGTGTTTCCATATCAAAGATCTAATCATTTTAATAATAGTAAATAACATTTTGCACATTTTAATTCACGATGTATTTACAAGTAAATTATTTGCTCAATTACATGCTAAACATTGCTGAAATACAAGCGAATTATTATGCTAAAAACATAATTTAATGCGTTAGGAATGCGGGCTGCCATCAAAGTAGTTTATGATACATTGTCAATATTTCCAGTAAGAAAGAAACTTCGATTCCTTAATCTTCGCAGATGACATAGCGGGGCTGACGCCCACACAAGAGGACCTACAACAGTGGATACATTCCTTCAATGAAGAGTGCACTCAAGTAGGAGTGAAGATTAGCACTTCAAAAACAGAGGTAATGGTCGTAGGAAAAAACCAAGAGCAGTGCTTCATCAGTATTTAGGAGCGCAGCTAAAGCAATTCAATAAATTCAAATACCTTCGGATGGAATATTCTAGGTATGGGACGCAGGAAAGCAAAATGGATAGAAGAATCCGAGCTGCGGGCGGTGTTTTACTTTCTCTATATAGTGCTGTGATAAGAAAATATGGGAAAACACACATGAGGTGGCTTGGGCGTGTTCTAAGAATGCCAGGGGAAATATTACCAAGAAATATCCTCTTGGCAAACCCAGTGGCCCCAGATTTAAGCTGCGAAAAGTCTTTGGGCCCCCGACCCTACTAGACCTAGATGGGAATAAAGATGATGAATATAAAAGTATTCCAACACTATATACAAGTATTCCTATTTAATATGCAAGTATTCTTACTCAATATAAGACTTACCCCCTTTTTTTACACTTCAACAGACCAGGAGGCCCGATTACCGAAATACATCACAAAACACCCAGGCTTGAGTAAATCACATTGATTAAAATTGTGACCTCACCGGGAATCGAACACGGAACCTTCTAAGTTTACAAGATTCGAAAATATTGTTTTGGCGTAAAAGGTATACCTACTGTGTTAAACCATTTAATAAATTATATTTTAACATCAAAAAATAAGTTTTATAGAAAAACCAATCGGCACGATAGCACTTACCTACTAGCAAAAACAATCGGCGAAGAATCGCTGTTTACTAGTAAATAAAATTGCATTTAAGACAATAATCTCGATGATACCTTTATAGATTTTGAATTTACATGGTAGACCATTATTTATTTATAAACTAAAATGAAATGATAATTCTTAACTAGCTGAAATTTTCCACATAAAATTTGAAGCACCTTTTAACGTTTGAAATATTCATTTAAAGAAATGTAGGTACTTTATATTTCTCACGTAATCATGTGCACTAGATGGCCTGTTGCATGCTCACCTAAAGACCCAGATTACGTTTTATCACATCTCAGTCATCTCTTATATAATTTTTTTAAATAGAGATGCGAATACGGAATACGTGTCGGGGAATACGGGGAATTCTTTCTATTTTGCCCTTTTTAAAATAGAACTGACTTGCTGCTGTCCTGGAATAGGGGTAGAACTATCAACCAACAGATCACCAGGTGAGCGTCATGACCACTACACCAACAAGTTTCTCTTTGTAATGGCTAAATGGACGGCTAAACCATGATCATTTAAGGTTTTCGAAACAACATACTCGTATTTCCGACGTAGTAATGACTAATTCTCATATTGTTTCGAATTCCTTTCCAATTTATATAGTGTTCGTAACCTTAAGGATGCCAACCTTATTCACTATAAGGATTCGTTCATTGTAAAATCACCTGATTTTAAAATAAATTTTTGCTTGACCATTTCAGATATTTTTATATTTTTTTAACCATAGGTAACCCCATCAGTATGAAACTCAAAAATAATTTTTATTTATAAAAATATAAATATACTTTATATTTCATAGTTGTCTCTAGCATAGTCCATTTGATGATAAAAATTTGATAACGTGTGGATGTTCTTATGGTAGAATTGTGAACGCTGTATTGTGTAAAATGTTCACTTAAGGGGGGGGTAAGGTTAATTCGTACAAAAAAAGGCATGTTTTTGTGAATTTTTTGTGACGACACAGTTAAAATCTCTTTATTAAAACCAGTGGTACATTAAAGTATGATATTCGAGCAATATTGTGTAAAATTTTCAAGAAGAAATATTACAAAATACGGCAATGGCAGCAATTATTCGGACGTATCTCGGAAAAAAGAAGAATTGAGGTGTCCATCATAACTTGTGCTGGATCATCTGAAATCAAAAAATCAAAGTTCATTCGTTAGATAATAGGTTTCCCTAGGTAACGCTGGGAGGGTTTTTTGAAATTTAAATTTTTCATTTTTTGGAACACTTTGAAGGGAAAAACGCGATTTTTTGCAAAAAAAATCGGCTAATTTGTTATTAAAAAATATAAATTATTAACAAATTTGAAAAAAAGTCTCCAGTCTCCTCGTAAATTATGTACAAAAATAGTGTTCAAAATTTCAAAAGGATCGATGCAGTAGTTTTGAAGTTATGATGGACACCGACTTTGAAAACGTGTGATGTGGGGAAAACGCTTTAAAGTTTTGCACACTGTAAAATTCAAAATAAAACTCGACACTTATTTTATACTTACACATAATCGTCGATGCCATGTTCATACAGCAAAGAGCTTTCATCATCAGCATCTTTTTGTCCTTGTCTACGCAAAACTCTTCCAATACAATAGCACGTCCGGTAGACCTCAGGTGAGCGCGTCTCTTAGCCGCCCGAGCAGGTATAGAAAATCAGTCTGAGCATCACTCAAATGTTCATAATTTCGTCAATTTTGCTCGGATTGACTTGAAATTTTGAAACAATATTCTTGCAATGTTATACATTCATTTAAAAAATTAAAAATAAAATGCAAAAAAAAAAGTTAAAAACCTTACCCCCCCCTTAAGCCATCTGGCATAGGTCATAAGCCCTGAACTGAGCATAAAAGACGAATTTAAAATGCGCTGAATCCTACATAGTACCTACTTATGTATCTATCCCTTCCATTCAAAATTATGTTTTCTACAAATCTTTGTTTTTGTTTCCTATAAAATCTCGAATTCAGTAATCCTCGATGACTGCAATCAATTTTTATTGGAAATTGCTGCCTTTGCTTTTATACCCCACATATGAACTATGACATACATGACTTTGAAATACGCAAAATTCTGGAAATATCACCGATTTTGTCGACCTTTTTAGGTGACTGGGATTTGGAATAACAAGATAGAAATTTTTGTATTATAATTATGGCTGTAGGTCGACCACAATCAAAAGACCATTCCCTAGCTTTGTCCTGTAAGAAGAAAGCAGGGGATAGTTGCCTGGCAAGCCCGTATTACAAGCCTCAATATGATATTCCAAATAAATATTAGGTCCTTACATATGAAATTGGCGTTTAGTATGGGAGGAACATAAAGCCGATTTTTTTTTATTATAATATATTTATTTAATCAAAGTATGTACCATTGCTATCTATGCACTTTTGCCATCTCATAGGTAGTTCATCGATCCCTTTACTAAAAAAACCATTCGGACGGGAATCAATAAAATCTTTGAAGGCGGTTTGGACTGCCCCATCGGAGTTGAATTTTTTCCTTTGCAAGAAGTTATCCAAATTTCGAAAAAAATGGTAATCTGTTGGGGCAAGGTCCGGAGAGTACGGTGGATGTCTTAGACATTCCAATTGAAGCTCCTCTAATTTGGTAGCCGTCTGTTGTGCAGTGTGTGGGTCTAGCGTTATCATGTAACTTCACAAGAACGTTTTCGGAAGTCATTTTCGCTTGGGGCATGGTTGGGCTGGTTCGGCAGGGTTCAGCCATTGCGATGAGCGCTTCCGATTATCGTACAGGATCCACTTTTCATCACAGGTAATGATTCGATTTAAAATCCCTTCATTATTGTGCCGGTTGAGTAATGCAACGCAGCAGTCAACGCGCGTTTGTTGATTTGCTTCACTCAATTCGTGAGGTACCCACCTTTCAAGCTTTTTCACCTTACCAATTTGCTTCAAGTGGATTAAAACAGTTTTATCACTAACACCGCAGCCTGCAGCTAACTCGGATGTGGTTTGCGATGGATCCGCTTCCACAATAGCCTTCAATTCTTCATTATCAACTTTGGTCTCCGGCCGTCCACGGGGCTTGTTCTGCAGCTCGAAATTTCCAGAACGAAAACGTTGGAACCAAAAACGCAATGTGTTTTCTTTTGCGGCACCGTCGCCATACACATCATTAATCCTTTGAGCCGTTTCTGCAGCACTGGTGCCACGGTGGAACTCGTACTCGTAAATAACGCGATATTTCAAGTTTTTCATTTTGTAAACTGAGTGACGCAAAGAAAAAAACAATTGAGGAAAAAACAAATGAATTATAATTTTCAAAACACAAATACATGAGTAAATAGCTGTATAAATTTGGATTTGGAATTCCTAGCCAAAGAGAAGATATTTGAGATCAAATTTGCCAGTACGGCAAAACCTCAATTTCATATGTAAGGACCTAATATAATATTGTCAACACTGGAATTTAAAACAGGATTTATTAATTACTGATTAATTAATTAATCAAACGTACAAAGTCACTTAACACTATTTAAGATTATTTGAATCAAACTATTTCGTAAATTTATCACTCGTAAATAGACACTTTATAATCGCTTCAACACTTTATTCACTATTCACTAGAACATTCCATCGTATTATTTCGCTACGTTTCGCTATTTCGCTACCACAATCAAAATTCCATTCCATCAAAGACCATTCCCTAGCTTTGTCCGGTAAGAAGAAAGCGGAGGAAAGTTGCATGGCAAGCCCGTATTACAAGCCTCAATATGATATTCCAAAAAACTTATTTTGTGTTCATTTTTTGCATCGTAACAACACACATCTTTTTTGCGCACATTCTTTTGAATGCGGTCTAGCTATAATGCTGATATCGAAACCTCCAGACGTTTTCAGTATTTACGAGAACTCTCTCGTGGCTCCCAGGCTTCTGTAGACGTTTCTCGATGCTTCCCGAAAGCCGTAGATTACGCTAGGCGTTCTGGAATCTTGGAAACTGTCACTTGGCATGAGTGCGTGATTCTCTTTAGCCTCGTCATATAATGCACAACACTAGTAAAACTTCCACATTTGGGAAAACAGTTATGAATTAAGTTAAGAGGTTGCTCAGCGATACGGTGATTTGTGTCCTCGGGCTTGAATTTTAACTGTGAAACCAACATTAATATATTATCTGTTAATTGCCGATCGTGAAGATAAGGAGACCCGCGTCTCTGTATCTGCCAAGGTTAATTGGCGAGAGGCACACCTCACAGAAGTTATTCATTCATCTATTGTAGGAAAAATTATAATCAAAACCGGATCTACACGCTGCACATAGACTGATAGCGTTACTCGGCTCTCGGTGGCTAATGAATTATGCATTTTGAATTTATGTATTTGAATTATTCGGCAAAATTCCTGCTGTAAGTATAAGTATCGCGTTTTAAAATTGGTATTATTTTATCAAAATACGCAACGAATTTCATCTCAGAATTAATGTGCCAAAACATACCTCAAAAACGTGTTATGTAAAGACGTTCAAACTGTAAATAAAGCATTATTTTCCGTATTCCAAATTGGCAAATAAATTTCCAATTTTTACGATATGCATAAATCACGTGGATGAGTACAAATTTGGTACCCAGTTTGTTTAGTATGTGTATATTGTAGTAGCAAACGCCTTCCGTACAATTTACTGTTACATGCTTAGATAAGTACAATTATATTTAAAAAAAAAAAACATAGGTGGCCCACGTAGAACAGTGGCCGGATTAGTGGAACACTAGTGTCTCGTATCGGGGGCTCTGGATTCGATCCCCGGTAAGGTCACAATACATGATTTTCTTACGCTTCGGTATTTTTTGTTTTGATCGTTGATGTAATTGAACATTAAAAAATAACTAACTAACCATCACGCCGTTTCCCCGCAGGGGTAGGCAGAGAGGATTGAACGCCACCCTCTTCTATCCTGGCACACCACTTTTGCTTCGGCCACATTCATACATCTTCTCATACAAGTTCTACGGTTGTTGCGGCTTTTAACGGGGCCATCCTCAAACACTTGTTGTATCTGTTGTCATTCGCGGACGCCCTCTATTTCTGTTGCCTTCAACACTCGCCTCATATATTTCCTTAACCATCCTTTCCTCGTTCATACGTTCCACATGACCAAACCATCTCAGCACTCCTTTCTTTATTCTATCTACCACACTACAGCCAGCATTGCATTCACGTCTAATTTGTTCAAATTAGACGTAAAAAATAAACTAAACGAAAAACCAAACATTTATTTCAACTGCTTTTTTAAAGCCTGGAAGTTAATTATCGAACCTCGTGGCCTGTTTTAGAGTTAAAAATTAAAAATAAAAATTTGTTTCATCCACTCATTTTTCTAAAGTAAATAAATAAACTGATGTAGGTTTTAGGCACGTTAAATGTTTTTATATAACTAGCACGGTAAGCTGTCAAGTGGTAAACATGAGAATCAGCAAAAAATACGTCTTAAAATTAGGGATGCATCCGATGCCGATATATCGGCATTATCGTGGGTTTTCCGATATATCGAAATCGGCGATATTAATTTGCCGATACACCGATACATTTTGAATTTCTCACTATATATAATCCATGTGTTAACGCACCATCTTCACGTTTAATTCGTTCATGTTTGACCCAATTCATCTACGTTCGGGGAACACGGAATACGTGTCACATCAATATTCTTACTATTCTCAAACTAAGCCCTAAGCCTATGATATGAAATGATGATACTGGTCACATCAATATTCTTACTGTTCTCAAACTAAGCCCTAAGCCTGTGATATGAAAATAGGACAAAATTTATGGAGTCCTGGAATGGGGCTCGAAATACCAAATCACTAAGCGAGCTTCATGACCACTACACCACCTAGCTACTCATATAATAATCTGAACGTAAAGTTCTGTTAAATTATAATTTTTTTAAATTACATTATAAAGTAAACTTTCTAAATAAATATTATACAAGTAATTTCGTCTGTTTCTAATCTAAACCCACAACTTTTTACACTTTTGAAATCTTCACTGTCAGCATCGGTATCGGTATCGCATCGTGCAAAAGTGCATAAAGTGCACATCCCTACTTAAAATATAATCTTGTCAGAATGCGTAAAGTACCTTTTTCTGACATTATCACCTGATTTTATCACGTGTATGTATAATTAAAAACATCGTATTTTATATTTTTATTTTTAAAAACGTACCGACACACTTGTATTATATCTGAGTATATATATTTACATACGAATATACTAATAATTTGTTACATTTTTTCTTACCTTTGTTGGGAAGCACCGCTCTCCACTGGTGCAGTCATAGGAGTGTTAGTTTACTAATAAAACATTATCCCTATCGCCAGCTACTCGGGACAGCTGACTAATGATTGCTCTAGTGAAGATTTAATTTGATATCTATATCGTGAAACATTTTGATGTATGGAAAGATGCGAATAAAGATCGAATTGTTACCTTGTTCGCCCTGGGGACAGTGAGCCTCAGGGAGCTGGTAAGGCGAGACGAGATTATTAGGAGGGAGAGTAGAGATCGATCAGAAGGAAGATGGATCTAGAAGTTATTGCTTGCCCAATGTAACTTGGCGTGCGGCGAATTTAAAATTAAAACCCGCCCCGCTCGCACCCAGCGGCAACCCCTCGCCCTGTCATTTAGTTCAATTTTGTATTTGGTCGGGAGCTGTGACATCTTAATTACCAATATACACTGAATTATTATGTCCAAAACATTCTAAACAGTCCGGGATGGTGCAAGAACAATTGCCAATGAAGTATTAAAGTTTCGCGAAGCTGAAAAGCGAATAATGGACCCACATTACCGTCTGACAGTTTGACAGATAGAACGGCCGCCATTACTGCATGGTTTCTTTAGTGCTGCCCGACCAAATTTCTGTATTTAATACGACACCGGTCACTATTCTGTACATTATGTATTGTGTAATTTACACCCTGACAACTTCTGTTACGCGACAGGGACGCCCTCCCTCGCACGCCAAGTTATAGTGGTACGTCTATACTGACTAACATGATTATCAAGGTGCTGAGCAATGCAACAATGGAACCGAGCAGTTTGCGTGGTGGTATGCGATCCTTAAACATGAGCTCACCCATTAGCGATGGTTCTACTGTAAGATTGCACCTATCAATTTTTTTTGTTCTGTCATTATTTTAAAGTACGAAGATAAAATGGAATGATTGGTGGTGAAGGGTGGTGTGGTAGGTCATGCACAAACAGAGCAGATCCAGGAAGCCTTCCACGATGTATCGTGCTCGTAGTGTTACAATGTGAATGAAAATTTCGGGATAGCGGCGGTAGGTTTTCATATTTTTTTTCAAATAATTTGATTCAATTGAAAAGTAAAGATGTATGTGAACCCAGCGTCTTAGACTACCAGATATGTCCCGTAATATAGAGTGCGTCTATACTATGGTATTTATATTAAAAATAGACTTATCTTATGGGATTCCCAGTTATCCAGATATCGGGGAGTAAATATTACACATCGAGCTTTAGAAAGATAGGCGTTTCATTGAAGGTGACCCACCACATACCCTGGGCTGTTTTATGCGCCGAAGCGTCCATATCAGCCCAACACATTCGCCGCCTGGTTGGCATTATTTTATGCTAAAGCGTCCTCTCCGCCCGGCCTTGCGTCCCAGCATAACAAGAAGCAAGACCAGGCGAGTCGGTCGCGCAAAACCTTCAATGTCCCATGCTAAAAATCTTTATTTTTAAAAGAGGTTTTACAAAATTACAATAAAAGAACATCTATAATCTAAAAAATACAACATAAGAACACCCGAGGAGACATCGCACGGAACAAAAATAAATAAATAGGCGTTTCAGGAGGGTTTTATTCAATTACAAAAAATTTGATTGTTTTAACAGCTCTATTAGTACTTCATGCGACAGAGATGACGCACTACGAAGCCGAAGCTAACCAATTATCTCTTTCTACAGCTTGATGTGTGATATTTACTGCAGGGTAGACTTCTTTCGATTAAAGAAAGACAATCGAATTAGTATGTGTAAGCCGTGCGTATGAGGCACATTGTTTCGTTGTATTGGTGTCTATACCCATAAACACCAACACAACGAAACAATGTGCGTTGTACGCACGGCTTACACATACGCATACTAATTTGATCGACTCACTTAATTGGAAGAGTTCTACTTTCTGCAAAATATAAGTCCACAGCTCGGAAGGTATAAATATAACAGTTACGAAACGTCTGGTTCTATTGGTCATTACTAATTACGTAATAATTGTGCATCGCAAAACAAATAATTAATTTGAAAAATATTTATTCGATTGATCCGTACACGCAATGGTTTAATATACTTTTGGTAGATAGTATTGTGATTTTGAAAATGTGCATTTTTTTAAATCACCATATATTATAGTCGTTCAGCCAGCCCTTAAGGGTTTCTAAATTTCCGTGTACATCTGCTACGGTAATCTTAATTTGAATTAATGTTACGTTTAAATTTAAATTGCTTAAACTTCCAATTTACTAAAATTAAATAAGGTTTTTCTACAGTAACTGTGTATTACCCAAAATATTTTATTAAAACGTTTATTTTAAACATAGATAATTATTTGGAGATAAACTTATCATTATACATAGTTTCGAAATCAATAACAAAAATCCAAACTCATAAAGATTGAATCGCTATATCAATCTAGTTGTAAACAAGTTTATTGGAATAACGTGACCTATCGAACCTTAAATACAAAATAAAATTATCGTCACGATGGAATTTGTTTCAACACGTTCAACGACATTTTGTTTTATTTTCTTTTAATAAATAACCATTAAAGAAACATAAGTATATAATTATGCTGTTTACCCTGTTTTATTTTTTATTATTTATTTATAACATTTATAGAAGGATTTATTTTGAGATCACTAATCATAATAAGCTTCTTCTACCGGGGGTTCCTAGTTCGATTCCTGGTGAGGTCTCAATGTATTTATGTGGCTTTTTCAGGGATCTTTTGTGATGTATTTCATTACAGGAATTGGACCTAGCGGCCTGTTATAGCGTTATAAATTAAAAAGAAAAAAATATATGGTTTTCCCTCTTAAATTGTGGTATAACATTTAACATTTACACAGGGAGCTAAGAATACCATGACTTTTAAAATATATATTTGACTGATTTTTACATATATATACCTTATGTTATTAAATTGACTTGACATTCTAACACTATGACTTATGTTAGTAAAAACTTATTTTTACATATAAGAGTCAGTGCCTACGTATGAGGGGAATACAAAGTGGTCAACACGTAGAAATGATTGTAGATTACTTGGATAAGAAAACCTCAACTCTATAATCAATTCGCAGAGGTAGACAAGCTACTGCATATGAAACAAAATATTGATAAAATATCATACGAGCTTTAGTATTTTAACGATTATACTTTAGCTCTTAGGGTCAGTTGTATCAACTTGGTTTATAGTAATCTTTCGCTCAAAGCATAGATTTTTGCGTTTTCTACCAATCAAACAACCCGTTGTCGTAAAAATTTACGCTTCTAACGAACTATTACTATACATAAATCAAGTTAATGCAACCGGTATTATGTTTACTTCTAGGTTTCTAATAATAACTTTCTAAGATACGTACTTCCGTTTCAATTAGTAGTTATCTGAACTAAACTTTTCTATTAGTTCAGATTACTACTAATTTTCTAATAAACAATAAATATAAGAAACTAATTTTATGAATCAATCAACTTTTTTTTTAAATCAGACCAATTTTAAGAAAAAATCCGTTTTTCGAAAAATTATTTTTTAATGATTAGGATATGAACAGGAATTTCTCTTGCCGGAGGAATGTGTGAACCTTTTCAGCTTCCAATGATTTAAAGACTTATATACATGTTTTTTTTGTAATAGATATTTATTCTTTTCATTTTAAAGAAGCTGTCGACTTGAAATTTACAGTGAATCCCAAAAAAAATATGAATGCACAAAGGCAAGTCAAAAATGATGTCTTTTCGTTTGACAATTTATTTTCACAAAAGAAGGGTTCAACATGCACATCGTGGGTCGTGGGTCTCTTTCACACCCTCTAACCAGATAAATCCGATCACTGCTAGTTGTTCTTTCTTGGTGCAAACTTGTCTAGTTCCTGAAAGTTACATAAAAACTAAAAACATAAAAAAAATACAACTTCTACTTCTTCTTCCAACCCTTATCCTATTGGGTCGGGGTCCCTGCACCGCATAAAAGGTTCCAATTTTTCCTGTCTTGGGCTTCGCTCTCCACGCCAGCCCAATTTAGTTGCAACCTCGCTTCGCAGCAGTCCTCAAGCTGTTTCCGCCAGCTCCTCCTAGGACGGCCTCTTAGTCTTCTGCCTTCTGGTCTTGCCTGGAATATCCCCTTTGGTAGTCTATCTGGCGGCATTCGGAAGATATGTCCCAGCCACCGTTACTGTGATTTCTCGATAAACGTCTATAAGGGTTCTGCGTCGAGACATTCTCTTACTTGAGTATTTATGATTCTGTCCCTTATAGTAACTCCTACTATTCCTCGTAGAAATCTCATCCAATCCTATCCAATTAACTTTCTTGTTTTCCATCCTGAGATGTCTTAATACGTATCCTATTTGATTTATAGTTTTTACCTTGACCTTAAAAGTTAATGTGTGGGCTTCTGCATTGGACGAAGACCTGCCGGTCTTGTGCTTCCCTACCCGGATATCCAAATGTATTTTTTTTATTTCGTCTTTTTCCCAGTTAAGGGGGTGTCTGTTTGACCTTAGCCATCCACTGCCGCCACCGCGAAATTCGTCTACTGTGTATTATTTTCTTCTTTTGTTATTACCTTTTCTTTGTTCTTGTATTATTTTTGTATTATTTTGTATTATTTTGTATTATTTTTCTTATTTTGTTATTTTACCTTTTCTTTGTTCTTGTATTTATTTATGTATTTATTTTATGCAATAAAGACGTATCTAATGGTGTCGGTCTGTGAATGGTTTTGTTTTTGCGGCCGTGCCGCCTCGCACCGGTTTATACGACCCGTGCGGGGCAGCACGGTCTTGCATTGTAGCTAAAAAAATGTCAACCTGGAGACGAATGAGAAGGACCGATATGGGAGCTTTTGCTCATAAAACGGTCCTGGGTGAGCGGTGGGTACCATTCACTGACCTTAAAAGGACTCGTGGATTGCATTCCTTGCCAGACTCCTCCTTGATATAAGAGCCACTCCTCGACAACACTCGTATTCTAAGTAGATCTGATCCTTAGACATAACTTATATTACCCGATGTATTCCAGTCAATTCACTTTCTTGTCATTTCGAGTATTTGAAGCGATGTCGCGTTTCCGCCTCATAGTTGGCGATCGCTACCGCGCTGGTCTGGTATGGGACGTTTGGAGTCTGGCTTATCGACGCTCGGAAGATACAAGTCAGTATGAGCTAACATCGAGATTCTCCGATAAAATCCCAATAAATCATGTCTCAGCGATCGATAAAGGAAATCTACACAGAATGCTTAATATTTGCCCCTCGCCGGTCCGCGGATACGATCTGCCGTACCAAACTTCGAGACCGACTGTATCCTGTCTAGATGCACATTTCTAAAACTATATGCCATATAATATATTAACAATATATGTATGTATACCTACATATATTATAGATTGGCTACTTAACGTCACCTAGCGGTAGAATGTTAACAAAATAGCAACAGATAATAACATACATAACAATGATAATTTCTGTGTGCTATAAATGTGACAATATTAATACCACTCTTTTTTATCTTGCCTTGACCCTGTTGTAGGGTACAATGCATTTTCTATTTACTCATTTTACTAGATACTAGCTGTACCTGCGCGGCTTTGCACGCGTAGATTTTTAGTACACTGTTAGGATCGTCATACAACTTTCGCGAACCTTCTAGAACATTTTCCTTCCAGAACTTTCAAGAAATTTATCGAATGTACAGGAACCTTCTAGACACACCGTCACATTCCGCCATTCAGTTTAGAACGTTATAGAACTCTCGGGAATTTTCTAGAACCTTCTCCTTCCAGAACTTTCTAGAGCAGGTTTTTCCGGAACCTTTTAGACTCATCGACTCAGTCGGCGCGCCTATTTTGAAACAATCTGAAGCATTTGCGGCTTTTCCATAACAAAACAATGTGCTAGAAAGCATATTTTCGTCACCCACTCCCACCCACGCACAGCCACCCCCACCAAACTCGCATATTTTCGATGTGACACCAAGGGATATCCACCACCATAACCACCGGTGGGTGGTTGTAGCTGGTTGTGGAGAAAACTTGGCGGGTAGGTATATATATATATATATATATATATATAATATATATATATCTAGATATGATTACACGATAGCTATACTAGTCCGAAAACTGCACTAGTTAAGTACGTTTACATTTTATACATAATATTCTTTACTCATCACCAAAACCTGCAAATGTTTCTTGTAAAAAAAATTTACAGAACCCTTAAAAATACATTTATTATTTTTAGAATTCCATAGTAAATTACTGAAACAATCAACCCCATTTTTTATATTCAAATGGCTGTAACTGAACTTATAAGCCGTGAAACATTTTCTACTCACGTTCACTTCGTACTAACGTTAAATATACCATTTAAGTATAGCGAGGGGAAACAAATAAACCAAAGTAAACTTTTACGTCTTGCATGTTCGTTAGCATTCAGTTTTACTTAAGACCGAAAATTTTTGTTGGATAAAAAATAATACATTATATGTGTGGGATATAAATGCAAAGGCAGCAGTATCAAAAAAAAAAAACATATTTTGAATGCAGTCACCCAGGATTACTAATTTGAAGTGTACTGAATTCTAGATTTTATTTATCTATCCCTTCCAAAATGTATCTTCCTTTCCTATTAATTTATAAGCTATGTTTTATATAAATTAGTTATTTTCGATTACTACATTCAATTCATTTTGGACATTGCTGCTTTTGCTTTTACACCCCACTAGGGAATGCAATCCCGATCCTGCTGATCTCGAGGCATTTAACGAGATCAATCCCGAACCGAAAAATGTGACGGGATTATCGGGATTGATCAGCATTTTTTATGTTTTGTATGATTAATTGTATATGTCTATGGAGCTTTTAGTTTAAACTTATGTTCATGTCACATTCAAATAATGAAAATAGCTTAAAATAATTTTTGCTGTATTTTATCAACCTAACATAGTAATAAAGGCCATGTACTACTAGTTAGTAGTTTTTACTCTGCTGCATTGACTGATAGATGCTTGGAAAAACGCTTACAAAAACTTTAATGCAATAATTAATAATTAGCATTTTATTAAAATTGCTGATATAAAAATGCAAGGCATTGTCGTTAATTACTATTCAGCTCTATAAACAAAACAAAAAAACACAAAAGTATTAGGGATCCCGATCCGTAGGGATTGGAAATTCTAATCTCGAGGGATCCCGAAAGGGCGATCCCGACTCGGGATTGCATTCCCTAATTCCACATATAATTATTTTACATAAACAAATAAAAGTTCAATTAATTTACAGTGAACATTAAGAAGGTGTTGAAGTTAGTCGACTGCGTTAAATTCCGAAGCGAAGCAATTAATCTGCAGGACCAGGTACCCCGCCCAGCTGGGCAGCTGGAGGGACCTCAGACCTTGCTCCTGGCTGTCGGCCTCTGCGACACGCAACAGGTGCTCGCCAGAGGGGGGAGGGGACGATATCCTGTATAACAAGACTTAAGCTTTTAAAAAAATCCTTGACACATACCTACCTGTTTGAAATTATTTTATTTTTACGTGTTTTTTATTACGTTCTCTATATAGTGTTACCTGCCCAGCAAGGGAGAACGCAGCACAAACGAAGACCCGGTAGTTTGATGAAATTACTTTTATTTAAAGTAAAATTGCAAGCGAACAAAATAACAGATTCACGGAGACGTATTGCAATCAAGCAGACTTTGAGGTCTTTCTCGCCTAAGTGTCGAATACGATCTGATCTTAGAAGCGTCCCAATTTTGATTATATGGGCACACACGCGAGGAGTTCAAAAACCTACCCCCCAGTCAATATTAAGTCAAAGTGCGCGCTGCGATTTCAATTCGATTCGATTTGCGGGTTGAAGAAACTGAAATGAAAACATACCCTTTGGGGAAAACAGCAGAGGGGGTCGTCCCCAGGCATCCATTTAACAAATACCTATCTATAAAAATCTGGACCAATTGATGGATCCTTGAAATCGTGGGAGAAAACGGGATCGCGGGAGGTCGGTACATAACATAGTGCGGTGATGAGAAAATCAAAACAAAACTGACTGTTTTCAAATGCGTGGAAAAACAGAATGGGTCTGGACTGGTTAACTCGTACGGAAGCAGTACAAGACAGGGGAATATGAAAGAATCTTGTCGAATCTTTGGGCCCCCGAGCCAACTAGGACAAGGGGATGAAGATGATGATATTTTTAGTGATGAGCTAAAATAAAAATATTCATTCCGACAAATTTCTACGTGCTGTTGTCACGTCCGGTAGTCGGAGGTTCGATCCGCATTCCAAGGGTTAGTCCACATCAAGTTGGACCTATTTTCATAAACGCGATTACCTATGCAACCATGTTTCGTGTACGAATCTCTATTAATAAAAATAATAAATCTCGTATTGACAAAAAATTAAGCGTATGTCGCTTCTAAATGTAAATAGTATTCCAAATATAAATAATAATAAAAACACTAAAATAACCTATTCCATATTTTCGGGAGTAGATATCTGATATAATATAAACTATTTATACGTGGGTGATCATAATAATAAAGAAATCACTCATATTGCGAACTCTCCTTAACATTTTTTTCAATATCTCAATTGTTATTGTGAAAATGACATATTAAAATATGAAAAATTAAAGAAATATTACAAATTAAACTACAGACCTGATCATAAAATGAATAGCTTATTGGTTTAGCGGTCATTGCGCTCGTCTGGTGATCTGGGACTCGGTGGTTCGAGCCCCATTTCAGGACACCAGAAAATTAATCCTATTTTCATAGCACAAGCTTAATTTGAAAATAGTAAGAATGCGTATTCCATGCTCGCATCTGTATTTAAAAATAACGTTTCTGTGCCCCATAGAGATCTTGTCTCAGAAGAGATCGCTTTTATGCAGATACTAACTTCGCACGATACCGCTTACCTTTGCTGTTTTGCATGGTTTCCACCATCTAACATCAAGCATAGTTTGTGACATTTAGATACACAATTCGATATTCCTTCATTACGACAATCTCGATCGGAACATCTGAGCGCCACTGGAATGCCAATGAAATTTACGTCCATAAATTTGAAATACCAAAGCCATCATAAAATAATCAACGGCGAATTGATTAACTACAGGGCGACCCGGGAGGCGCATTCAACTCGGACCTGACACGGCGACAAAGCAAAAAATTCTTTCAATTCCCCGTGAATAACCGAAGACGGATACCGGCGATACGATCGTCGGATGTGTAAAGAAACACCGTGTACTGTGCCCACGTAAACATTACAGATGGAGAACAAGATTGAATATTTAATGAAAATGGCAGGTGTGCCAAGCCTCCCGGGTGACATATTTATCGGAGTAATTCCTGCGATGCTATCGCCGGCCGATACCGTCCTGCGAACTGGATGGTTCGACAAAGGCTACGGCGAATGTGTTATTATCTTCAAATTAACTGGTCGAATGTGTCAAACAGAGTGACGTACCTGTGAAAATTACATTTCTACATTGTAATGCGTACGTTTGACGTGTTTTTAGGGTTTTGTTTTGGACAAGTCTAACAAAAAAATATATCGATCAATATATTAGAGATGTCTCACAGAGACGCCTTTGGGTGTTCATAAGGCTTACGAACTATCGTGTAGAATACCATGTATATTCAATTTTTGGAAGTTGTGCACATATAAATTATACGACACGTTCCGTATATGTGTGGCAACAATCCTTAGCGCGACTGGCATCCAAAGCTTTTTCATTCCCCTTAAATGACCACAGTTGTCACTAATAAGATATCTATTTTACGATTTTTTTTTAATGTGTGTTTTTTGTATATGTGCAATGAGATTCTTCCGAATTATTAGCATTACGCTAGAATATACCTGAAATATCATTTCAATTTTTTTAAACTCCTTTTTAGACCAGTATTTTCATTCAGAATATTTTGAGTTGTCCAAATTTTTCAGAACAGTACTGGATTTTTGTCACAGGGACATCATTAATCATTAATTAATTATTTTATGATGGCTTTGGTATTTGAAACTATATATCATTATTTTTTTAATAAAATAGGGATGCGAACACGGAATTCGTGTCACATCAATATTCTTACTATTTTCAAACTAAGCTAAACGCTTGTGCTATAATATATAAAATAGAACTAACTTTCTGGTCTGGAGTGAGGTTCGAACCCGCGACCTTTGGATCACGAGGCGAGAGTCCTAACTACAAGAGCAACAAGGTACTCTCCACTTCACTTCTAATCCAGTCAAGGGCGTCTCTCCTAAACCAAGCGCCTCCGAGTACTCAATTTTTTGATATTCGGTGCCTTCTAGCTACCAGCTTCTAAGCTCCAGCTACTTCCAGGACGACCCACGGTATGTCTGACATTCGGGACAGCTGTTTGGGATGCAGCAAGCATGCACCTTATGATAGTTATTCAACCTTGATCTCACTACTTTGTTAGACTTCTCGTCATAATCGTAGAACAACGACGCATGTGATTTTTCTCAAGTTTGCAGGAGAGCGGTTTGAAGTTTTATTTACATAAAGACACTTTATGTCATAGCTCGATAACTACAAAAAAATTTTCCTTTGAAACTTGGGTGAAACTTGAAAAGTGCAGTACAACGACGTTTTTACACATGCTGCATTGTTCTACGATCGCAAATCAGAACCCACGGGGCCATATTCACCCAATTTACTATACTTTTAATTGTGCAATGTACGTTAAATATTATTTTATGCCTATTTTAACACAAACATAACGTCATGATTGTAGAACAATGACGGATATGCTATAAATTCCATATTGACTTTTTTGGATCGTTAAAAACTGAAAAAAGAAGCCATCTAATAGTATATAAAAAGTGTATTTTTTCTCATTAATTTAACCATCTTTATACGAAGTCGGTATAACGACGGTTAAATTAATGAGAAAAAATACACTTTTTATATACCATTAGATGGCTTCTTTTTTTCATTTTTTAACGATCCAAAAAAGTCAATATGGAATTTATAGCACATCCGTCATTGTTCTACGATCATGACGTTATGTCTGTGTTAAAATAGGCATAAAATAATATTTAACGTACATTGCACAATTAAAAGTACATATATATTAATGTAACATTATTCCGTGATATAACCACCACAAAAGAAAAGAGTTACACGATTGTACGTTAGTTACATTGCGAGTTCCCGCCACACATCTACACGCATAAACAAACTGTTAATATTTCTTTAAAATATCCGAAAGACAGTGTTATCGGTCATCAAATAAATAAATATAAACCAGGCAGGCACAAAGCATCTTCCGCAGATCCTATCGGCGCACGAAGAGCCCTGAAATATACTTCTTTCGTTGGATGTACCAAATACGTTTTGATAGATTAACTCAGATAAGTGAATAATTTATCTAGTATTCGGCGATAAAAGACGAACGATTACAGATCGAAGCGTAGATTGGGGTCCCGTGTAAATACTGCTCCTCGACAAGTTTCGTGTATCGGGGTAATCGCGAAGTCACCATCTAATAAATGTGATACTAAAATATTATTCGGCGTGCAGCTAGGAAATTATTTTAATTGCCCGATTAAGAGGAATAGATTAACTAACCACAAAGTATCTACGCGGGATTAACAATGTATTTGTTTAGTATTTAGTTTAGAAAATGAATATTGTATATAATACATCAAACAGCTTTGATGAAATTGCCAAAACTAGACAAATTCAGAAAACGAGATAATTAAATAAATTATCTCATTATATAGTGCGGTGATAAGAAAATCCGAGCTTAGTGTCAAGGCAAAACTGACTGTTTTCAAATCTGTGTACAGGCCCACCCTAATATATGGCCATCAAATTTGGATCCTGACGGAGACAGTGAGATCAAGAGTCCAGGCTGCCGAGACGAGTTTTCTAAGGATGGACAGAGTGAGAAGTGCCGACATAAGACACACACTCGGCATGGAGCCCCTACTCCTGCACATAGAAAAATCACAACTGAGGTGGCTTGACATGTGCTCAGAATGCCAGAGGAACGAATACCGAGAAGAATCCTCTTGGCAAACCCGGAGGGAAGACGGCCGGTGGGTCGACCCAGATTAAGCTGGGAGAGACAAAAAAAATGTATTCGAAAACAGAATGGGTCTGGACTGGTTGACTCGAGCAGAAGCAGCGCAAGACAGGGGATCATGGAAGCACCTTGTTGAGTCTTTGGACCCCCGACCCTACTATGACAAGGGGAAGAAGATGATGATGATGCGATAAATAAATTATAGAGATTCGGGGGAAATAATATTTGAATTACTATTGTTCAGAAAACTTCATGATATACGTCAATACATCAATCCGGGTGGTCTGCGAGGTTCAAAATGTAGTCAGATGGGGGTGACAGTAGAGATTGGCCGATAGAGATAGAAATTTAGAACAGTTCACTTTACAGAACGAACGAACGGTACAGTTTACTTTAGTGAACTGGTAGTTCACTAGTTTAGTAAATGAAAAATAATTTATTCATCAAATACTGCTGAAATATTTGGTTGTAATTTTTTTTTGGGTAGTGAAATTTTTGCGGCGATTGAGGGAAAAGCTTTGTTCGTTTTCGGAAGTTGATGTAGACAAAACGACCTTTGAAATTAACCCCCCCCCCTCCCCTTCCTTATGGGTTTGGAAATGATGGTAGAGTGAATGTTATGGAATCTCTGGAAATCGAAAAAACCACCCATTTCCTAAAGAAGAGTGATGTATTTATTATTTATTACCTTGTTGAATTATTCGTATTCGTATTCACCGAATAGTGGGATTGATATTCGTATTTGTATTCGTATTCGTGAAAGTAGTATTCGTTGCCTCACTACTGTAAATGTAATGTTGATAGTTGAGTCTTTTTTAATTATGCTCTGATAGGAATTTTTACCGAGCTCTAAATTTTTTAAACGTTATTGTGTTTTTATTAAAGAAACCAAAACTTTACGTTAATTTATAAATAGTGCGTTCTCGATGAGTGATCGAATTGTATAAGTAGGTATATTAAATAATTCATTCGCAATGTTCGATAATTTAAAAAAGTGTAATAGAAGAACGATACATTTAGTCCTATTTAACTTCCTTTGGTAAGGAAAAGGACTAACAATTTAGTATATATATATGTCTTTATTCCGAATGATGTTATTAAAATCAATCATTAAGAAACATCCCAAAGAATTGCGGGAATCCCAAGTGATAACGCAGTGTCGCTCATATACTCGCAACACAATACTTAAAATTTTATGAAATCACTTTGTGGCACCATTTTTATACATAAATAAAAACTTAAACATTTTGTTAACACCACAGATAATTTTATTATATCAACATGTGGTATGAACAAAGTGTTTAAGTTTTTATTTATGTATCGCAACACATTAATAGACTTTCTTTAATTTAAAAAAATCTTTAATATAATTTAAATTAAATACGATTAATTTGTGCAGGCTGTAAAGCATTATATTATCAACATTAAAAATAATTAAATAAATTTTTAATAATTTAAAATTTCAAAGCAAGAAAACACTTCGTAGCTTACCATTATATTAAACTTTAAAAATAAAAATAAAAATATTTAGTTTTAAACCACCTATTACTATATATTCGTCAACTAGTTTCGGTTGATCTCAACCTTCATCAGGACAATATAATGCAGACTGTCTATCACAGGCGTGCAGTGGGAACAAGAAGCATGACATTTTCCTAAGCATATATTTTGAAAAGAAATCGAAATTTTAGAGATATATCACGTAATATTCAAATCACAATAATTAACATATTATTCAAATGTTAATATTTCATAATATTCTGCCACATAAATATTTAATTTCGATATTTTTTTTTCAAATATACGGTTAAATAAAAGTCATGCTTCTTTTTTCCACTGCACGCGCCTGCTGTCTATATTATATTGCTCTGATGAACTAGTTGACGAATATATAGTAATAAGGGGTTTAAAACTTTTTTTTTTAATTTTAATTTTAATAATTTACTGCTTTTAACTTAAGAATGATTACCTAAGCGTCTGTTTATTGCAGGGAATATGAAAAATTCGTGGAAAAGATTCTCGTAGAGATCAAAAGATCGAAGAAACGTTCCCCTGCTTCGTAGGTCAGAGTAGATTTTCCCAACACATCCTGTAATGGTACAAATATATCGAATTGATTACGTGACAAGAATAAACTAAAAGAACTAATATTTCAGAATATTTTGAGTTTGTTCAAATCTTTCAGAACAGTGCTGGATTTATGTCACAGAGACATTATTAATCAATTAGTGTATATTATAGATATCTCACAGAAACGAAACTGTATTTTATTATGGGATTTAGGGGAATGAAAATGGCTTTGTACAGGCCGCATGGAAAGGCGCTTACAACTCATATGTGAAAGCTTTCCACGCAATTTGAACATATATACAACTTCCAAAAAATGAATAAGCATGGTATATTCTATCATGGGTGGAAATGGCGAATGTTACAATTGTGTAAAGTGATCACTTAAGCCAACCATAAAGATAGGTCATAAGTCCTATGTACACCCAAATGACTTCTATACCTACTTTCCCATAATAAAATACAGTTTCGTCTCTGTGAGATATCTATAATATACATTAATAGAACGAACATTTAATCGATATCGATGAAAAATGTATTTAAAAAAGAAAAAATGTCCTTATTTATGGTCCATTGGTCATCAGTCGGAGTCAAAACAAAGAGATAATATTGTGAATTGTTTTTGCTTGATAAGACATTTGCCGGAGTTATCGAATGAAGATGCACTCTTATTTTAGCGAAGGTCCCCTTATCTGGCCATCCATATCTCCCCAGAAGGGCAACGCACTGCCGCCCGGCAGCAGCTGGAGCCAGGACCCTGACTGCCCAAGCCCATCCGACCGACATCCTCCACCAGAATCCCCGCATTCGTGTGAGTGAATTAATTGGTACTGTGCTAGGTTTGATGCGAGTACATTCACTTATATGAAAATAAATTGCGAGCATTCAAGCAACCTAACAATAATACTTTATGAAAGAAAAACTTTGGGAGGGACTTCTTTATTCAATTTTGAATAGAACACATTCCTTATGCAGATAAGCGACATCAAAGTTTGGATTTTTATTCAATATTTCTGGCAAATCTTTTGTAAAATGTTAGACTTTCATGAAAGTAACTTATATCGAATATTAAAAATCATTCGCTTGGATACAGGTCAAATAAAAATATTAAAACCTTGTAAAATTTGAAAAATAGGTTTTTTAAGGTTTTTGTCATTTTATTTAACTTGTATTAAAGCAAATTAATTTTAAATATTCTCTGTATATGTGGTACCGTAGTGTACCGTACCGTAGGTACCGTAGTGATAGTTTAATGTTTCACGGAAAAAAGTCAGAAATATTGAAGAAAAAATGCAAACTTTGATATAAAGAATATTTTATATTCAAAATTGAATGAACAAGATTCCATCGAAATTTTTGCTACTAGCTACGTGATGCGTATAGCAACAGATATAATGAATCGTTAATACAATCATTTAAACGTTTCACGTAATAATGATAATGACAATTTAAAGACACGAATATTTAAAAATAACATTTTTATGTATTTTTCATAAATATTAGATGTTGAGTCAATAAATGAAAAATCTGTAACGCATAATACCAGTTTTTACATAAAATATTATATAAATATTTATATAAACTTTGTTTATTCTGTGTCTCTACCTTTAGGCATTCTCATTAAAACTGCTTAGAGAACGATATTGTCGATCAAAATTTTTCCGACATATTTTTGAAAAATCTTTGTCAAATCTGGAAAAACACTGATCTTTTTGCTGATAAAATCGGACATTTTGTACTATTGTATTTTACTTTTACTTTGTGGTTATTCATTATGAATATAATTAAACAAATTAACTTTTTATCACCATTTTATTTTTGGTAAAACCAACCGGTTTCGGAAACGACGTTCCTTCATCCTAAATAAACTTTACAAATTATTGACAATTATACCTCGGTGTCTAGTGTCGAAATGGAGATAAATAGTGGGGGTGCAAAGAAACAGTGATAGGGTGAAAGTGAACATATTCAAGATAGGACTGTACGTTAGATTTTCTTGTTTATTCATTATTATTTATCCCCACTTTCCCCACTATTTATCCCCATTTTGGCGAGGTATGATTGTCCAAAATTTGTAAAGTTTATTTAGTATATAGTAGTAATTTATTATCCTGATGAAGGAACGTTACTTCCGAAACCGGTTAGTTTTACCAAAAATAAGAAGGTAATAAACTAAGTTAATTTGTTAGGATAAATTATAGAAGTCTCACAGAGACGAAGCTATTTATATATAAAAAACGTGGATGGAAGTCTCTTATACAATGGCTCAGGGCTTACACACATTATCAATTTGATGAAAGTTCAATGTTCGAAATCAAGGAATCTTTCATATATTTCAATGGTCTGTGCTAGAGACATCTGTCATTTTTTTTCTTATTAATTAGTTAGTAGGTATACATAGATTTTGGCAACTGATAATGATAGCTCTTCTAAGTATATACTTTTATATAAAATATTTTTAAGTTAATTTGTTTATTTACATTCGGAAATTTTGGTTAATTTAGATATCAAGGTAAAATGGCCTACTAAAAACCCAGCACCGTGGGCCATTTCACCATCGTACCTATTAATGATTTTATAAATTAATTGCGTGCACAACAGTTGGTACAGTAACCCCCTCCGGCCCTGGCCAAGAGACAAATAATAAATTAACAGTTCCATTACCAAGCGACCATAAATATGGGCCGTATCTTGTCTGCGGGGAACACTTCACTAAACAATGAATCACTTATCTCGGGGATAAAAAAGTGCAAATGAGCCGCGCGAGGTCGGATATCGCACTTCATTCTCCTAAATGCAATTTGTGTGCAACTCCGACATTCCGATCACCAGCCCGGAGTTATAACCCTGTATGCATCACGTTCATTTAAACGAGTAAATCCTTTTAGTATTAAATACAGTTTTCTGTTCTCTCTTTCCTGTTTATGAACCGTTTTCATATCGACGTTGCATTTTCCAACTATTGCACTCGTTAAAAATATCCTTAGGTTTTCACTGCCGTTCAGAATCTTCTGTGTATAGTTTTCTGGGATATTCTGCCGTGTGTATGTGACCTCTCTGGCCAACGTTTCGGATCCCATTGCAGGGTCCATCATCAGGGCTGATGTGATGAGTGAGTGTTGAAGTGTAGGTTAAGTATTACCTTGCAATACCGTACCGAAGTCAGGGTGTCTCCAAGTTTGTGTTATGTTAAATACTGGATTGCAGTACCGTGTCGAAAGCAAGGTGTGTGTCTTCGTGTAGTGTGTTATATATCTACTAACGGATGTCGGACTGTCCGAAACGTTGGCCAGAGAGGTCACATACACAGGGCAGAATATCCCAGAAAACTATACACAGAAGATTGCACTCGTTATTTGGTCATTGTACTTCTGTCTCGGTCTTCTTCTCTATAGACTTACTTTTTTTTTAAATTCTCACTGTTATTTACGTATGCGCTGTGTGTTGTGTGTAGATGTTTATTTTGTTTTTTATTTATTATTTTTATATTTATTTTAACATTAAATTATGACAAACTACAAATACAAATATAATTAAAAAAAGTTTAAAAAATAGCAAGCCCCTTTGAATGTATGATTCTTCCTTCTCTTATTCCATTTCCCATTTCATTTGGGGTCGGCTCTCTTTATTATTTTTCTCCACGATTCTGGGCCATCGCTTCGTCCAACTGGGCATTCTTCAGGTCCTTTTCACACTACTCCACCCTGTGGCGCTGGGTCGACCTCTACCTCTTTTCATTTCTTGAATTTTGAGTGCGGAACGCACTGCATGATCTCCAAGCCTCATTACATCACCACACCATCTCAGTCGCGATTCCTTCACCATTTCAGTAACAAGGGCCACTCTAAAACTGCCCCTGATATGCTCATTTCTCACTCTGTCACGTCTCGTTACACCCCCAGACCACCTGAGCATCTTCATCTTACTGGTATGGAGTTGTTGCTCGTGAACCTTCTTTACAGTCCAGCATTCTGAGCTGTAGATCATTGCAGGTCTTCCTGCAGTTTTATATACAAGACCTTTAGTCCTCACGGGTACACGACTGTCACACAAAACCACAGTAAGCGATCAACATTCATTAAAAGATGTGCAAAGTATAAATAACAATAAAACAATCATCTTCGCCAGTTATCGATCCACTGCCTCCTCGTGACTTTCGCGCTCTCGTCGCCGTCGGTCCTCTGTCAATCGTCTTCGCCGTGTCACTCCTGCTGCTCCGATAATTTCGTCTATCCATCGATATTTAGAGCATCCTCCACGTCAGTTTGTTTCGTCGACACCATTAAAAAAAGTCCTCACGGGGTGTACCCGTCCGGGGTGTACAGTCGTGTGACTGTCACACAAAACTCCAGTAAGCGTTTTTTCAAGTTTGTGTTTACTGGGGTATTATGCCGTGTTGTTACGACGTTTCGGATCCCATTGCAGGGTCCATCATCAGGGCTGATGTGTTGTCTTGAATGTTGGTGTTGTGGTTAAGTATCGGCTTGCAATACCGTGCCGAAGTCATGATGTGTTGTATGTGTGATTCATCTGTTGTCTGATCACTATCTCTGCGGAGTCTGCGACGAGAATGACTCTGAAGCGCCGGATACCAAGATATTTTTAATTTGAGACCATCATCTCTATTAATGTTTATCGGATGCTTGTAGAATTTCTAGTGCTTCCTTGATAAGACGCGCACGGTGACTCTTAGGCTTTCCTGATGATGGCCGGTATCCAGAAAATGCTCAGCCAGTGCTGATTTTTCTGGATGACCGAGTTTGCATGCCGTTTGTGCTCGTTTTTTCCATTTTCTCCATTTTTGCCGATGTGTGACGCATCTTGTGGCAGCTTGGAGGGCCATGTCTCGAGGCAACTGTGGCAAATCTTTCTTGCCACTGGACCTACGACACAATCTTCGGTTCTGATTGAGCGGTCCTGCGTCCCTCGCCGAAGCCCTTCAACGCAGATACGAATCGCGGCTTCGGCATTAATATCCTCGCGATCGGAGGGGGAGGAGACCTGGCGTTCGCAGAAATTAACAGAAGTTGTAAATCTGCAACGCGATTTTCCCCTCGCCTCTAAAACAAGACCGATAATTCGATTAATAAATACAATTAATCCCGCCGCTGCGCCGGCCACCTTTCACGACCCAATAACTCCGCGGAACAATAGAGCCAACCGAACGTATTAAACAATAAAGAAACGCTTAATCGGCCTGTCGATTTAAAATAAATAAAAAAATAAACAGGGAATCGTGATCGCGGGGCGGGGCGGGCGGGGAGCGGGGGCGGGGGCGCGGGCCGCGATGGCCGGCCGGATCGGCGGCGCGGGAGCGGCGGGCGCGGGCGGAACGGTTCCGGTTCCCAGTTCCAGTTCCCAGTTCCAGTTCCCAGTTCCAGTTCCCAGTTCCAGTTCCCAGTTCCAGTTCCCAGTTCCTAGTCTCCAGCCCGCGAAACTCGCTTCTCCGCCTGTCAGCAGAGCATCACCCGCGGGCTACGTCATGCTGTGCAATTGTTTTTACGTATCGATCTGTATATGTTAATATATTTAATTAATGTAATCTGTTACTGTGATTGCCATGAAATGAAGCATCAAATAAACGCAACTGTTATATTTGAATACAAATATTAATAATGAATTAAGTAACAAAATTAACCAAATATATTAGCAATTAAATTAACTAGGCACATACGAGTATTATATACAGGATGTACCAGAGCTAGCAGCAGAAACTTGGCCGGTAGATTCCTGCCTATTTTATTAGTCTAAAATGTTCAAGTTATGGAGATATGCAATATCAAAGTTTTCATTTTTTCCAATATTTCTGACTTTGCAAAAAGTTGAACTATCATTACAGTAACTTATTTCGATTATGAAAAATTCTTTCGCTTTAATACAAGTCGAATAAAATGATAAAAACCTTGCAAAAATTGAAAAAAGTTTTTTGTCATTTTATTTATGTTGTATTGAAGCAAATGAATTTTTCATAATCTATATAAGTTACTGTAATGATAGTTCAACTTTTTGCAAAATCAGAAATATTGAAAAAAAATGCAAATTGCAAATTTCCATAACTATTAATATTAGGTCACGGTTGCTTGAACATTTTACACTCATAACATAGGCAGGAATTTACCGGCCAAGTTTCTGCTGCTAGCTCTGATGCACCTTGTATATTAATATATTTAATTAATCTAATCAGTTACTGTGGTTGACACGAAACGAAGCATCAAATATGCAACTGTTACATTTGTATACAAATTTAATAATGAATTAAGTTATAAAATTAAATTAGCAATTGGCAATAGTCAAATTAACTAGGCACATATTATATATTACAATTAGCTTAGATTACTGGGATTTCAAAAACATTTGCTTGATTGGCTAGAAAGTCATCTTTTCGAACGTACATTGATAGTGAAGGTTGATGAGTTCAAGTTTAAGTGTTTTGTTTCCAGTAGCGGTGTACCCCAGGGTAGCCACTTAGGGCCTATATCATTTTCACTGTTTATAAATTATGTTACACAAGTGCTCAGTGATGTAGAATATAATATTTGCTGATGACTTTAAAATATACATGGAGATCCGTAGTTTAAGAATTTGTGCTGTATTGCAACATTGCTGTATGACGAAAAGTGTCACATTATCAAATTTTACAGAAACAAAACATCATTATTAAAGTCTTAATAATGTTCGACTAGAAAATTATACCACCATAAGGTGGTATAACATTTTTTGATGAAAAGTTATCTTTCATCTCACATATGAATGAAATAGTTAAAAAAGCAAAATAAAGTGAGGTTTCATATTAAAAACAATAAAAATGTTCTTTCACTTCTATTCATAAATACTGTCTACCTACATCATTAGTTCGTAATCAATTAGAATATAATTCAATAATTGAGTCGTCATATTGTGCTGTTCACTCTGTTAATACAGAAGGCGTTTAGCATAGATATTTAAGATTTACTAATTTCAAGCATATATATATATCTATACATCTGTTGTAGATCCGAACTATGACTGTTTATTAAAGAATAATTTATATAAAATTACTTTGTAAACACCACTTTTTTTCAATAAAAAAGTGGTGTTTAAAAAGCTATTTTATATAAATTATAATTATTTCATCACAAAACAATTTTGCTATATTTGCAGAAGAAGTTTATTAAAGAAATTAAAAATATGTACTTTTTTGCTTTCTTTCTTTTTTTCTGAGTTTATTATTTATTTGTATAGTGAACTTTTAAAGGCTTTACAGCCATATAGATTATAAATGTAAGAGAAAAAAAAATAACGAATGTCAATCGATTCACTTGCAGAACTCTGTGCTATATCTGTTGTCTTGCTATTAGTGTCCTGCGCCAAGAACTCGGTCAAATTTCGCATTTTTAGTTCATACTTAACATTTTTTCGATTAATTATTACCCAACTTTAACATTCTACGTGAGTACAATGGACTCCTAAGTAGTAGTCTAGCGCACATGTTTGTGTGCCCCGAAAATTAAATAATAATGAAATAAAATAAATTCAAAAAGCCAATAATAAACCAATGACGAATAATATAAAAAATTAAAAAAATTGATGCGGTGAAACTCCTCGCTTACATCAAAAGTTAAATTTAAATCTAGGCGCTCCAAATAATAATTTACAAACACAGATGATCTGTTCGCATTTTTTTTCACTTTTGTTTCTAGTTTGCTAGTTTAGTTTTTTGTATTATATCTCGGAAGATTATTAAAAAAATCTGCAACCCATCAAATGCGACATTCCTTAAAGTACACGAATAAACAAATTTCAAAAGGCTAGATTGCCAAAGGCGTAACGGTGCGAGCCTTCAAACATTTCCTCGTAAAGAAGCCTTCTATCGAGTACCGATCACGGTCGTCTTATTCGAAACGTTACGTAAAATATAATCATCGCATTGTCTCTCTGCACCGTTCAGTCAGCCATGAATCAATAAGCAATGGTGAAAAGGCCAACGGTCCATCACTCATACATCCGCCCAACACAAAGACACCAGCGCGTGTGCGCACGTTAATATCCCATTGTTATATTCTCTCCGGCTCGCCTCACACTCGCGAGGCTTATCTCAGCATCGTGTTTGGGGACACCTGAAGGAGTGAGAGATGTCGATGGAGACAAGATGGATGGGAGACGCGAAGGAGTGGAGCATCCTAATTAAACAACATTCAAACTTAAGTCAAAACTGCCGGCTGGACCGAGAGAGGAGGAAAACAAAATGCGCTACCGCACGGAAATGGCTATTTGTTCCGAGATTATTAAAATACCACCGTGTTCGAATCTTTATCTGTTATTATTCAACTTATTTGAGAATATTGTATTGCTCTCTTCTGTATCAAGTTTTCTACGTTTTCTCCCGTGTATGTAGGATACAAGCCAAAAAGGTAGTATATCCTACCTTTTTGGTCGGCATTTAATGCCGCTTGTTGCTCACTGTTTAACCTTTTAAATACTGCGAGCGAGTTAACACGCTAAACTTTGCACGTTACGCCAAGCAATAAGCGTAATTACGCGCGCATTTGGGCCATACAAAAAGACGTATTTAAACATTATTTGTATTAGGGATCTTTCTGCCATTTGTGGACAGTTGTCAACTTTTCCCAGACATTCGAAGTCCACTACTCCACCCTGTGCGGTAACCCCCATGATAAAAATCACTGGCAATTAAAATTTTAAGTTAAAGAAAATAACGAACAATGAAAAAAATACAGAGGAAGTGGAGGAAATGGAAGGGTTTCGTGTACCAGCTGTCGGAGCAGGATGCAGCAGGTACAATAAGCAGAAGATTCTGGCAGAAACTTGGAATTAACTCCTCAAGGTAATTACACTTTTCTGTTAAAGAAGGAATAACTTATATATATAAAAAACTATGTTAAAGAAGGAATAACTACAAATGATGTAAAGATGAATAATTAAATATACAATTATAACATGTATTAGTAGTAACTCTGTTAATGCTGTTCATTCGATCTTAAATAACAAAACTGTCACTACATCCTCAAAACAAATCAATGTGTCGGTCCTTATATTTACACTAAAAAATACACGATTTAAAAATGTTATTATTTGTCATGTGGGTGGAATATTGTAACCTCAACGATATTCCCGTGCATCGCGAAGTAACCAACTAAATGTGTGTGTAGAGACTAGGTAGAAAGAGAAAAAACAGAAGGACACGAAAGGTTCCCGAGTTTAGTGTTGAGACTTGAGACGTACAAAGCAGCATTTAGTCCGACCTCTCCCGTACAAGTTAATCACGAGCCAGGAGCCAGGTAGGCATCGCGCCTCCCTTGAGATAGGTCGGGCTTCTGATTTGCTCGTTATGGAGCTGATACAATCGATATTGTGACACAGGATAATTGCTGATTGGTCAGTAAAAGCATTTAATCTGTTTTCTGATGCTGACCGAAATAAAGAATGGTAAATACAGGTAGCGTACTTGCATTGTAGGACAACATTAATCAAATAAGTTCCAAACCAATTTTATTATTTTGCCGCAAACGTCATAACATTTTATATTGTTATCATGTAATTCTATCTTGTTATGTTTACCTCGTTATTTGAAGGTCTCCTTCTTTGTTACATTATTGTTTTTTTCTTTAAATGATGTACGAATAGTGGAAGGGGACGTTATCATTAATTAACATTTTATTTATTACATTAAAAGCTGCCTGCCTACTTAGTTCCAATCGCACGTGTATTAGAGACCCCTTCTGGTATTAACGCCTTCTTCTTTTTGTGTTGTTGTATTCTAGCATTCCATAAACATCTATTTTGACGTCTCCGATTAACGAGGCCTTATCCGGCAACAAAAAGTATAATGTTGCCGGCCTGACACGTTAATGTGGCCTGAATGAATTTTCAAGAACCATTTAAACCTCCGGAGAGCTCCGCCCGGTCCGGGCCCGATCCGAGATGGGAGATTGAAGTTTTTTTGGCGTCCGAAGAGAGCGGGTAATTTATTTTCCCGGCAGACGAGAGAAGATAGTTGTGTTTTGTCAGCTTATCGCAGGATCATCAGATACCCTCGCCCAACAGTAGCGCGAGTCACGAAACATGAAGCGTATACAGACGTCATCGGCGCAGTCGGTAATGTAGAACCGCTCCTGGAAGAAGTGGAACATTTGTAGCCCCATTGTGGTAACCCGGCCGGCGGGAGCGCTCCTTTGTCGGGCGCGACGCGTTCTTCCGACGCCCTCTTCGCTTCGAAGCCAAACTTCACCAAACGACCGACACACTGAGAACAGACAGAAAAGTAATTTTATGCTAAACGGAGAAACTGACATAAATACAATCACGGATAGACGCAACGACTTCGGCTTACGGCTACACAAATCTATCAAGTGTATCGTTAAAAAAATGACAACAATAGCACTACTTTCAATTATCACTCGCAACATTCGTAGTTTTAATTTAATATGTTCACAAATTTGTAACCTCTTCGCAGGACAGGAAACAGACTCACTTGATACTGCTTGTAGGTTCTTTTATATATTAGAAAAAAGATCGAAAAAAGGTTGGAAAGGAAGATATAGGCACGGAGCGAGGATTGATGGCACCAGGAACATTCGCGAAAGAGCTGCCACGCTCAGGTACACAACCTGACATCTTCATTAGTAAATCTATCCACCGAGCTTATTTTGAACGTTCTTTTGCAACCCACGTATCAAATGCTACAAGTCATTTCATCATCATAGTGTAAGAAAATACGAGTATATGTTCATAAGAACAGCCAGTGTTAGAAAGGTTTACCAGGACAGAACAGGCATGTGAATGCATGAATAGAATGCAGAATGACATACTGTTTCCTCTGCTTATATTATCTATTCTCTCTCCACCAATTAAAATTAATTGATCAAGTGTAAATATGTTACGTAAATTCATACTATCCAATATAGGTACTGTTTATATCCGTTAAAGATATTTCATACAGGGATGGCGTTCCTGAGTTGGATTAACCTCGCCTGTGTCAATCTCAACAAATGACTCCTAATGTACGCCAGATTTGTGGCTGATAAAATTGATCTTTAGATTGATGATCATCCTTACCGACAGCGTGACGTCAAGTCCTGCAAGTGTGTGTTCATGTGTGCATTGTACACATATAGTATCGAATAGTTATCACGATTATAAATCCGTAAAGGGCGCCCAACACAGCGAGGCTCATTATACAAATGTTTCCACCGGAGATAAGATCTCCTCCACACCCAACACGGGATGGAAGCTGCCACGTGATTGGACCAGACATCACATTTGAACTTCTGCTAGACGTAGTCGACTTGCAATGTAA
Source organism: Agrypnia vestita (assembly GCA_016648135.1). Classification (NCBI taxonomy): domain Eukaryota; kingdom Metazoa; phylum Arthropoda; class Insecta; order Trichoptera; family Phryganeidae; genus Agrypnia; species Agrypnia vestita. The sequence continues at coordinate 179,889 of JADDOH010002507.1, read as the reverse complement.
ATCTACTCAATCGATCATTTAATGTAACATGTATAATTACAGTTCCGAGAATAAATAGCACGTGGGACCAAATCAAACTTTCGTAATCTGCCTACATTTCATTGATTCTAGTTAAAACTGAATAAGAAAAATGATTTTGTAATACGTAGGTACTAGTAGGAATCAATACAGCTGTCGCCGATTGTATTTTCTAGTCCCTCCTGCAGGATTATGTTTAAGAACGTTCTTGTCGGCGTGGTTACCTTCTTCTTAATACAGGAGAACACATGATCGCTGTCACTAGGGGAGGGGGGGGCATAGTAGGGTACTTAAGACTCAAACATACCTACAAGATAAAATATTATGATTATACAAGAAGTTTTGACTCAATATCATGGTTTAATGCATTGTGAACGACAATGGATATGTTTTTCACGATTACGACAAAAAATCTACGATATGTGAATGCATAAATGTATTGTTACTTTAACAACAAAACATAAACTTTTTCACAGACAATCTTGTATTTTTAATTATGAAATCCAGAAAGTACTGCTTCAAAACGAAAAATTAACCACCACAATATATAATTGAGTTCGAGAAATAATTGCTGTTTAATTTCACGTATTTTTTTTAACAAAAACACTGTTTTTTAGTCTTTTTTTAGCATAAACGGCTGTTGAAACGGCATGGATCGCACGTGAAGGTCACGTGCCGACTGACGACCAATTAAAGCGAGCCCTTTGAAACATTGCACGGCGTTTCGTTCGAGCTGTCACAGGGATTCCCCGCTATGCCCCATTACCCCACTATGCCCCCCCCTCCCCTACTGAGAATTCATCTTCTGACGTCGCCATTGTGGTCCATTCCACTATACACTGGTCATCCTCTTCCAGGTCTGTTGTCTGATACTATCCACCCACCACCACCGGCCTTGATCCTGTAACCTTGGGTGCGAGGGCTGTGCGTGTATCATATACACCGAATATTACATTCCATTGGAATGAAGTGTAAATTTGTTCTGGAATGTGGATATGCCCTTTTTATTTTAAAGGCACGTGTTCCAAAATAGTAAACAAAAAAATGGAAAAATGGAAACTGAAAGCCGTAAAAACTTGTTTTATATATAAAACTAGCTGTTCGTACCCGGCGTTGCACGGGTTAAGCATTAAGTTAAAAATAAATTTGTGGTTCAATAAACAAAGGTTCGATTTGAACGGTATAGATTTGTATCGAGAATATATCAGGGGGAGGGAAAGGGGTAAAAGAATAGGGGTAATGTCACCTATGTTACCCGCCGGGTCCTAAAGCATAAGTGTGCAAAATTTGAATAGAATCGGAAAAACGGTGTAGATTTGTATAGAGAACAGACAGACAGACATTGAGTTTTATAGGTACAGATATTTAAAAATATATACTTTTGTTTGATAGTTTTACTTGTAAAAACAAAAATCGATTTTTTCGAAATTTGAAGACGTTCATTATGTGGAATCCATGTGCTCCGTTATTGCTTTCGCATTTAAAAAAATGTCTCAATATCGCCTTAGTAGTAACGCCATTTTTGATACAATATTCCATATTTTTTTTTTTTAAATTTAATTTAAATTTTAATTATCTCAGTATAAATATCCTACACAAATTATAGCCGTTCTTTTTGGTTTTAATATATTTTATTTCATATTTCACTAGTTGGTTATTAAAAAGTGTTAGTGATGTTTATTTAATACGGAAAGAGATCCAGAACAGACAAAGATACTTAAATGACATCCCAGGAAGAATTTTAGGCTAATTATTATAAAACATTATTTGCAAGCAAAATTATAGTTTTTTTCTTTTAATTTCCTAAGTGGAGCATACGGCCGTCACAAAACTCCTCCTTGGCCGCTATCGCAAGCTAAAAAATCTACAAATTCTAAACTCAATTTGCTGCCATTTTGGGCCAAGGAAAGAGTCCAAGATTCACTAACTAACTGAGTAACTAACTAACCATCACGCCATTTCCCCGCAGGGGTAGGCAAAGGGGATAGAACGCCATATTCTTCTATCTTGGCACACCACTTTTGCTTCGGCTACATTCGTACATCTTCTCATACAAGTTCTACAGTTTTTGAGGCTTTTAACAGGGCCATTTTCAAATATTTGTTGTATCTGATCGTGTCAGGTCTTTCGCGGACGCCCTCCACTCCTGTTGCCTTCAACACTTGCCTCATATATTTTCTTAACCATTCTTTCCTCGTTCATACGTTCCACATGACCAAACCATATCAGCACTTCTTTTTTTATTCCATCTACCACACTACAGCCAGCAATACATTCACTTCTAATTTGTTCATTCCTCGCTCTATCGACCAAAGATTTTCCAGACAAGCGTCTTAGTGACCGCATTTCCACCGCATTTTTCCTTTCACTCCTTTTTTGTCAATTCCAGGCTTCACTTCCATACATCAGGGTTGGCACTGGAACGCCATTATGTACCGCTAGTCTTGCTTCCTTTGACAGATTCTTATTGGCCATAATTGCATTTAGAGCACCATTAACTGTGTAAAGAAGGATCTAAGCACCTGCTTAGCATCCTTCTTCTTCATTGTTACAGCATTATTGTTGAATATTTATTTATTATTAATAAACGAGTGAATAAAGGCTTTATTATTATATTATAATAAACGCTCTAGTGGGCTTCTACAGTACAAAAAAATTAAAATGACTTTTATATACCTAACATAAAACACGTTTTACAGTAAATAATTAAAAAATAATAATATAAGCAGAACATATTTAAGATAAATGAACAATATGAAATGTAACAATATGAAACAATATAAAATGAACAATATATATAAATGATGATTAGTACACAAGCAAACAGTAACAATTAGAAACCTTTAACAAATTAATAATATAGTAAAATAAAGATAATTAAACCAATATACCAGATAAATAAGATGAGAAGATAAAATAAACCAAAAAAATAAATACAAAAGATAAAATCATAACATATTTAAAACAGAATTGAACAATAATTAGGGTACTTAAAAATAAATAAATATATATAATTCACGGGGAACATAACACAAGTAAAAATTTAGTCCATTAAACTGTAATTAATTCTATTAGTATATTCTATGTTTAAGAATTTCCTACAACAAAAATGTCTACAAATTCCGAAAATTTGTTTCCAAGGCGATGCATGCGTGTTAAAACAGTGAATTTAATGCATAGTTATTCCTGTGGGTCCCTACAAAGAACATTTCGTGGTGTCTCGTTTGTCTCGGTATATTATACGAGACCATCTGAATCACTTCAGGGCTGTCCAACATACTTTTAATAATTTTAAATAGGAACACTATGTCGCTGACATCTCTTCTGTATGATAACATCTTCAAATGAAGTACATTCATTAAATTATCATGATTTATGCTTTCTATTGGAATATGGCAGGTATTAAGGGGGAGATGACTTCAATTTGGGTTGTAGCGCCATCAAAGTAGAGTGTGAAAGATAAAAGCTACCTGAACTGGACAAAATGCAAAAGACGGTAATATCAGATACCGATGATCCATCCAATGTGCATGAGAAATGCATCTGCAGAGCAAGAAACCCCCGCGGTGTGCAGTTTGAATGTGATGTCACTCCGAGGATTTTCGTCTTGAATATGATCTCCGAGACGAGTGTGGAGGGAGGATCCCGCAGGAATGCGGGGACGGGTGTATATCACGATGACGGCTGATTCGGGGAATTTATTCCCGAGACAAAAGATGTCTATCGCGGCGGCCAATCGGATTACAATAAATTCCCGAAGGAACCGCGGTATTTCAAAACATTTGGCGATATTTCATTTGTGTCGTTTTTGAGCGCTCGCGGGCGGCGCGGCCCACGCGGGCCACACGGCTGACCTTCCAGTGATAAGGCGCTGAATGCATTAAAATCCTTTCTGATCTTCCAACACCTTTCCGATTGGAATAACTTGCGTGATCTATTCACGAGGCTGGAGGCCTAAAAGCTGCCGCTCGCACTTTAATGACTTCAACGCAACGAATACTACTTTCACGCATACGAATACGAATATCAATCCTACTATTCGGCGAATACGAATAATTCAACAAGGTAATAAATAATACATCACTGGCAAATTTTTGTTCAAAAAGCACAACATTTCTTTTATCCATTAGTACATTCTCAGCGGTCGATAATAAATATCACTTTTTTCGCGCTTAAGAGAGATCATGTTATTAGATTTAATTTGAAATTATTTTATAAGAGTTAACACTTTTACACACAACGGAAATTCAATGGACTGAAAAATTCGTCTTACAAAACAAAAATTACATGAAATGAGCACCTAACCTTATTAATAACACAACGAAACTAGATGAAAGATATCACGTTATGCCGTGTAAAATGTGACAACTTGAGAACTCAATAAATCCATTCATTCAATGTTAGGGGAATCCCCCGTAATAGATTTCGTAGGTGTGTTCGGATAGACGGTGCACAGCCAAACCGTAATTTGCGTTGCGTTCAGTTATAAATAGTTTGTTTTTAATATTCGTGATGATATTCGGCGAATACGAATATTCGTATTCGTTGCATCACTACTTATAAGTAACCCAGGATATCGCGCCGAGGGGAATGGAAATCTACGTGTTTCTCCGATCAGAACAAAACCGACATTGCTACCGCCAACGATCTGCACATACAGTATAGTTCACGTTCTGTTTTGCAAATGAATTCAGCAGAGGTTGCACATAGGTACATTAAACCCAATCACATCCTCTTACATCTGTTCATTTCTCCCTGGCCAAAAAAAAAATATATTGATGAAAATTTACACTTTGCATTATGAAGTGCAATTTTGTAACTTTTTTATTTTATACTCAAGGAAATCATTAAAGTTTTTATTTGCCTGTTTCACAAGACATCTCGTATATACTATGATGAGTGTGCTAATTAAAATAAGTTACTTATATTACAATAAAACGCTTTGTTTAATACCAGAATTCATTAAATTTTCAGCGTGCTTCGGGGCCAATGTTCTCTTTATCAGGATATAACGTACTCTTAAAATTAAAGTTGGAAGTGTAGACATTAACAAAAACAAAAAATAAATACATATTTGGGAGTTCCAATATCCAGCTTATTTTTTAGAAGTCGTTGTAGTTCCAATCTCAAATGTTAGTCGCTTTGGCATTGTTTTAGTGACTGTCAATGATTACATTAAGTATAAACGTAGCACTCGTAATATTATTTAGAATCAACAGATTTGAATACAAATATCATGTGTTATATTAGACAATTATATACCGACCTCGTCATAAAACTCATGGACGATGAACCACAATTATTAAACACAAACCTCTGAAATCGCAAAAAAATACCCTCCAAACTCAACGTACTTAACTTACACGTTATGACATGCAAAAACATGCAAATTTGTCCGAGTCTAATAATCTGTACACCTCTGTAAAAAGAATATTTAAAAATTTGAAACTCAATAAATCGCTTTGATGTAGGTAGGTACCTAAATGTCAAATGCATTTTTGTGTGTTAATAAATGAAATAAATATTAGCTCGATATAGGATATACGAAAAATAAGTATTACCACACCACATCACTATAGTTTTCTGTTCATAAATTTGCGAATTTGTCGCTATCTACACAAAAATAATAAAATATATATATAAATGGAGGCGTAGTGATTTACGAGCAGAGCCCGGGTAATTGTCGCGCGCCTCACCTAGCGGCGAGCGGCGACACCAGTTCCTGGCGCGAACATCTTGGCGGGAAGTATGGCAACAATCAGCCTGTTATGGCGTCCTGTCATGGCGGACACGCCGATACCATCAGCGGCCCGTCACCTGTCGGCCGATCGCGGGCGCCGCAGCGCCCGATTATGCGCGACCTCTCGCGTTCGGGTGTCGTCGGACAGTGACAAAATGTAAGTTGTTAATAAGGTGCAAGGTATACTTTATTTTAAAGTGATACGAAAATTCAAAACAGCTACTTTATACAATGATATAATAAACTGTAGATACGTCACAAGCGTGAAATCTTGGCAACTCAAAAGTAAGGTACCTAATTGCCTTCTTGCATTCGTTATCGAACGGACCTTCTTTGGATTGGGTGCGAAAAGGGAACAGAGTATCGTTCACTATTATAAGAATGAGTATGTTGTTTTAGTCACCGTGACTTCAAATTACCTGATTTTTACGTGATTACTTGGTTATGTGATTTGCTGTCTCTTTCAATGCAATATTTGCTACATATGAAAGTCGACTAGTATGGAAATAACGTGTCTATATTATAATACGTCAATGACTTTAACACCGTTATGATTCGTAGGCACTCTGTTCGTATATTCACGTCGCCGTGTCAAAATTTCCTCAGAGGCGATAAGTTACGATTTTATTTATTTTTTCATACACTATTATAAACTAATTATTTGTGTTGCTCTCACCGGTCGTCGATCGTACATTTTGTATGCAGATAGATATATACAAAATTATTTAATGGAAAATATACAAACTATTATCACACATAAGTAGTAAATCCAATCCCAGGCTAAAGTGATTTGTGTTTTATTTTAATATATTGTATGTATCTAGTATCCTACCGTATGTATCCTACCGATGTTGACATATGGCCTAGAAACAGCAACACTAATAGAAAAAAGCATACACAAATTAATATACAGCGGGCCATGGAAAGGCAGATGCTCGGCGTAAGCCTTCGAGATAAAATCAGAAATGAAGAAATAAGACGCCGAACAAAAGTTGCCGATATTACGGACCGTATTGCGAAACTCAATTGGCAGTGGGCTGGACATATGGCTCGACAGGAGGATACTAGATGGGCACCCAGAATCCTACAGTGGAGGCCCTGGACGAAAAATAGAAGCGTCGAAATACCTCCCAAAAGGTGGTCTGATGACATAGTCCAGCAAGCAGGGGAAAGACCAAGGAAGAAGAAGAAGAGGTATCTATCTACACACAGTAATTTCGCATCGTGTAAATTTGATTTGATCACCAAAAATGATCACAATAAACATCACAGTGAATCTAGAATACTAATCATTAATAACAAATTTAAACAAAGGCGACATTAAAATATCACTGATGAAAGATTTAATTTTAATGATACCGTTGTAGGCAGAGCAGAAAGCCGAGAGGCAGAGCAGCCCAGAAATATCATTATTTTTATGATTGTGACTTTATCTCGCTAGGTATTATCATTTTTGTGGAACGCCGGAGCTAACATACAATATAGCTGAATTAGAAATTGAAATACCATAAACAAATTATTATAGCTAGAACGCTTCAAAAGCATGTGCGCAAAAACTATGTGTCTTGTTACGATGCAAAAAATGAATACAAAATAAGTTTTTCTAGTAAATAAGTAACCTTTTTCAAAATAAAAAATATATATTTATTTGGAATATCATACTGAGGCTCGTAATACGGGCTTGCCAGGCAACTTTCCCCCGCTTTCTTCTTACCGGACAAAGCCAGGGAATGGTCTTTTGACTGTGGTCGACCTGTAGGTAGACTGATTATTCTTTCTGAACACATCTTTCGCTAGACCATCGTAATAAATTGAATTCTTTTGTCCGTTCGAACGTTTCCTTTTTGCTTCCGCCGCTAGAGTCTGCAGCGTCCGAGCTGTCAAATGGACCTTCAGGCTAGACGGTTCCGTTGAAATCTGTCGAAATTAAAAAAAAAACGGAGAATCATGAAAGATCTCGTGACAATCCCACAAAAATCATTACATTACCTACCTACTAGTATATTGCTCGTCCTAAGAAATAATGATCACGCGAATTATTAGATACATGCTGTAACGTTACGTGTCGGTTCCTAAAGATAAAGAATTTATTTATTAATAAAAAAATAATGATTTTTTTAAAAAGAAGTTACGGACGGACAGACAACGGAATTATTATTATTGCGATAATAACATAATAATTTTGTCGTGTAGGTACATTTTGTATTTGGACCAAACGTCCGTGAACCTTTTGCCGTTCTCAAGTTCGAAGAATTTTTTTTACGTTATGTAGATGACAGACAATATTTTTAAGTCACGTACAGACCAACAGACAACGAAATTATTCTCATTGGGATGGTATTGGAAGAAGAAGATGCGGCGAAATTTAATCTACCAGCATAATTTTTAATAACATTAATAGCTATTTATTTATGGTTTTTGAGTTTAATTTGTAGAACTCCATATTTATTTTTAGCGAAATTTAAAATAGATTAAATTTTAATAATTATTATTAATGAAATTTAAAATCAATTAAATTTAATGAATATTATTATTACTGAAATTTAAAATTAATTAAATTTTAATAAATATTATTATTAAGTTCTGCGGGTTATTTATTTTTAAGTGTTACAGTTGTTTCGGCTTGTAAAGCCATTATCAAACAGTCTTACAAGCCGAAACAGCTGTAACACTTAAAAATAAATAACCCGCAGAACTTAATAATAATATTTATCAAAATTTAATTTATTTTGTGTGTCCCAAAAATGTCCCCAAAAATGAACATTAATAGCGCGAAAGGAAAAGCATTAAAAAGCAGGCGAAAGTGAAATGTTACATTTCCCCAGATATAGTAGCTTCACATGACAAAGACGATGTGCCACAGTCGAAAACTCAATTCAAAACGTTACCTCGAAATGTCTCAATACCCCGTCAAAGAGAAAAATCGTTGACGACTTCTTTAAACATTCGACACCGATACTACGTCTCCTTTACACGAATAATTAAAAAGTGACAGAAATAAAAAAACAACTTTGATGCATTAGTGCAAGCCGTTCACGAATTAGCATACATTCTAACGCCGCGAAATTCGCTTCGAAACCGGTTTCCCGCCTTGCAAAATGTCAGAAGTCAAAGGCGTAATATAAAAACTTAAATGACAATGCCGACGCGTGCCGGCGAGTGTGCCGGCGACCCCCGCTGTGGGAACAGAGGGTGGTCTGCAACAACCCTTAGGAACATCCCCGCGGGCCCCACATGGCAGAGGGTTGCAGAGGCAGCATTGAAAATTGTTTTATGGCACTGATTGCATTTAATTCTGATGTAGCGCTTATTGTGGGATACATATTATAAATGACACACAGACAACTGTAAAACTCGGCCTGAGACCAATTCAGGGACAAGAAGCCATTTATTTATTTATTTATTTAATGTTCATGGATGACCAACAGCACAACAAAGAAGCATACAAAACATTGAAATAATATAGATGGCCAATTACAGGTCTCCACATTTAGATATATGTTAGTAATGATAAATATTTATCAATTAAACTAAAGCATGTTAAGAATTACATAGAAAGAAAGAATAAAAAAATTAAACAAAAGAAAAAGAGACTTAATTATTAGCAGAAAAACATAGGCATGTTGAAAATAATACAAAAAGAATGAACAAGAGAAAAAGAGACATAATTATTGAAATTTTTCTTAATCTTGTGTGGCTGCACTCGAACAGATCAATGTCCAATAATCTTATCAGTTAATTGAATGCATCGCATACCCTCAAGAAATATGAATTACGACGATAGTTGGATGAGGTAAAATCAATGTGAAAGACTGGGTTGTGTCTACGAGATCTACAGGGAACATGGAATTTTAGTCTATTTAATAGTTCAGGACAGTCGACGTTGCCTGATACAATTTTTAGTAGGTACATCAAATTACCTATTTCGAGACGTTATATAATGGTACAGCCATGTTTATAAGTTTATTACATGGCTACAACCATTGTATATATAAATATATAGATATATACTACAAAATAGACACGTTATTCCCATACTAACCGGCTTTCATATGTAGCAAATATCGCATTCAAAGAGAGAACAAATCACATAATCGAGTAATCACGTAAAAATCAGGTAATTTGAAGTCACGGTGACTAAAATAACATTCTCATTCTTGCAATAGTGTACGATACTCTGTTCCTTTTTCCCCGGGACTTTTTTCGGCGTAGTTTTCGTAGTCGGCGTTTCGTTTCGGTCCGTTCGGTAACGAATGCAAGTAAGGCAATTACCTTATTTTTGACTTGTCACGATTTCACGCTTGTAACGTAGCTACAGTTTATTATATCATTGGCTACAACCATACTTACAGACTGGATTTCACTCATAACAAAAATAATGAATAGAAGAAAAGAAAATCAAATAAAGAAAAGAAATAAAAAATAATTGGATGCTTGTAAATGAAATGGACCTAGACACCTCTTTTGTGCGATCTGACGCCATTAGATTATTTTCTCTGTGGATGTCGCATCTATGCCGATAAACCAGAAACAATTGAGCACATACAGCCTGATTTACTGCGACGAGTGTGTGAAAATTGGACCTCCAGATTACACCATGTTCAAGCTAGTCACGGTAGTCGCATGCCCGAAATTATATTTAAATATTAATGCCATAAAATTATCTGCCAAACAAAGCCAATATCATGGATATTAAAAACATTTTTCTGTATTTTACTTCAATTTAAATTTCTTCGCCTCCAAAAAAAACACCCTTTACTTATATAAGCTTAGAAGTTACGTTACCTACTTTGTTGGCATACATAAAAAAAAAACGTGCTGTGTTATATACCTTGCATTGGATAGTATACAACACAAACTATTATTTCCTCAATGATAGTTATCCATCAACGGATAAAAAACCTTAAATACACATTAAATAAGTACCCACGTACACATTTTGTTTGTATAAAAGTGAAAATAAAATAGTAAGAAATCACATAATGAAATCCCTTTGATACATAAGCAAATAGAAAATAAATAACAATAACAGCGCCTGGAGCATATGCAATTTCCATAACACCACTTACAAACTTGATGTCGTCACTTATAATAGTTGCTATTGGTTAAATATCACTCAGAAAACCGTCATATTAGCTTTTGATTGGTGAGTCGTGACTTCGTGGTGTGAAAACATTCGGTTGCATGATATGCGCGTATTTCGTTGCATCCTAAAATTTTACTCTAACTGCACCTGAAGAAGTACAACTTCAAAAATAATAAAAATTACACAGTTGTACATATTTTCAGTGTTCATGTGGCGTAGCATTTATTATGTACCTGTTATTTCTTGAAACTGTTCCTTTATTTCCTGAAACTGTTACTAAAATCGCTGTCTGTCTGTCTCGTAAGTTAGTAACTTACTGGAATTCATGACTAAAAACGAAATTACACGGTTGGAGAGAGACTCAAAACTTGAACGCGCAGACGGCAGCGCTGCGACTAGACGACATAGCTACCATCCCATCTCCGTAGCACGTCAAAAATATACTATAAATACACTACATGCGGCTTAGCCAAGACGCGAACCATTAATTAAGGCCTCCTGCATTCGACGTTTGGCAGGCTTTTTATTATGTATGTAAATAAATAATACTTAAATATTGTTCCGTGATTTTTCACGGGTGTACGGCTATAATAGTAAATAATATGCTGCCCCACAAACTGCAATATAAATAATTAATGATATTATACTTTTAAAATATTTTTTTAGAAACCCTTATACTCAATAAATTTTCACACAAATGCATGTAGTTTTTGCCTGATTTCTTAAATTTATCCTTTAGGCACCAAGACCTTAGACAGCCATGTCCAATCTTCAAAACATACGTTGCGCATTTTTCTATATTTAACTAAGTTTACTAAGCTTTCATAATAAGTAAGGATGGACCGTGGTATTCACACAATATTCACACATACACATATTTACACACTTACTATTTATTTCATTTTAATGCGTAACATGTATAAATCATAATTTTCCACCAGGTTCGTGGATCTTCTAATTGTAATAAAATTAACAAAGATGAATAACATAAGAAAAGAATACTTTGGTCCAGCGAACTGCCGCGCACCCATTACTATCTAAAAAAGTCGACAAGCGTAAACAAATATATTTTATTATCTTAATTAATTAAACAACATTATCGCTAATTTAACAATAACGTACTAATGTGTTAATTTTCCCAGTTTATAATAAACATTATCTCGAATAAGTCCATGTACCACATTTATCTCACGGACCAAATCGTGTTTCATTGCTGCGCGCTATCGCCGGCTGAAAAGCGGCCCAGCACTCAGCATTCGGTGCTCTCAGCAGCCGGCATCCACGGGCAGTGGAGACACGCTGGAAGAGTGAATATGGAAGGCGAGTCGGAACAGGGTGGCGCCCAAGAAACCAGTTCCGCAGGCAAACCCTGACGGCATCAGAAATGGCTGCCCACGGCTCTCCTCCCACTCCTGGCTGAGATCCTGACTGAGATCCTCTTCATCTCGCTTCTTGTTTTGTCGTTCTCCGCTTACAGAAGAATTCTACGTCTCATAATATGTAAATATTATAGAACATATCCTACGGAATTACTGTTCAAAGAATTCAAGGCCCCAAATTTAGACAGCACATATAAAGCCAACTCACTATTACAAATACACAAAGAAATTATCAATCAAAAAAACACAAATATACATAGTTCAAGATCAAAAGAGACGTAGCAAAATAGCGCACATGATTAGAACCCTAAATATACCTAAGTAGATGCAGTAAAACAGCCATGCAACACCTCTACAAATTCCTAGGAATTAAATATTTCAATAATCTACCAGCAAATCGTCGCTGTATATATAATTAAGCCTATTAGTACATTCTGAGATAAATTAATGAAACTGTTTTAAAATAATTACACAGACTAGGTTTATAAAAAATATTTTAGTTAATTACTAGGCAGACTTAAGATTGCAGATGAACGGCAATGTTTTTTTTAGTATATCTCCATAATTTATATGAAAAATTGACAAATTGATTCGTTCATCTCAGAATTTACTAAACGGCACATTGGCTTTATTATATATACGGCGACAAAATATTAGAACTATATATAACATTATGCAAAGTGCGTAAAATCATTGGACAATTGAGTGATGAGATTTGTAATGTTAACATGCTTTTTTAATATTGTAACTTATCTTTAAATATTTCTATGCATATTTATTTGCATGTATGTATTATATATTATTAAAAAAAAACAGTTATCTATCATGCTTGTGACACTCTCCGATTCCATACACAAGTTTATAATTTCATGGGACTGTAAAAAAAATTGAAAAAATCCATAAAAATTAAATAATATGTACAGTATTATGTTAACTTAAATATTAATAAAAAATACATATACATAAACAGGAAGAAACCAGACCGCCGCGTCCAGTGAACATGTACATTATTGACGTACTATTAGAAAAAATTGCCGTTTTTAACCTTTAATCACAATTATTGGGCATTGCATTCAAGAAAGTAAATTGTATTAATCAAAGTAGAAGCCTTTCAATTCTTCCAGAATATACATCGGGTGGATCCAAGAAATCTTTGAAGGCATAGATTGATAAGGCATCAGTTGATTTTCTGGCATTTTGTTGTATTCTTTCATAAATTCATAATTATCATGGTGCGTAAAAGATTTCTCGTGATACAAGATTAATCTCTTAGGTTAATCAGCACTGGCTATTTGTCGTGTGTCTTCTATCACTAAACTTTTCAATTCGTCCTCTTCAAAGGTGACAACTCATCTTCAACTCTCTTCGTCTTTGAGACTTATATCTCTGTTCGTAAACTTAGTTCAAATGTGGTTCCTTCATCCCGTGCTTTGTAAAGATTGCGTGCTTTTATGAGTTATATAATGCCCAATTTTTATTTAATTAAATAAAACAAAAATAACTTTGTTTTTAGTACGTTAATAGTTAAAATATAAACATGTTGATATTTTATCTATTAAAGTGGTGAAAAAAAGATATTTTGGCTTTATTTAACTCAATTGAAGGTTATATAAGCAAATGCACCAAATTCCAAAAGAATAAAAAAATGTTTTGAATTCAATCACCGAGGATTACTAATTTAGAATGTACTGAATTCTAGATTTAATGGATCTATCCCTTCCAAAATCATGTTTTCTATAAACTTATAGGCTATATTTCTTGCCTAAATCTAGAATTCAGTCCATTCTAAATTAATAATCCTAGATGACTACATTATTTTTTTCGGATATTGCTGCCTTTGCTTTTATAGGTAGGTAAGTAGGTACCATTCAATTTTAAATTCATGCAAAAAAAATGTTTTTTCTTTTCTCGATCCCATTTCTCATGGATAGATTCTGCTTCCTAACTGTCAAACAAAAGAATTACAGCAATATTTCCTAGCAAAGATTCAAAACGATATAATCACCCATTATTTTCGTAATAACCACTAGATACTACAGATATGAGATAAGATTAGATTAATCAAAAAACTTTTAAAATTATAGATAATAATAAAGTCGTTTACAAACCCCCAGTTAAGCCACTGCTGCTTATACTCGCCTGGGAATTATTATCAACAGTGATAAAAGTCACATCGTGTGTAATATAATACGTATCTGCGTACGTATAAGTAAATCATCTACGAATACATTATTCAACATGTTATTTGTAATTATTATATGTTATCAGCATCATTATATAACAGTCGTTATTACATTATGTACTCCTCAAGTATAAACATCTCCAAATATCTCCGAAAGTGTGTGAGATACAAGATAGTCGGCATCTATTCGGTATGGCAATCTGACGTTTACAAGCATTACAGAGCTGGAATCGTCGAAATTTCTAGAATTAGCATTATCTAGACTCGCTATTTTTTTGGAATAGCTCTAGCTAATATGCCTTGAATTATGTAATACATACGTACTAGCTTGTTTTATATTTTTTCTGAAGACGTGCGGATTTTGACGTGCGTGTGACGCTTGAAATTCAAAAGAAATGTATTGCAGAGCGACAACCTACATTTGTTGCTGAAATCAAATCGAACGGAAAATTGATTTCAACCACCTCCGTTTTATCGCAAGAATTTCTTAACCATTGAATTATATTTATTTGTTTTTACAGTAGTAATGTTTTATAAATCGTGTGTTTGTGGAACATGTGCACAAGGCTTATTGCCGTAAGGAATGCGTGGCGTTCTATCCCGCGTAATGGTACATACATTAAAAGATGTCTGTCTTTCTTCTTTCTCTTATCCCATTTCCCATTTCATTTGAGGTCGACTCTCCTTATTCTTTTTTTCCACGATTCCCTGTTCTGGGCATTCTTCAGGTCCTTTTTCACACTACTCCACCATGTGGCGCTGGGTCGACCTCTACCTCTTTTTATTTCTTGTATTTTGAGTGCGGAATGCACTGCGTGATCTCCATGCCTCATTACATGACTAAACCATCTCAGTCGCGATTCCTTCACCTTTTCAGTAACAGGGACCACTCTAAAACTACCCCTGATACGCTCATTTCTCACTCTGTCACGTCTCGTTACACTCCCAGACCATCTGAGCATCTCCATTTCACTGGTATGGAGTTTTTGCTCGTGAACCTTCTTTACAGTCCAGCATTCTGAGCTGTAGATCATTGCAGGTCTTACTGCAGTTTTGTATACAAAACCTTTAGTCCTCACAGGTTCACGACTGTCACACAAAACTCCAGTAAACGATCAACATACATTAAAAGATGTGCAAAGTATAAATAACAATAAAACTATCATCTTCACCAGTTATCGATCCACTACCTCCTCGTGACTTTCGCGCTCTCGTCACCGTCGGTCCTCTGTCAATCTTCTTCGCCATGTCACTCCTGCTGCTCCGATAATTTCGTCTATAGGTACATCGAGATTTAGAGCATCCTCCACGTCAGTTTGTTTCGTCGACACCATTAAAAAAAATTTCATCGATTCCATCATTAAATATTCTTAACAATAACAAAGACATCCTTCACCTCGTTGTATGCTTATAAACGAGTGTTTATTTTCCTGTCTCTTCCTGTGATTCTCCTTATCCTTTCCATTCTACGTTCACGCTCTGCTATCTTATTTAAGAAATAATGCAATGTCAAAAACACTTTTTTGTATCTAAAAATATTTCAATTCATATATTCCTACATAATTTTTTTGGTTAATCATTTGTTTAATCAAAATATATCATAGATGTCTCAAAGAGACGAAGTTATATTTTAGGGAAGTTTTAGGTAAAGTAGGTATGGAAATCTTTGGGTGTTCATGGGGCTTACAATGAACTAGTAGATCTGTCCTTTCCTATCCATTCCTTATTCCCCTTTTACCTTTAATTCTTTGACTTTCATAGTTTGTTCGTAACTTAAAACTTTCACTTTTTTTGCATAACTCAAGGTATTCTTGCTATATGTTAATGTTAATTCTATTGAAACTTGTAAGATGGTCTCTATACTATTCAATAATCATATGTAATCTGATTTTTATATGTACTGTCAGTTTCCCATGAATAAATAAAATAAAATAAATATAAATTAAATACCTACTTTCCCATAAAAAATATATAATTTCGTCTCTATGAGACTTCTATAATATATCTTCATTAATGATGTCCTCCTGGGATAAAATCCAGTACCGTGTTCGTTGAAAAATTTGGACAATCTCAAAATATTCTGAATCATTTGTGTTATTAATATTTACCAGAGAAGTGGGTTGAGTAATATTTTTTTCGAAAGATGAATGAGAAGAAATATTAAAAGGAAAATTACTAAATAGCAAATCATTAATAGTCAAATGCGTAATGCGACAGTTATTTGGATGATTCTAATTTGTACATTATTTTTAATGAAATATTGGCGCACAGCTCCAAGTCTGTAAAATTTTACAAGGTAGGTACGTACTATAAAATAATATTTCCGTGTAGGTACTTTAATTGGTCTTGGTGAAATTTTGCATTTTCAATCGTCTAATTTATTTAAAATAATAAATGTTTTTTTTTAACATCATCCACATTAAAAAACAAATCTTCGATTAAATACTTTTTGACAGGTATAAAAAAAGGAGAAATTTAATTAACATTGATTTTACTGGATCTGGTGGACTTCATTTTTGAAATATGCCTGAACATAAATAAAAATTTCTCGATTAAAAAAAATATTGTCATATTCTATTGTTTTAATAAAATCAATCTTCAAAGGTATGTTCAGTAATAAATTTTAGAAAGCCGCATATGTTCGAACTTTTAAACATATAAAAAAATTAGACGCGTTAACTAACTATCTTTACATAATATGTAAGGATGGTTTTTTTTCGTTCTTCCCACTTAAAATCTAACAAGGTCAGCATCGATACTAAGATGTTTTATCTACATCAATTTTACATAGCGATATGAGCATTAAAACTTCTCAAACGTTGCGAAATCGAAAGCAATAGAATTTAACAATTCGAGATAAGGATACATAAATAAAGGTAGGTATTCGATTTTCAAATACAAGATAAAAATCATGTTTTGAAGAATATTACTCGGCTTCTCTAAGCCCTACAAAACAAGATAATTTTTTTATCTTATCTTGTACTCAATCTGCGGGTCTTCGTGTGGGTACCAACTAGTAGATACATTATCTTATTGTAAATAATTCTTCATTTTATATTTATATATTCGTATCTTAAATGCGTCAATTGGGCATTGTACGATAAATATTACATATTGTGTATTTTAAGAACAATGATAAAATCCGTAAACTTAATATATAAAAATAAATAAAAAATTTGTTGAGTCAACCTACAAAATCTATAGGTACCGCTAATTTAATTAGTATAGAAAAATTATTACATTTCATAAGTAATGTGATGTAAATAAACGTGAAAAAATATCTTCAGAAATAATTTTAAAAAATATATATTATATATTAGGAATAATCCAAGATAATGGTCTCGTTGTTCATACAATGAAAATAAGTATTTCACTATATAATTTAATGTCCTGTTAATTTAATCTAACTAAAATAATCGTAATCTAAATTAAACAAACCAAACCTAATAACCTAACCTAACCTCATATATTGCCTATGAAATGTCAAAATATGCAGTGCATTTTTGTGCAGTGTAATATCTTATTTAATACTTACTTTTTAAAAGTAAATTATCTTTTATTTTGTTATTAGCACATTCAATAATACAGTGAGATAATCATTTTCGTTGCATATGCAATGGGACCATTGTCTTGGATTTAGCCTATACTACTTATTTATTATTATATATTACTTACTTATCATACTTAATTATTACTTTTTATTAGTTACCTATTACTTAACTTATTACTTACTTATTATTATATATATGTACCTATTATTTACTAATTATAACTAAATTGTCTATACATATATATTGATGAATATGTACATTTTATCATATAATTCTCTGTAAATGTAAAATGTAAAGATACTCCTCTCCTACACACGAGTCTATGTCACTCATGTAGAAGAGAAAAATTCATTATAAGTAACTGGCTCTATCTTGTAAAAAAAATTGTATTTGTAAAAAAAAAAACGTAACGTAACGAGTAACGTAAATGCGAGACCGAATCACTTACATCATTCACAGCTAACCTTTGACCTTAATCTGGCTTATCTGGTACCACTTCGCCTCGCTTCTTATCTCATAGAAAGTTGGGTGAAATGTATGCACATGTCTGTATGAAATTTAAGCTATCTTTTTATTTATTAATTATTCCGCAAATGTGATACTATTAAAGCACCTTACATTAGGTACGTAAAAGCAAACACCGCAACGGCGCTCGGACCTTTATCATCCCTTAGGCAGGGGGGGCACAGGGAGATGTCGCGCCCGACCCGCCGCCGCGCTCGCCCGATACCGCGCGCAAGAATGTATGTAAATCGGAATATATTTATTTTATCGGACCAAGATGGCGGCGTAATTTATCGGTTATTGTGCGCGCGGCGCGAGGAGGCCCGCTGACAGCTGAATGTCTCCGCGGACGGGCTGGAGACGCTGCTCTGACGTCACCCGAGACGGGACATGACGTGGCGAAAAAAAAACTCCGCAACCCTTTGGTCACCACGACCAAAACACGGCGTCTCGTGTAATAGCGGCCGCAAATGCAAATTTACAAACTGATCGTAATTTAGTACACCTTTTACCCGATTGTATACGAAAATTCTTAAATAAATTGCCAGGTGTATGAAATGAAATATCTAGGTATAATTTTAGATTCTAAATTAACTTTGGCAGCAAATTTTCAATATGTTCTAAAAAAATATTTTTTTAAAAATTCTTTGAATATTGAGAAAAAATTGAACAAAAATAGTGCAGAATAAATATACAAAACTATAATAATTCCTCACATAAACTATTGTGCTACAGTTTTGTATTTGGCCAATGAAGGAAACATCAAGAAACTACAAGTGATGAAAAACATTTTATGAAAATAATGAGAATAAACATGAAAAGTATTTACTTTATTTTAAAAATAAAATAAAGTTTAATATAAATTAAAATAAAGTAAATACACCAGAATTGAAGAAATGAGAAAAGCACTAAATTGGATGGAAATTAAAAAAATACTTATTTATAACATTCTCATATTTGTACATAAAATTTTCAATAACAAAATGCCAAAATATTTTTTGAACAAAATTATTGTAAATTGTGATGTACATACATATAACACCAGAAATAGGAATAGAATAAGATCACCATACAAGAAAAAAGTATTTACTCGTACTCAGAATTGTCTAATGTACAGAGGTATAAAAATATATGATGAGATGCCAGAAAACATGAAGAATATAAATAAGATGAATGAATTTAAAAACAAATGTTATAATTATTGTAAAAATAGTATAGAATTGAAGAGCAAAAGATGTATTATTAATTATAGATTGTACCATAGATTAAATTAGATGTAAATGTAAATATGTAGGTTATTATGGATAGAATATTAGTAATAGATTTAAGAACGTAAATTGTTAAATACTAGTTAATATACAAATTGTAATATTAACTAACTTAAGAAATAAATAAAAATCAATGTTTCAGCGTGATGCGCCATCTTCAATAAAAGTAATACGTCACAAAAAGGAAGCAAAATTAAAAAATTGTATTGCAGGCAGAAGCAATAAATTAATTTTCATTTTACTTATAATAAAATTGAATTAAAATTGTATCTCTACTAACATTAAGTGTAAGTGTAGTTGTCTTATAACTCGAACGAGGCATGGAACGAACCAGATATAATCGATACAACCAATAATAATCGATACTCTGTATTTCGCAACTTATTCCTGGTGGAACCGTAGGTACATACATAAATTTAATTCACTATATTTTTTTAGTAGTTTCCAGAACACACTTACTGTATTCTTGTCCCCGAAAGGAATCGTCATCAATCGAGATATATTATTTATAGATGTCTCACAGAGGCGGAACTATTTTATATAGGAAATTAGGCTTTGGGTGATTACGGGTTTGGGCTTTCGGTTTGTCAAAGACTAATCCCTCTCTTCCCTTAGGTGATCACTTTACATAATGTAACATTCACCGATTCCAAAGATTATCGTACCTGCTTTCCCATATAAAATAGCTCCTTCTTTGTGAGACATCTACAACACATATTTTTAATTCTCCAACAGTCTAAATTAACATTAATGGAACGTGTTATATGCGTCTGTAACACGGAAGAGTGCTTGCGCGCTAACTCGCTCAGGGAATGGCAGAACACGCCTTCTAACGCGCACAAAGACGCTTACAATACACGTTAAAATAAATTATTCTATGGATGCCATTTACCCTATACTCAATTAGCACTTTCCAATATCGCTAAAGCAATGGACTTTTCTAATACACTTTACCCTCGAAGCCTCTCTGGTTATTAACCTAGAAACAGATTACAATCGAAGTTGATAGTTGAGTTAGATTAGGTTGGTTTTATAAAATAGAAAATTTTAACCAATAGCAAGTTCTCATCCAGCAAGATAATATAAATAACAAAAAACATCATATTGAATACCTATCAAATAAATCGTTTAAAAAAATGTTATGTATATTTATTAAATAATAATGGATATATAAAAAAAACTAAATAAAAGCTTACGAAACATCATATCGATGTAAATAATAATTTGCCGACGGACGTCAAATAAAGAATATTTTGAATCAATGGAACTTTTTCATTGTTATTAATATTCTTTGTTTATCTTTCTTTGTTTGGGAAGCGTACTGTTAAATATATATCACAAAAAGTAATGTAAAATTCTTAGTAAAATCTTGAATAATCTCAAAACAAGCTAAGATGTTTAAAATATAAAATATGAAAAACTATTAACGAATAAATAAAAAGAAGAGAAAAATGCGAGCATATTTTGATTATTTATTTAACATAAAGGTAAATGCTCCGAGTGTGTTATTTAAATCTTAATACCTACTTGAACTAGCACGCATGCAAGTTCATGCATGATTCTGGCGAAACCAGCCCTTTGGTCACTCCTGCAAGGGAGGTCGATCATAAATTAAATCCCCTAAGCTCCTCGACGAGCGTATTCTGCATGGCGTCCGCCGCAAAATTAAAAAAATTTCTAGCAACCTTTAAAAGAAAACTTGGTAAAGATCGGGGCCATGTTATTCCACACTTTGATTGCTGCTGTGCGATTTACTTTGATTTAATGGCCAAATGCGGCTACGGATTGCCAACAATGCAGACCTGCGCAATACGTAATATTGATAACCTTAAACCTCGCGATCATGTTTCCTCAGATATGAAAAATCGACACGGCGCACATTAAACAAAACAAATTTCTATACTATTGTATTTTGCTATTACTTTGTGGTTATTCATTATGAATATAATTACTTAATTTTTGGTAAAAACCAACCGGTCTCGGAAACAACGTTCCTTCGTCGTCAGGGTATACTAAATACTAATTAAACTTTACAAAATTAAATTATGTACAATTATACCTATGTCTCAAGTGTCCATATGAGGGTAAATAGGAAATCTATAAATAATAATGAGCGTATTATGAATAACCAAAAAAATCTAACTTACAATCCTATCTTGAATATGGTCCCTTTCACCCTATCACCTGTTTCTTTCGCACCCCCCACTATTTACCCCCATTTGGACACTTGACACCGAGGTATAATTGTTCTATATTTAAAACATATAATTATATTTAAAACAAATTTCATTGATACTCCCTTTCTTTTTGCTTGTCTGCTTGTCTGCCGAAAAAACTTTGGATCGATTTTTAACCCTTTTCCGTTAATCCAATCGAGCTGAAACTTTGCAGGCAGACTCGTGGCGACGATAAAAATGATCTAACAAATTTTTGTTTAAAAAATTTAATAATTATAGTATAATTTAGGATTTTTCTAAATTTTAACGATTTGTATATTGTTTAATTTTCGAGCCCGTCGTGTGGAGTAAGCGCGAAACCTATTTCAATGAGAAATGGAGTATAATAAAAACTTGGTTTTTATGGGTTAGTTTTTTATTTTCCAATCTATTCTCTCTTTACTATTCTTTCCTTGCCGTGTCTTGTACCTTTGTTTTCAACACGACGCAATACGTAAATATGACATCCACTATCTAAACAAGACATCACTGATCATTGCATTCTTTGTAATATTTACTGCAATTCGACTTTGGAACTTTGTACCTCGTAACCTATAAGACAGTGATAGACATAAACTAAAAAAAAACATTATTCGAAGTACATCTTACGCACCAGTCAGACTGATTTGATTTAATTTTATCAAAATTTGCAAAATCGTGTGTCATTTTATCAAATGGTAGATTACGTTTTGTTAAAAGTAAAGGCAGAAATATCCAAAATTTTAAAAAATATTTTGAATGCAATCACCGAGTATTACTAATCTAAAATATACTGAATTCTAGTTCTTATGTACCTATCCTTTCCAAAATCATGTTTCCTATAAATTGATTGACTATGTTTCCTATAAAATCTCGAATTCAGTACATAATAAATTAGTAATCCTCAATAACTGCGTTAATTTTTTTTTTGGATTTTGCTACTTTGCTTTTATACCCAACATATAATATTACATTAAGAGTATGTATATATACATATATTAATTCAATTTATTTATTATTTACACTAAAAATATAACTTTGTAATACATATACGTTGAGCTATTCTATCACTATTACTAGATGTTTGTAAACCCGTGAAAAATCACGGGACATAATTATAATTAACGGCACTTCCGTGTAACCTGATCCGCGCGCTGTTTGACGTGTGGTACTCGGGCGCCCGGGCCTTATTAGTCATCGTCAGTTTTGTTGTCGTTGTAATTCCAGCCTAATTTCGACGGGTTACGGACAGACGGACATTCGAAATTAGAATTGTTGATAGTTTCGAGAGAAGCAGTCCCTTTCATGATGAGGTGTGATAAATAATTAAGTTACTAATCACACCTCCTCCTCTCGAAACTAGTGTATTGACAAAATAACTCAACGTGTTTGTATTACTAAATTTGATTTAGTGTAAATTATAATAATCGTGGTGCAATACAAAGTAAAACTTCCTTATCAATCAATACTATTAAAAAGTACACCAATAATCCTGAAGGGGGAATATTGTTCTCAAAACATGTAGATTGTTTAATCTAATAAAGTGGTGAAAACAAAGTGATTTGTGTTTTATTTTAATAATAATGTCACCACAAAGTTTAAGCCTTCATACAGAAGAAAAAATATTCTTCGAACAGTTATATGAATTTATTTCACGACTTAAAAACAGGTTAATACGGACTTGCAGGAATTAAAAAAAATATATTTTTTTTTAAATATACCATAATATTTTATATCATAAGCTTAAAAAATAAGGTAGTTTAAATCGATAAGTTTATTTATTCAGAAGGTTATTAAAAAATTAATGGGTACGCTTTTCGCTAATAAAATAACCAGGAATACCACACCATCAGGTATGGATTAAGGATTGAGTCATTTGAATTCCTAAGTAAGAGAAGTAAGTTATTTTTTCGAATAAAATTCGTACATCAAATAAAATTTCTGTAATTATAGTAAATTAAAATGGCAATAGCATGCTCATACCATGTGTATAATATTAAATATTCATGGAGATTTTTTCTATGTATAAAAATTATATCTAGGAGATATGAATGAACGTAAATTATTGGCAAAATGTATGAAAACCTATAAATGCAATTAGATTGCAAGCTTAATCTATTGCAATTTGATCCAACGATAATTTCGTACTTTGTCACTTTTATTTATTTTAGGAATTTGTTTCCTTAGGTTAGTTGTAATAAATTATATAAAAATATTTACTAATTGAGGTACTCGTTGCGATATAAAATGTGTTGAATAAAAACCAAAGCTACCTACCTTAGAACATATATTTATTTATTTATTTACCTGCCTTGGAACATGCCTCTCAGTCACTACCTAGCATGGTACCTAGTTAGTAGCTGAGAGGCTTTTTATATACTGTCTTATGCTTGTGTTTATTTCGTTATATAGGTGTATGTATTAAGCATATAATAATCAAGTGGCCAATAAACGCCGATTTATCGACACTGAAACTGATGTTATTAATTTTTGCATAGAACGACGGTGACAATAAATCGCTTATGTTGGCTAGACATATTTTTGCTACGTCAAGTCAGGTACGGGCATTTTTTTTTAAATCTCAGATTAATCATTCAACTCTGTCTCATCCGAGGCCTGGGCCCCGCCCGAGATGCCGGTGGGCCGCAGTTCGGCCCTGCGCATCACGATTATTTTTTTATAATTTTTATAATCTTGCATAATGGCATAAACAGGTAACATATCAATTTAATTACTGGTTTACAACTAAACAATGGGCAGTCGTACCTCTAATATATCATTTAAAATAATAATACGAGTAGGTACCGAACAAATAAACAACTCCGTAACTACCGCCTGTAAAAAAAGTGCAATTTCTATAAACCGAACGTGGGCCGGGAGATGATATTGGGCAGATAAGGAGGAGTCTGTGTGCCCCAGTCGAGCAATAAATCAACTTCTATTTGGATAGTATAAAGAGCAGACATCACCCACCGTGTTATTACCTGGGGGGTCCCGTGAGATTCAATTAGATACCTACATCGGCCGAGCCATCTTCACATATCGTACTCGGAAATACTACGTTTACAAGAAATTAAATCACACAGCGCTTTATTATTTATCTTCGAAGCGGACAACCAAAAATTATTCGTAAAATAGGTAGGTACCTACCTATCTCAGAAAAGATTTTAAATTATTTATATCACAAATAGTATCGTGTGTGTTCTTACGTGTGATGGGTTATATCGGTTGGTGAATTTTGGACCGAAACGTCGGTTGTGACAGCGACCGATTCAAATCGACTCAAAACTACAAAAATCGTTACTATGAGGGATTTCGTAAATACTCTTACGAATGTAGAGCTGAAACTTGTTTGAATTATGATGTTAGTGATATTAACGTTAATGAGCGAATGATGGCTTCAGGGAGATAATCAATAAACTAAATATTAATTTAGGTTAGTATATATTTTTACACCAACCTAAATTTTGTTATATATTATATTATATATTTAACAAAATTATTACAGACCCTCACGGAGAAATATAGGTACCTACACATATTATCGGGGTGTGATGAATGAGTAATATCACGTCGTCTCATTAACTTGTTCATTTCTACATCATACTTTAAACATTTCATTTTCGATTAAATAATAATTGGATGACATATAGCGCCATTTTCGTGAGGATTTACCTCAAGGGCGCTCCATAAAAAAAAAAGAAAACTTACTGGCTAAAAGATTTATTTACTACTTCTTATACACTAGATGACATACAAGTAAAAATGAAAATAACGGTTAAAACTATGCTTGAGAGTGCCAGTAATACTTAGGTATTTTCGCGAAGTGCATTATGGGAGTGGGAAATTAATATGGTAATGTTGTAACGGTCTGATTCGAGAGGTTTTTGTATAAATGTCTAAATAAACGCGTATTAAGTTGCTTTTTGAACTGTGGTAAGCTGTCTGAATCTGATCTGTTTCAGGAATTGTCGGGAGGTATAGCTAGCGGCCCAGGAAGCGCATTATGGGAGTGGATATTTAATAAGGTAGTGTTGTAACGGTGTGACTTTAGAGGTTTTGGTACAATTGTCTAAATAAACGCGTATTTTTGAACTGTGGTAAGCTGTCGGAATCAGGAACTGTCGGGAGGTGTAGCTAGCGGTCCAGGAAGCGCCACAGGAGCTGGCGAGAGCAGGAGTGCGGTGGTTACTCACGTTTGAGAGGCTTGGGGTTGCTCTGCTTGCGGCGAGACATGTCGGGCGGGGGGGCGGAGGAGCCCGCCCTCGCCGCGGGCGCTGCGCCCTCCACGCCTCCCGGGCCGGCGGCGGCGGGGGGCCTCGTGCCGGCGCTGCGGCGCACTTCAAAACATATCCAGACAAGCCCGAATAATTCCAAACAAATAAGCAATCATAAGCCACAAACAAAAAATAAAACGAACGAAGCCGCCGAAGGGAACGAAGCGAATCGAAAAAGAAACTTCACAAAAGAAATAAAGAGCGCGTGGTCGGAATGTTTACGCGCCGAAACGTCAAACCGGCGACCCCGAATGCGCGTCACACGACCGAGCGGCGCCGCGTCTCGCGAGCAACTGGCGAGAGGTGGAGCCGCGCGGTCCCGGCCGGCCAGATGCTGGCCAGGCGGAGGCGCCCGGTCGAAAGGGCGCGGCGTGCGCGAGGGGCGCTCCCGGCGTCGCGGCGAGGGAAATGCTTTTTGGCGCCGCTCGGCGAGCTCGGCGCGGGGAGGGGGGGAGGCTGGCTGCCCGCCCTGGCGTGGTGAGCGCGGCCCGCCTCGCGCGGCAGGGCCCGCCCTGACTGCCGGCAACGGGTCTGTCGCTCGCGGGAGGGGGACAGCTCCCGAAGCGCGGCTCTTCCGCAGCTTTTAATCTTTCGAAGTCCCCGTGGCGAGAAGCTGTTAACTCACATTTTTGCGAAAAATGAGCTAATAAGCCGTCTAAACTAAATAATGCACGCTCTTTCCGTTGGAAATAAGTTCAGAACGTAAAAATAATTATAACATGTTCAAATCATAGAGATGAACATGTTAACTACACGTTTTCATAAAAACCAAATTAGTTACTAATGGGAAGAACATGGTATCTTCAATAATAACATGTTTGTGGCATCATTCTGAAATTAACGCGCCTTTTAATTTGATCGGAATATTTATGGTTAATATAAATTTTACTCTGGCAGTACCTACTTTCATATATTTGTTTTTATTCGAAGACTATTATAATATGTACTTATATATTATTTTTCAATAATTTTAAATGGTACATACCATGTTCTGTATTATTAATTAATACGCCAGGTATTTTGTAATTTTGGATAAAGGATGGTAAAAACGGATAGCATTTGAAGGTTTGTTTAATGTTCGTGTTTTACCAATTTTAAAAAGTGTTTTTCTATTAAATATGAGTTCCAGATGCAAAATAATGGTTATTAACTACGTTTTTTTGTGCATAAATGCGTTTTTTTACTTAGTTAATACTTTTTTGATATTTTAGTGATATAAATCAATAAAAATTAATCTTGAATTAGCAATAAAACATATTTTTCAAAGGCGAAATGCAAATGTCTAATTATCTTAAAATAACTTGAATGTTAGTTAACAACTTCTTACTATAGGGTCTTCATTTTTACTATTTTTATTACGTCAGTAATTATCTTGTCATTGTTAGTATCCTTGTAGTAGGCTCTCTGTCACTCCCCGGTGTTGTGTTAATGTGTGGGCTCCTGTATTGATCTGCCGGTCCTGTGCTTCCCTAGCTGGATATCCAAATGTTATTATTATTTTTAGTTTTATCTTTTTCTAGTGACCTGGCTAGTCTATGACTTTAGCCAGCCACTGCCGCCGCCACGGGATTCATCTTACTATTTTTTTGGTTTATTTATATTTGTATTTTATTTATTTGGAAAACCAACAGCTTATAATAATTAAGAAAAAACAAGGAGTGTGGAACATAAAGAAAACCAATTACAGGTTTTCACTGGTAGCTACAAAATATCCTAATTGCGTGGTGTACATATATATAGATGTCGATGAAACTACATGTAATTAATTTAGTGAAAAAAAATAATATATATATTATTTGAAAAATGGATCGGAAAGCAAGCATCGTACATAAGTAGGGTTATTTTGAAATAAATTAAAATAAATAAATTTATTTTTATGTATAATACCTACCATTTATATTCTTTATTACTTTCCTCTTTTGTTATTGCCATGTATTTTCTGTTACTTTTTATTATTATCTTAATATTACTGTTATTTTTATTATAGGTATGCTATGCTATTTTAGTTTATTTTTCAATATTCGCCTTTCTTTTTTCAATTCTCTTTTCTTTGTTTACTTTTATATTTAAATCATGTTTAATTTTATCACCGTTTTAGTAGTTGTGTGGTATAAAAGCAAAGGCAGCAAAAATATTAAATGCGGTAATCGAGAATTACTAATTTATAATGTACTGAAATCGAGGTTTTATAGGAAACATAGCCTATAAATTTAAAATCCAATGTCCCATATTCTCGTTTTGTGCTTATTCTTTTATAATTACGAAATTATTTTTAGTATGGAAAGTTGTGGAATGTTTTGTCTGAATACTGGGTGAAGATTAAACTCATACAGGCAATTACATCCCTGTACGAAGGAAGTATTGCTTGCGTGAGAATTAATGGGGCATTCACATCATGGTTTGATATTAAAAAAAAGTGTCAAACAGGGATGCGTAATGTCACCATGGCTTTTCAACCTGTACATGGGCAAGTGTATAGGTAAAATAATTTAAGGAACTAGAAGTAGGAGCGAAAATGGACGGACTCACCATATCCTGCCTGCTATACGCAGACGATGCAGTATTAGTGGCTAACAGTGAAGCTGATCTGCAGTGCCTGGTATCCAGGATGTCCGATGTATGCAAGCAGAGTGAACTTCTGATGAATGTCAGCAAATCGAAAGTGATGGTATTCGAGAGAGACGAAAGAGTGATTAAGTGTGATGTAATTTTAAACAACGAATGCTTAGAACAAGTGAACGAATTTGTGTATTTGAGAAGTATGTTTAGTAAAGACGGCAAGGCTGAGAAAAATATCTAAAAGAGAGTGACTGCGGGTAACAAAATAAATGGTGCTCTAAATGCAATTATGGCCTGTAAGAATCTGTCGAAGGAAGCAAGAATGGCGTTCTAGTGCCAACCCTGATGTATGGAAGTGAAGTCTGGAATTGGCAAAGAAGGAATGAAAGCAGACTGAATGCAGTGGAAATACGGTCACTAAGACGCTTGTGTGGAAAATCTTTGGTCGATAGAGTGAGGAATAAACAAATTAAGAGTGAATGTAATGCTGGCTGCCTATCCCTGCGGGGAAACGGGAAACGTGATGGTTAGTTAGTTAGTTAGTTAGTTTTTAAAGGATAACGATTAAATATGTACGAACACATAATGTTAGTTTACTTAGTAAAAACCACTACCAGTTTGTCGGTACCAGTGGTTTTTACTAAGTTAACTAACATTCTGTTATAATGTCTAACCACAAAGTTAATGCTTTTAATATCAATAATATAAATATGTACGAGATATTAAATGCGAAAGCTTCAAAATAACGCACTCAAAATGTTTTATATGATTTCCAAAAAGTTTTATTTTTAGGTCAATCTAAAATTGTCTAGTTTTTGCATTTTTTTGTGAATAAGTACAGGATCTGTGTATATTATGATTGCTTTGAATCTGCATCAAGTAACGCGTTTTCTTCTATTGCCAGCTTAAAAAACAAATCTTATGATTTTTTTAAGAAAAGAGGTGTACAGACCATTGAAAAACACAATTAGATATCATTTAATGTTTAGGAATATTAAATATATTATTTAAAATTCGAATTACTTCAAAAATTACATTAATTATAAGGAAATGTCGATACACATTTTCTTAAATCAGTTTTGTATTTTTTCCTGAAGCACGTCGACTTTAAATTTGACTTTTTTTTTTTTAAATAGAGATACGAACACGTAATACATGTCACATCCATTGATGTACAAGATACCATATACAAATTATCTGGAATACAAAATGCAAGATACTTTGAAATCAAGTATTTCAGATACCAGATACAAATAACTTTCTGGAATGCTATCTGAAATACTAGATACGTATCTTCCAAATACTTTTTAAAGATAAAATTCTTTTGTAAGAAAATACATTTTATTGAATGTAAGTTTATTTTTTTACGCGAATTATATACGAATAAATCGCGTTGATCGCGCAAATGTGACAAGATAAATATTATATTTTTAAGGTTTTAAAAACCATTTCTACAAACAATTTGTCGCTCATTTTTCTTCGATGAGGTTTCATTATAGGTACATCATTGGAAAAAAGTATCTTAGCAATCTTAGTATTTACAATATAATTTACAAATAACGTATCTAAATACAAGATACAAGATGAATATTCAAAAAAGTATTTCAGATGTAAGATGAAAATACGTATTTTGCATCTTGTATCTGTATTTCAAATACTTGTATCTTAGATAAGTCACATCTCTGGTCAGATCAATACTCTTACTAATGTCAAACTAAGCTAAGCGCTTGTGCTATGAAAATAGGACTAACTTGCTGGTCTGGAGCGAGGTTCGAACCCGCGACCTTTGGATCACGAGGCGAGAGTTCTAACCACAAGACCAACAACGTAACATTGGTAAACTATCATACTAATTTCTATGTTAAGATTCGTAAAAAATTTTGTTTAACAAATAACCCGAAAGTTTTTCATTAAATGTTTTGTGTGTAATACAGCGGTCAATTAGCTTCTCTGCTTGTCATCATTTACGATCATCTATTAAAAGATATATTTTTATTGGTCAAAGTTTCAGCTTGCGACGTTTACGTTTATTGTAATTATACAATACATATTGAATGCGACACCAAAGTAACAATACCACAAGAAACAAGGGTAAGTACTGTTACTGGTATCCACCGCTTACCCAGGACCATTTTATGAGCAAAATTCCCCATATCGACCCTACTTATTCGTCCCCAGGTTGAGATTTTTTAGAATACAATGCAAAAAATTGCTGCCCCGCATGAGTCGTATAAACCGGTGCGAGGCGGCACGGCCGCAGAAACAAAACCATTCACCACAACCACAACCACAAAACGTCACCATAAGATACGCTTTTATTAAATCAAAAATGAATTACATAAATAGTGATTTTTGATAACAAGTCACAATAATTTTGAAAATGGGATATCGTTGTTGGTGTCACATAATCCAGTATGGTTTGTACAGAAGGTACTATGACTGACTTTAAAACATTTATAGATGTGAAAAATTTAAATAACAACAACATAGATTTTTTATACCGAATTACAGATCTTACAGATCTATGCACAGACCGATCTGTAAACCTGATTTATCATTACAAGACTTAATTTAGCTTGGGCACGTTACTTTTATCTAAACGTAATTTTTTAACTTTTGCACGTAGTATTGTTTTTAGAATGTCTTCACGAAAAAACGTCAACCATCAAACTGCGTCCTCAAGTAGTTTTGGATGAAGTCAAAAAGAGAATCAGCGAGAGCAAAAATAAGAGAAAAGTCACAATTTTAGTAATACAACAGGAAGAGAGTCCGCGAAAGACCTGGCACAATCAGATACAACAAGTGTTTGAGGATGGCCCCGATAAAGGCCGCAACAACCGTAGAACTTGTATGAGAAGAGGTATGAATGTGGCCGAAGCAAAAGTGGTGTGCCAGGATAGAAGAGTGTGGCGTTCAATCCTCTCTGCCTACCCCTGCGGGGAAACGGCTTGATGGTTAGTCAGTTAGTTAGTTACAAGTATAGTCTCGCAACAGATATCTATCTTCAGCTTATCCAACTCTTGACCAGCATTCTTTCCCCAGTCTCCATCATCACTTCGATTGATATGTGTTCAGCCCATTGAAAGAAAAATGCAGATTTTTCGGCTGCCACATCTGTTAACTTGGTTCCCTGCTGTCGGTTAACTACCCCCATGCTATCAATAACTGGGATCCTGGTTTGTCAGGGCCCCAAAGAGTGCCCTCTTTCCAAAAATGACTTAATATCTTTAAAACCAACAAATCATTATCTGTCCGATTTCAAGTGTTTTGGGGTCAGGCGCGGGGAGTATGGGTCGGGGACAAGGGAGAACGACGAACATATTTGTGGATAAATGCCGATCGAACTCAGCCTCAGACAATTGATTATAATTTATTTGAATTTGAAGAGATGTCTGATTTTTGACAGATGTCTGATTTTTGACAGTGTCTTTGATTCTGTATCAGTAAATGCGCAGCGGATTGTCGAACGATGGCTTGTGATTGTAAAAAATCTAATTAACTTGTATTAAACTAAACTTAGTCAGTTAGTTAGTTAGTTTATACACTTGCACGACGAAATACAAGTTAATTAGATTTTTTATAATTATAATTACAATTAGTGTATAAACAATAATTGTAAAAATATGAATATTCGATTATTTATATCTTTAAATTTGCTTTTTCTCATTCAATAATTTTCTTAAGAACAATTCATGTTTTTTTTTTAATATTTTCTATTTTAATTTTATTTGACAACCTATTATTACCTTTAATTATTTTTTAAAAACAACTAATGACGCTAAAATCATCATTAAAATAGCTCAGTAGCGTGTACTCATTGCACTCAATCAATTTTCTTGCTGCGTAGAGGGAGGGGGTATATAAAAAAATTGGACCAGCAGGTTTTCTGGCAAAATTCATTTTGTTAATCTATAAGCTATTCTGAACTTGGATCAATTGCCAGAATGCGGTCGTCATGTTATGCATACTCAAGTACCTCTGGCGCCTGGAGTAATAAGAAACGTTTTTAAATGTTATTCAATGGTTTATTTATGGTGTTTTCATTCCTTTTAAGTGATTTTTTGATCCTTAACATCTCCAGCGTGTACAATCTGAGACCATCGAATGTTTGCTTTTGTGTATTTACCAAAATGATGGTCAGCATCATCGAAATGTGAGACTCACCAATTTATACGCCTCTTTAGGTAAGTATTCTAAATTTTTATGATGCATGTACATTTTTTATTCATTATTTAATTTAAATAAAGCAGTACAAAAGCACAAACTAACTTACTATCACCTCGTTTCCACGCAAGGCTCCCGCTGAAGATTAAGTTTTTAAATGCAAATATAATAATATTATGTTATTATAGATATAAACCTTTGCTCGCGAAATAACCGCTACAAAGTGTTACAAAACGTAATTTCATACGTCGCTCATTATTAATTAATATATAAATACCTACCAGTGGCGTGCAGCGCATACAAGCAAAAAAGCTGTGCATTAGTAAAGATTCTGGGAAACAAATATTAATTAAATAATCCTTATCTTAAGAAAAATTTGATTGAAATTTCTAGCCGTAATTCGTCCTACGGCTAGAAGTTTTATTTCTGACTTTTCTGTACCTAACTTCTTGTCGATTCTTCATTTATCTCACTTGTTTGCGCCGAACAAATTTGTTCCATAGATCTAGTCAAGTCGAGAAAATACTCGTCCTGAACCGTGTATTTTTACTTAGCTCTATGTCTGCGAGTTTTTTGTAGTAGACAAGTATTTTTTTCTTGGAATAGCGTGTTTCTTGGAAAGGTCCTATGCCAGGTGAGAACCAGGCGCATGTCATTGCAGAAATGATATTTTTACAAATTCCACCCAAAACTATTTATGTGAATTCTATTTGTCATTTCTATGGTGAATGTAAATATTTACCATCTGTCATATCATGATGATTATTTTCGACGATATTGCCATCGATGATATCATAAAATGTTTGATTTATTTTTGCGAAAATAAACGTATATCTGAAATTAGTATTATTCCCGATTTAATTATATATAAATCGTCTTCGAAATATATTGAAATTTTTTGACGTATTACCTATATATAAAATATTTATTTATTTAGGAAATTTTGTTTACAATATTTCTTTTATAGTGCAGTTATTTTTGTGGATTGAAGCTACTTAAAATAGTTCATTATATACAGTTAAAAAAAATTTAATGTGTATACCCTTATAGGTGTATGCGTATAATTTTTTTTTTAATATAGGTGTATAGTCGGTCATAGCATAACCTAAGTTTACACTGATAAATACCTACCGCTAACCAATAAACTCAAGTGCTAAATCTAACCTTACCGCTTATAACACGAACGGAATAAACAAACCATAACTAGTACTTCGGAATCTGTGTCACTTCTTAGTTTGGTGTGAAAAGAGGGTCAAAATTAGAACAACCCAGGAGAAGAAGAGGAGGTATCCGGCCGTCAAAGTAAGTGCATGGATTCCTTTTATTTTTCCCGTAAAAACACCCCGCCACACCACATAATATAAGTGATGACATAATGACAAATAACTCATATCCTAAAATATTTCACCTACAATATGAATAGCGTTAGAACAAACGACAAAGTGAAGTGAGATATTTTACAAACATTAACAAAAAAAATAGTCTATTTTTGTGTCATACTTTTTACTTTGTTTTTAAGAAGTGGTCTTGAAACAAAATACATATCAACGTCTACGAACAAATCATCGTAGGCTCGGCACATTCTAACTATAGGGGAGCGTAGCCCAAAGTTAGTTCTACTTGTTGGAATATTGAAAAAAAGTATAATCGCGGTACGCTTGATGGGACATTCTATTCGCTATAAGAGGGATGTGCAGTAAAAAGGTGTCGACAGATTTATATAACTGAAAGGTGCTGATATACATTCGCCTGATTTTTATACTTCCTAAAATATTAAACTCGTTCACCGAATCTTGTTGAATCAGCGAAGAGAATGTATTTGAAATCTGTAGTTTAGGGTTCATGTGAACATCTTTTATACTTTTCCGTCGTAATATTGTTAAAATATCTGCCGTTGTATGGATTTCAGAATTCAGTTTGGTCGGATTAAAGTATAGATAAAAAATAGAACAAGTAAATATACATATATATGTGGGGTATAAGAGCAAAGGCAGCAATATCCAAAAAAAAAATTGATTTTCCAAAATCCAAATCCAAAAAGATCTAAAAAAAAATCATTGAGAATTTTATAGAAAACATGGCTTATAAATTGTTAGGAAACATAATTTTAGTAGGAATAGATTAGATATATATAATCTAGATATATAATCTAACCTATATAAAATCTAGAATTCAGTGCATTTTAAATTAGTAATCCTCTCGACGGCATTCAAAACATTTTTATGGATATTTCTGCATTTGCTTTTATATCCCAATCAATTATAATAATTTTTAATTTCTATGTCTGTTTTTTTTTACGTAAATTACGTAAAAAAATTTTTTGTAAAATTTATTTTTTATTTCTTTAGTAGTTTTTTTTAAAGTTTTTACGTAAATATTTGAAATTTTTTTAATTCGTTTATTATATCGTAATTTTTTTCGTAAATTTTTCTTTTCTTTTTTAATTATTTTCTTTATAGTAAATTTGTTTCTTTTTTTATATAAATTAATAAATATTTATTCCTAAGGAACCCACATGTAAGAGTACCGTCATTTTTGACGGGTTACAGCTAGTTATATCATTATATGACACTGTCATAGCTTCTAATTAGTACAATTTTACTTCATATTCGCAAAACATGAAAATATCGGTGACAGTAATAAACTATGGTCAATATGGTTTTACGATAATAAAATGTTCGTTATGTTAAAAATTTAAATAGATAACGGATCCGGACATTTATTTTAAGAAGAGGATTTCTTATTTATTTAAAATAATCCTACATAATGATAAAAAAAAAGCCAACGGCACGCGGTGTTCCCAAGCGGTCACCCATCCAAGTACTGACCGCGCCCAATGTTGCTTAACTTCGGTGATCGGACGAGAACCGGTGCTTTCAACGTGGTATGGTCGTTGGCACACGGTGAAGAAATATATGTTTTATATTAAAACTTTGCGTCAATTTTAGAGATGTAAATCTTTAAAGTACAGATACACATGCCCTAACAACTGTACACACTTGTTAATTAACTACATCATGACTCAGGCATCCCGCCTCTACAAGACATGGCCAAGCGTTTCTAGGCAGGCATCATTTCACACCACAACCCCACCATAAACACTCTGTCGCGCTACGACGAGACCGTCCCACGACGAGTCAGGAGACCCAAGATGGTCCTCCTGGGGGGCCCTCCCCCCGAGCCCCCCCCTGGGCCACCACCGCAGTAATCCTGCGCCACTCTTGCAGAAACACCCCCCCCCCCACCCCAATATTCTATTTTTCTTAAAAGTGAAGTAAAGAAACCCCTTCACTGATACACCATGATGAAAGAGCAAGTGGTCCATTAGTGACCCGGTACTCTGATTGCCATGAGATCAAATCAAGTCAAGTCACTTGCTCATTATTAGCATACTTATTTTAAGCGTGCTCATGAATAAGCATGCTCAAAGCTAACAATCAAACACACTTGCTTATTAGTGGCATGCTCTTGTCGTAGAATAGAGACGCTCTTGTTCAAAATGGAAACTTTGAAAACTGAAATAGAAAATTCAAGTGAACCAATAAATCAAAACATTTCCCGATTTTCCATCCGCACACTTTTGATTTTAGTTTTTATAATTTTTATTGTAAGATTAGAATCATTCACGCCTTTTAATAAAGTTTCATAAACATTATTTCTTGCTATATTATTTTTACACAACGGTGACCGAGTATTCCACAGACATTCGTGATTCCTATAATAAGTCACGAAAAGTAATGTTTTATCATCTCCCCAACGCGCCATATTTGTTTCATCTGTCGCGGACTGAGAAGATCGCATTGATAATACTAGCCGCGAAGCCCGCGAATGACATAAGCATGCTCATAATAAGCAAGCCTGTTCTCACATGCTCAAAAGATACCCCTTCTCATGGTGTATGACATTAGTATGCTCATAAATCAACCGGCGGTTAATTTTTGAGTATGCCTCTAATGAGCATGCTTATTCATGCAAGCAAGCAATGTGCATACACACATGCCACTAATAAGCAAGGCCTAAAGAAGGTCAATACTGCGCATGCTCAGGTGCCAATAATAAGCATGTGTATCAGTACCTTTACTGAATAACAGCTAGTTGACTGTAATTGTAATTTCTAAATAATGTTTTTTACTCTGTGTATATTGTTTTATTTTTTCTTCTATAATTAATTGTATTGCCTATTGTATAAAACTACTGTTTGTGCAAATAATAATTGTATTTTTTGTCTGTCATGTAAATCGTGATATTTGTTCGACCGGAGACCATCCCGAGTGACATTCCCCTGGCTAGATGGCTTGAGATGCGACGGCAGATGTCGCATTGGTATGACAGCTCACTTCGCATTCTGACATTTAAGCGTCGGCAGTGACGCTTTTTACGCATCGCATTCCTTTTTTTATATAAATTAATAAACCTCGCCATCACACTGTGATTTATATTGGACTATATAAATCACAGTGTAATCGTGCCAGCACGCGGTATATAATATATATATATATATATATATATATATATATATCTTATACTAGCTATATATATATTATACGTAAGATATATATATATCTATATACATAGAATCAGCGCCGCAACATACCTACCTACAAATGCGAGATATCAAATTCTAAATTAGATTAAATAAATAATCGCGTGGGAGGAACGCGCAGTTTTGCGCAAGAGATCCAGGATCCAGCCATCTGGTAAGTCAGTAGATGTTATTCTTGGGTGGTCTTGGGTCTGACCTTTATCCTGATTGACTTATTTTTAAACACGATTATTATTTGCACAGACAAATTATCTCCCTGAAGCTATGCCTATTTACATGGCATAGCTCCAATTATCGAATTTATCATACAATTACTATTTCTAATTTGAATTTCTTTGAATTGTTATATTTTTTCTTTTAATACTATATTTTATGTCTATCTTTATATTGTTCTTGTTTATGTTTTACAATCATTCAATTTCAATTTATATTTGAATCAAATTGTAAAAAATAGTGATAATTTTAGATGTGACTAAATCAAAGTTTTCGAAATTATCTGAAAAATAAAACTCATTAATTGTTTTCATAATTAATTTCTGTCCATACAAATAATAATAATAATTCAATTAACTTGAATGCCTCTTCATTGTTTCACGATAGCGACATTTCGGCGATCTCCGAAACACGATAAACGAAACACGAGAGACGTGCACCCAAATCAGCGATCGTTGACGAACTAAAAATAGCAAAAATAACCGATGCCGGCCGAGCGACGCCATTGTCTTTTGATGTGTGCTCGAAAAACCGACAACCAGGCCAACCTCCTCCAACCTGCGCCAAAACCCCCTGTATACATTGGGCCAACATCGCCAACAACATTGGGCGAACCTCGGCCGATGTGTACAGGGCTCTTAACTAGACTCTAAAACTCTAAACTCTAAAGTATACTTACTACTTCTAGTAATAACAATTTTAGTCTATTAGATTAAATAAATAATTTAACATATCAACATGCAATTTACAGGATGAAAATTTTTAATAATATTACTTACTTACTTACTTACTTACTTACCATCACGCCGTTTCCACGTGGGGGCAGGCAGAGAGGATAGAGCGCCATACTCTTCTGTCCTGACATACAACTTTCGCTTCGTCTACATTCATACATCTTCGCATGCAAGCTCGACGGTTGTTCAGGCTTCTAACAGGACCATCTTCCAGTATCTGGTTAATCTGGTCATGCCACGTCTTCCATGGTCGCCCTCTCTTTCTGGCGCCGTCAACACTTGCATCGTATATCTTTCTAATAATATAAAATAATTCATAAAATAATTTATACAAAATAACTTAGTTTACCATTGATTGAACACAAAATGGCGAAAATAGAAGAGATAACTATAGATACACACGGTTTATATATCCCATATTTAGTAATACTGATTTTTTAAATCAATTTCTGTTGTCGTGTGTTTTCAAATTTGCTTTAATATAAAATATAAAGAAAATTTGAAAACTTTAGCATCAAAATTATATCCAAAATTTAAATCAATGCCATATCCACTCTACTTTTCGAACATAGTGAATTATTAATATATATACATGGCCTACTAAAACAGATATTGGAAGAATACTCCTATTAACAATGGACGAACTCCCGTGCGAAGATGTATGAATGTGGATGAGGCAAATTGTGTGTTAGGACGGAGTCCTATAGACCAGGTCCTATCTGCCTAGGTACTCCAACGTGATGGTAAGTCAGAAGTCTTGCCTTTTTGTAAAATCATTTTCCTTTGCAAGTGCCGTAAAATTCAAAATATTTTCAAGGACGTTTAGTAATTAATTCCCGCCAAAATAATATTTGGTTGTATACAAATGTCTTTATACAAAATACAAATTTTAATAAAACTGTACATGTGGTAAAACGTAAACTGAAGTACATTTATAAATTATACCTAAAAGTGACCTCTATGAAATAAATAATGAACGAGTTCCAGAGAACAAACATTCTTAATTTTGTTAGGTAACGTGTTGAAATCGTTGTAACACATTTCTGTAGATGTCAGTAATGTTATTTTCTTGTTGAATATTCATGATCTTTACCACATAAAACAGATTCTAAAAAGGTTTCGAAGATTGCCGCTAGTGCTGTAGAGCTCTGTACTTGGGACGCATGAGATAAACTTTCGAATTTATTTTAGAAATTTCTCAAAAGAATCGCTTTTATAATTTTGTAATTGATTTTGTTAATTAATAAATAGGAAGAAATGTAGTCAGAATTTAACAAATTGTCATGTCTATGGGACATGTAAAATATTTTTTTCTGCTCAAACGTTTTTTTTAATAACTACCTACCTCAATGGTAGGTAAGTAGGTATGATTAGCACATTGTTGAATACAGTTCTCATAAAAATATATTTACTCCAAGATCTTTCAATCCTTCCACTAAAGTACCTACCTACCTACCTACTTTAGACCACATTTTATTAGTTTTTCGGGATATTTTGAATTGGAAAATATCCGTCAACAAATGTTATTTACCTACCCTTGTGATATGATTTGAATTTGAAACGCTTATTAGTCACTCATAACCTCGTCACGCGCCCAGCCCCAGGGTCCAAAATTGATTTGATTTGCAATATTTGCATGTCAAACAGACGCATTGTCTCGACATTTCGTTTGCATAACGCTTCTACGTCTCGGCCCGCTGCCCCGGAGGGCGCGGCTCGGGCGGCTGACAATGGAAGGAAAGCGGGTCGCTAACCTGCTGTATTACCGGCGGTGGTATATCTAGGTACCTACATTTGTTTACTTACCTACTGTTCTCTCCGCCGCGCCGCGATAGTGTGCAAGGTCGGCAACGGATGGCGTTAAGGCCAATCGAGCGTGTTATTATCTTCGCTACCATTATAATATTTTGACATTTATTTAAACTAAAATATCGATACAAATACGTATTTTATTTAGGTTAATTAGGTTAGGTCAATGAACTCATTAAATTGTTTATTTTAACATCATAAAAATCCCTTCGAAACAGAGAGTGTTTAGGTATATTTATTTATAAACAAAAGATTTAAGGTAGGTAGGTACCTACCTACCTAGTAAGAACGGGCGGAAGCCCAATCACTTTGTTTCTGATTTTTGCTCTGTAAAGTTCTTCTCAAACAAATTTATTAATTCTCCTGTAGTGTTTTAACTGATGTAAAGAACCTTTTTAAATACTGATACAAATATGCGGGAAATTTAATTCGTATACTTAAACAATCAAACTATCCGCCAACAATTTTTTTTTAAATACGTAATATTTCACTCTGATATAACAATATCACAGTGAAATATTACGTATTTAAAAAAAATGGATGTTGAAACATGCCTCGAGATAAAATAATTTCATCTCGATTAATAAATTTTACAGTACCTACCATAGAATTATTTTATCTCGAGGCGTGTTTCAACAACCACTTACGTTGACATTTTTAAACAGTGAACAAAGCGTTAGTTATTTTCCGATACCCGTAATACAAATTTTAATTTAATTTGTACCATCATGAATCATGACTCAAAATATTATTACGCCTCGCAAAACGGAAAACTGTTTTATATAATAAGTAGACAGGTACAAACGATGGTGACGATATTTTTTTATTATTATTTTATTGAAATGGCTGCCTTACCAAAAAAAGTAAGTATATTTATAAAAATATTGTATTATCTTAATTTAAAAAATTGGATCAGCGGGTACCTAGGTAGGTACCTAACCTACTCGTGTACCTACGCGCGGTGTACGTCATACTTTTTTGGAGTGATTTTGATAATTGATATTTACGTAGTGGTTAAAAATGTATAAGGCCCCGGGTACGATACGAGCGGCGAGCGGCAGAGCGTCAGAGCGTCAATTGGCGTCAAAGCGGCAAGCGGTGAGAAGCGCCGGCTACGCTACAAAGCGGCTGAGCGGCAAATTCTGTCAGTCGCCGCGCCGTCATACTCATTTGAAATGAAAACGTCAGATATTTATGGAAATTTCATTTATTGAATGTTAAGAGGAAATATGGCGTTCAGCCGATAAACAGGAGTAGAAGGGTTTACGGAGAGTACCACCATTTGTTTAATAATTTAACGAAACTCGATTTTTTTAATATACAAGGATGTCTATACAAAACTTCTTCCCACAGTTTCTTCGTAATCACACAATTTTTAAAATCATGATGTCTGTCATTCCACAAACATGTCAAACATTGCACTTGATATATTAAAATCTCACACTCGAGATCCGTTAACTTTCTCTTATCTGATATTGTTTTGTAGGAGAGCTTCAATATAAACTATACAATATCTCTGCAAACAGTTTCCCATAGAAAAATTGACAGAAAAAAACAGACGCTTGAGCGGTGAGCGAAATTTAATGTCCGGAAACAGCAGCGAGCGGCGAAGTGTGAGCGGCAATCGGTGCCGCCCTGCCGCTCTTGCTTATCTTAGCCTGCTACTACCACATCTGTATCACGCTCAAACAAACAAAAACGTGAGCGGCACCGCTTCATAGACAAGAGCGGCACTCTTGTCTATGTCTGCCGCTTGCCGCTCGCCGCTTACCCGCTTACGCCGTACCCGGGGCCTAATAATACAATAATACGAAGCCGCTGCATCGCAGACATGATGCGACGAATAAAAAACCTGTGAATTTTCAAAAAAGTCCAAGTGCCTAGGTAGGTACTTAATTTCATGTTTTATCTACTTTCGGCCTACAACGGTTCCGTATTCAAAAGTTTCGAAACAATACAACTTTGTCAGCCGCATAAAATGTCGAATGAATGAATTTGTTTTTTGTTTTGAAAACGAATATCTGACAATTACGTCGTTTTTGCAAAAACATCGATAATAACATTTCATTCTAATACACACCTAAAATAGTAATCCAGTAAACAGTTTTAATTTTCAATTCAATAACCAATCATTCGTCAGCTTTTGAATTGAGTATATTATGATTGGTATTCGATTCAAAATGGTCGACAATACATTATTTATATTAGGTACTGGAACACTCATTTCAAATAAATAAATTTTTGACAACTGATGATGCACACATAGTGGTTTTTTCACATTTTTCACAGACCACATTTCGTGGTCTCGCATTCCCTCTAAATTGTGCTTTCCGCTACACGCATTTCCGCTACAATGTCGTGCGTGCGCAACTTCCGCTTACAAAGTTACAATAAAATTTTACCATAAATGCGTCAAAAGAAAATAACTTAATAATAAATTAAACATCACGGGATATATCCCAATTATAATAATTTCTAACTGTAATTTCGGATATTTTATACGCACCGTATGTATTACCGAGAAGCGAATCTCGACGTTTCGTTGAATAGTTGGATAAGTATCCAACGAAACGTCGAGATTCGCTTTACAATTACAATTCTTTCCTGTAATTTTGAATCGAAAAATAATAAAAAACATTTAAATTGTTTGTTTTTTTCCTTTAAATAAACCGATATTTCAGATCCATTTTGTCGTATCGTCAGTTTCCGCCGCAATGTCGCCGATGTTTGTCGTATCGTCAATTTTTATCAAACTTTAATATAAAAATAAAAAAAACGCTAATAGGTAAATCTAATTATTCTCTTGCAAACGACGCAATAAAAAATTATAATATTATCATTTACTCGGAAAACAATAATATTTCCTGTAGTTGGAAAACCGATTTCAACCTTTGAATGCGTTTTTCTCAAAACTGTTGTTTCGACCTCACGACAAGATAGAACTGGGGTGACGATTATGCACGATTCTGAGAATTCAAACAGATTCTGTAGATGTATTTCCATGATAGTTTGACTACTTACTTTCGAAAGAAATAACTGGGACAGTGATATTTCTCATATTAAAATCTGCTTTACTCGTAGGTTTGTTGACACTTTCATTTACATCACATAGTGTTTTATTCAATTAATTTTCTGTGTATATTTATTAACATTAACATTGTTTTTTTTATAATTTGCTGTATGTGTACTAGTGATGGGTCCGCTCTGTACTACTACAATGTAGTAGTACACTACATTGAAGTGCACACTTCACACATTTTGATGTGTAGTGCACACTACAAACTACAAACACCAAAGTTATTGAAAGTATAAACTTCTAATAGTACACTTCATTTCAAAGCGAACACTACAATGTACATACACTTCAAAGTTATCGAAAGTATGAGAAAC
The DNA here is from genome assembly GCA_016648135.1 of Agrypnia vestita. NCBI lineage: Eukaryota > Metazoa > Arthropoda > Insecta > Trichoptera > Phryganeidae > Agrypnia > Agrypnia vestita. The sequence goes on along the minus strand of JADDOH010002507.1, from coordinate 136,277 downwards.
TCATTGTAAATAGTGTATTTTTTACGTGAAATTTTTGGAAAGTTGATGTAGGTAAACGAAGAAATCTCTGGAATCTGTACAACCCCCCCCCCCATGGTTTGAAAAATTTTTGGACCCATGAAGAAATTTTTGGGTAGTTGATGTAGCTAAACGGAGAAATCTCTGGAAACTGTAAACCCCCCCCCCCACGGTTTGAAAATTTTTTTTTTTTTTAGGTCGCCAAATGTTACTTTGGAGAAAATATCGTCATTTATTTAAATATTTTTGTCGTTGATTTCATTTAAAAATTTACTTCACTATTACTTCATTTCATTACTTCACTTCATTATTATTACAATTACTTCACTTCATTTACTTCACTTCAATTACTTCACTTCATTTACTTCACTTCAAGTAGTTTTTACTACAATTGTAGTGTACACTTTGTAGTCTTCAAACTGGTGAACGTGTGTGTGTTGTAGTCTTCATTTTGAAATGAAGTTTTTCCCTTCGCTAATGTGTACTGTCTTTGTATTAGTTATTTAGATGTCTTCCTTGTGTACTTTTTCTTAATAGTGTTTAAACTGTAAGGATGTGTATTTGTTACTCCCTTTCTTTTAACTCGTAGCGTCTGCATGTCTGCTTGCCTGCCGAAAAAAATTAGGATCGATTTTTAACCATTTTCCCGTGATCCAATCGAGCTGAAACTTTGCAGGCTGACTTGTGGTGACGATAAAAATGATCTAACAAATTTTCGTTTAAAAAATTTTTTAATTACATATAGTATAATTTTGGATTTTTAGAAATTTAACGATTTATATATTGTTTAATTTTTAGAGCCCAACGCGTGGAACGCGTTGGCGCGAAACCTGTTTCAATGAGAAAGGGAGTATAATAAAAGCTTGGTTTTTATGGGTTAGTTTTTTTTACTAACTTTTTCAACAGTGCTGGCAAGGGAGGTTGACAAAATATTAATTCCTTCCACAAGTCTCCTGCGATGGCTTTCATACATCACAAACTACTGTGTAATCTTGACTTTGACTTTGGAGCCGTTGAAACTGGGGAGCCTGCCAAAGTTTCCCCGAGTCTGGAATTTTAAAACATTGAAATGTAGTGCAGAATGCATCGCATTGAAGAGTGACTCATTTCGGTTTCACAGCGCCACCCGCAGCGCCAGCGCACTCACACCCCCACGGCCCGAAGCCGAGGAGAACACGAAAAATTGCGAGCTAATTGAAGACACTTCAGCAAAACGAAAAAAATATTACCATTTTCAATTTTTTTAGTTATATATAATTTTTTCAAAATGGGTCTTGTCAGAAAAAAGCATACAAAAATTAAAATGTACACAGCGGGCCATGGAAAGGCAGATGCTCGGCGTAAGCCTTCGAGGTAAAATCAGAAATGAAGAAATAAGACGCCGAACAAAAGTTGCCGATATTATGGACCGTATTGCGAAACTAAAATGGCAGTGGGCTGGACATATGGCTCGACAGGAGGATACTAGATGGGCACCCAGAATCCTACAGTGGAGGCCCTGGACGAAAAATAGAAGCGTCGGAAGACCTCCCAAAAGATGGTCTGATGACACAGTCCAGCAAGCAGAAAGAACCTGGACGCGAAGGGGGAGAAATAGAGATGAGTGGAAGAAAATGGAAGAGGCCTACATCCAGCAGTGGAGGGAAAAACGCTAAGGAAGAAGAAGAAGAAGGGTCTTGTCTATAATGACAGGAATAAACATTTTTATAGTTACTCGTATTTTATTAAGATAAATTATAGAAGTCCCACAGAGACGAGGCTATTTATATGAGAAATATATATGGAAGTCTTGTGTACGATGGCCCAGGGCTTATAACCGGTATGAGCCGGCTTAAGTTATCACTCTACACAATGCAACGTTCACTAATTCTATCGTAAGAACATCCACACATCGAATTTTTTAAAGTTATATATACACAGTGATGTACAAGATTCCCTATACAAAGTATCTGGAATACTTTTATTTATGGTTTTTGTGTTTGATTTGTAGAACTCCATATTTTTTTTTAATAATTATTATTAATGAAATTTAAAATGAATTAAATTTAATGAATACCAATTATTATTACTGAAATTTAAAATAAACTAAATTGTAATAAATATTATTATTAAGTTCTGCGGGTTAACTATTTTTAAGTGTTACAGCTGTCTCGGTTTGCAAGGCCATTATCAAACATTGGATATAATATGACGTACGAACGGCTTATTTATAAAATTTTAAGTTACTCCTTCCCCTTTAGATATTTGTGTAGTCCTATATTAATGTTCTAATCGCTAAAAATATCTGGAATACAAAATGCAAGATACTTTAAAGTTAAGTATTTCAAATACCAGATACAAATAAATTTCTGGAATGGTATCTGAAATACTAGATACAAAATACGCATCTTCCAAATACTTTTTAAAGATAAAATCTTTTTGTAAGAAAACACATTTTATTGAATGACGTGAATTTTTTTTACGTGAATTATTTGCGAATAAATCGCGTTGATCGCGCAAATGTGACAAGATAAATATTTTATATTTTTAGGGTTTTAATTGAGCTTAAGTAAAACCAGTTCTTCAAACATTTTGTCGCTCATTTTTCTTCGATGAGGTCTCATTACAGGTACATCAATGGAAAAAAAGTACCTTGCATTCTTAGTATTTACAAAATACTAAGATACCAAAAGAATGTATCTAAATACAAGATACAAGATGAAAATACATATTTTGCATCTTTGTTCTGCATTTCAAATACTTGTATCTTTGATAAGTCACATCTCTGTATATACACACATACATATATGTTCCAAATTTCATGTACCCACCAAATCGCAGAGACCTCGCGCTTTACTTGCAGTACGGTAAACGTCAAATGTCAGCCATTTGACCATTGATTTTCCGTTCGTCAGTTGGGTGCATAGTATCTCCTCGGCAACGGTCAATAAATGTTATTAATTTAATGCCTTCTGTTTGCCTTTTCAGAATAAATTGTTGTTGGTGTCTACGGTTCTAGGTGACGTCGATAACTATATGTCGAGTCTTACTATCAAATCGAACGTCTGAGTTTTAGTATCTTTCTTTATTATAAGGTATTTCCATCGCAATATGATCTTTGAGTTTATCTCCAGATCAAAATGACGACACGTGTACAGAAACTCCCTTTCAAAGATACCGGAAATATCCGGCTTTGAAGTCATTCAGTCCAGCAACGCAATAGCTGTTTTACTGACCATGATTATTGGCATTGATTTATCTTACATATCATGACATGGCATAGCTTATGCCGACGTTGCTGAGGAAAATTCCCTGTCTTTATGTAATGACTTATGGTCTCCGTAATAGCTTTATTAATGACACCTGAAGCACCTGAAAATACACAAGCAGGGGAATGCATTTTTCTTTCTTATCAACATTCATGCCTGGTATCCAGGATGTCCGATGTACGCATGCAGAGTGAACATCTGATGAATGTCAGCAAATCGAAAGTGATGGTATTCGAGAGAGACGAAAGAGTGACTAAGTGTGACGTAATTGTAAACGACGAATGCTTAGAACCAGTGAACGAGTTTGTGTATTTGGGAAGTATGTTTAGTAGAGACGGCAAGGCTGAGAATGATATCGAAAGGAGAGTGACTGCGGGAAAGTTCATGGTGCTCTAAATGCAATTATGGCCAATAAAAATCTGTCAAAGGAAGCAAGACTAGCGGTACATGATGGCGTTCTAGAGTCAACCCTGATGTGTGGAAGTGAAGCCTGGAATTGGCAAAAGAGGAATGAAAGTAAAATGAATGCGGTGGAAATGCGGCCACTAAGACGCTTGTGTGGAAAATCCTTGGTCGAAAGAGTGAGGAATGAACAAATTAGACGTGAATGCAATGCTGGCTGTAGTGTGGTAGATAGAATAAAGAAAGGAGTGCTGAAATGGTTTGATCATATGAAACATATGAACGAGGAAAGGATGGTTAAGAAAATATATGAGGCGAGTGTTGAAGGCAACAGGAATACAGGGCGTCCGCGAAAGACCTGGCATGATCAGATATTACAAGTACTTGAGGATGGCCCTGTTAAAAGCCGCAACAACCGTAGAACGTGTATGAGAAGATGTGTGAATGTGGCCGAAGCAAAAGTGGTGTGCCAGGATAGAAGAGTGTGGCGTTCAGTCCTCTCTGCCTACCTCTGCAGGAAACGGCGTGATGGTTAGTTAGTTTTTTAATTTTTTTTTTTTTAAATATAATGGAAACCTCAAAGGTTTATAGATAACATTTTTACATGATTCAATATAAGAAATGATAATAATATGATTTAGATACTAGATAAGTCATTTTTTTATAGTTGGCCGAGTTTTAACATTTTTGTCACATCAGTTTTGAATATGTCAGTGGTCAGTTGTTTGATCTGTTGTGGCAGGTCATTGTATAGTTTTATTCCGTTGCAAATTAGTCAGGATTGTCCTGTTTTTGTTTTGGCGTATGTTATGTGATAGTTTTGAGCCATTCTAGTGTTGTGTTGATGTTTTTCATGTATTTTGTGTAATTTTATATCTTCGTCTTGTATTTCGCCAATTGCTAGTCTGTGAATGATTTTAAGTGTTTCGATTTTTGTAATGCTTTCGATGTTTAATTGTTGTGTTATACGGTATACAGTTTCAGTTGGTGTCCGGTATTTCAGATCATAGACCATTTTTAGTATTTTGTTTTGCTGTCGTTGGAGTCTGTTTAGGTTAGTTTTGTTTCCGGTTCCCCAGAAGGGTATCAAATATCCTATTCTACTCTCGACGTATGTCTGGTACATCAGAATTTTTACGGTCTTTGGTGTGATTTCGTGTATTTTGTGGAATAGGCTGGTCAGTTTAGTCAGTGAGTCAATTACTTTGTCTATTTGAAAGGTCCATTTGAGCTTTGAGTTAGTTAGTTAGTTATCAATATTCATAAATTTATGATGAGCAATACCTCAAAAAATTATTGTGAACCCTCTCCAACATAAGAGAACACGTCGCGTCATGTGGGCTTCGTACTATTCATCATCGATCCACTTTGCGGTCTACCTCCCTCGAATGATTCATAAAGAACGCATGTGTTATAGTTCACACCGATTCACGCCTGTTACCGAACTGATTGTTGCGGTTATTCAAAATAAAATCAAGTATCCAGCTATTGAATTGCGCTGCTAAACCGCCTGGGATTTTTTATGCTTTCCCACCATACGAGTAAAAGCATTTTCATGCCATTCGACGGGAAAGAACCGAAGGATTCTGGATCCTGTGGATGTCCAATCCATTGCTTCAACAAGTTATCCCGACCCCGAGTATATTGACTGCACAGTCAACTGGAGACGGTTTTTCTCCACTTCAGATCTAAACTAACCCCATAGACCGCGCTCTTCCACCACAGAACTCCTTCATCTACCAAATTACACAACGATAATTTTTCCGATATCGATTTATTTAACACTAATCTACTATATCAAAAAGAACGTCTAAGTGTATTACTTACATAGTTCAAAGTCATCTCCAGATCTTTTCTTGCAAATAATCTACGCAAATTAATTGTGGTTTTGCCTACCTCAATCCTTTTTCTTATATTATGTATCTCCTTTTTTATTTATTTGTTTACGCCCATTAGGTATAGGCTTTTACATAAATAATATAATATAAATTTCAAAAAGCACATACATTAAACAATATCTGTATAGCACCAAAACATGAGTATAAAAATTAAAATATAAAGTAAAGAGCAGCAATGTGTATAGGCTTTTAAATAAAAAGTATAACATAAAATTAAAATGAATATACATTAAACAATATAAGTTATAAGTAGAAAAATATAAAAGTATCAGGAATTGCACCAAAACATGAGTATTAAAATAAAAATAAAAAATTTTTCATTTGTATTGTACATTCTCTAAAAGTATTTTACTTATTTTTACCTTTACGAATGATTATACTATTAGATTCCTAACCAAATAAGTTATAATCCTCGTTATTATAAGGATGATTTGCTTATTAAACACTGTTCTGACTCTATTTGAGTTTATAAGCACTACTCGACTTTCTAAAGAATCAATAAGTCTCACCGATAGGTGTAATATATAATGTTTATGCTAGGTCTTTTACCTATGAAATTGCCGTTTTTTATATAAAATTCAAATAATTTTTCTTTATGAAAAGTATATATTTTATTAAACAAAGTATTGGCCATTTTGTCTATACACTTTTGCCATTTTAATGGAGGTTAATGATGCATTTGCTATAGAAATCCTGGGGACGGGAATCGATCTTAAACAGCGTTTTCCACCGCCTCATCGGAGTTGAAAAAAAATGTAAATAAGTAAGTGCAAGGTCTGGCGAGTAAGGTGGGTGACGGAGAGTTTCCAGCCGAAGCTCCTATAATTTTGAGACGGTCCGTTGTGCATTGTGCGGACGAGCGTTGAAGAAGTAGTGGACTAGAGCAATTGACAAGTCCCGGTTTTTTGTAATAATCGACAAACATTTCCGAGTATCATACAAGATCCACTTTTCATCGCAAGTAACAATCCTATTCGGAATTCCCTCATTTATGTACCGACTCAACAAATGAAGGCGAGTTTGGTAATGTCCTTCAGTAAGTTCGGTACCCACTGTGCGAATTTCTCTAGTTTCCCAATTTAATGAAAATTAATCAATATATAATAACAATTGAACTTTAGTCTCCGGTTGTTCACTGGGTACGTGGTTTTGGTCGAAATTTCCAGAACGGAATCGTTCAAACCAAAAACGCACATTCATTTGCGGTACCTGGTTACAAGTCGTTAATAGTCCGTGCCGTCTGTGTAGCATTAGTGCCAAGCTTGTATTAGAAAATAACGTGAATTTTCATTTTCTCCACGGTCGCATACAACGATATCAAAGCAACAAACATATTAATAACTAATTTTAAAAAAGGAATGTCATAGCTTTGATACTACATTAATTTAAATATGGAATTCTATGTGCAATGCAAGATATTTAACTTCCAGCTAGCCAGTATTAGAAAACGGCAATTTCATAGTAAGGACCTAATTAATATCTTCGCCTGTTAATGAGAGTTACTGACACTCTCGAAATTCGAGTAGTTCATTAAAATTATTCGAGTTTCGAGCTTATTAAAACTCAAGTAGAGAGATACAGGGTGCACCAGAGCTAGCAGCAGAAACTTGGCCGGTAGATTCCTGCCTATGTTATGAGTCTAAAATGTTCAAGCAACCATGGTCTAATATCAATAATTATGGAGATATGCAATATCAAAGTTTGTATTTGTATAATCCACAAATTAAACAAAACAAAAAAATGTGTAAATTATCTTATGTTTTATCTTATGTTCTATTGTTAAATTAGTATTAAGTATCTTATTTGTAAACAAGGATTTTTTAAATAAATAAATAAATAAATAAGTATTTTTTTCAATATTTCTGACTTATTTTTTGCAAAAAGTTAAACTATCATTACAGTAACTTATATCGATCATGAAAAATTTATTTGCTTCAATACAACTTAAATAAAATGATAAAAATCTTTTAAAAAATAACTTTTTTCAATTTTTGCAAGGTTTTTATCATTTTATTCGACTTGTATTAAAGCGAATGAATTTTCCTGCCAAGTTTCTGCTACTTGCTCTGGTACACCCTTATAACAGTGTTTATTTAATTTACAAATTATCCTTAACGAAGATCATTAGGAAGCTCTACAAAGTTGACGCCGATTCTATCAATAGTAGGTACATGTATACAATGATTTGGTCATGTTGCATAGGTACGAGTATATATACTCCTATGTACATATGACGGGCACTAATTGGATGTTGAAGCGTGACCCCTGCGCTATTAGTCATCATTTATTCCGGAACTATGACGTCAGCAGTCAGCAGCAACAATGCAATTCCGGAATCCAACGAGCAGATCCTGGGATAACCCTAATCATGTTTGTATTTCCAAGTAAATTTAGAAAATATTTTGATGTAATTGCTAGTTTGGAATTTGAAAAATGCAATAGTAATATTGCCTACGTGACGGCGACATTACTGCAAACCAGTTGTGCGATGAGCTGTCGTCCATAAGGCGTCTGATACACATGCTTCTTTAGTGGCACGTGAGCATGCGCAGTATCGATCTTGACAGTGGCATGCTTATTAGTGGCATGTGTGTTACACACATTGCTAGAAATGAGCATGCCACCTAGTGGCATGCTCAAAAATCAACCGCCGGTTGATTTATAAGCATGCCACTGTTATTCACCATAGAGAAGGTATCTTTGGAGCATGTGTGAACAGACTTGCTTATTTATGAGTATGCTTATGTCATTCGCGGGCTTCGCGGCTAGTATTATCGATGCGATCTTCTCAGTCCGCGACAGATGAAACAAATATGGCGCGTTGGGGAGATGATAAAACATTACTTTTCGTGACTTATTATAGGAATCACGAATGTCTGTGGAATACTCGGTCACCGTTGTGTAAAAATAATATATTGAGAAATAATGTTTACGAAACTTTATTAATAGGCAAACTAAAATCAAAATTGTGCGGATGGAAACTCGGGAACTTTTTTGATTTATTGGCTCACTTGAATTTTCTATTTCAGTTTGCAAAGTTTCCATTTTGAACAAGAGCGTCTCTATTCTATGACAAGAGCATGCCCCTAATAAGCATGTGTGTTTGATTGTTAGCTTTGGGCATGCTTATTTATGAGCATGCCACTAATAAGCATGCCAGTAATCAGCAAGTGTGTACAGTTGTTAGGGCATGCTTATTAGTGGCATGCTCATTAGCATGCCACTAAAGAAGCATGTGTATCTGTACCTTAATCCACAAAGTAATGTAAAAGAATAATAATAGTTTCGTTCCTATGCTACAACGTCCGCGTTAATTTCAATTAGCATTCGAAGTAGGTACAACTACTTTATATTACTGGTTTGAACACAACGTTGCGACAGGAAGCTGAATCATCAGTTAAATACAAATGTAAAGTAGTTGGACTGTTTATGTTTCTAGTTGTGGAGAAGTCAGACCGTACAATGTTTCTTTTCTGGAGATCAATTTTACGATGTTTCTCTAAGCTGATTGGAGGATAACTGTTCCCCAATGAAGCCTGGATGATAAATATAAACACATTTTTCTTGTAGATGAAGAGTGATTTATTATTTTTATACAAAATTGTTAAGGCGATCGTCCGGAAAGGAAGCAAGACTAGCGGTACGTAATGGCGTTCTAGAGTCAACCCTGATGTGTAGAAGTGAAGCCTGGAATTGGCAAAAGAGGAATGAAAGTAGAATGAATGCGGTGGAAATGCGGTCACTAAGACGCTTGTGCGGAAAATCCTTGGTCGAAAGAGTAAGGAATGAACAAATTAGACGTGAATGCAATGCTGGCTGTAGTGTGGTAGAGAGAATAAAGAAAGGAGTGCTGAGATGGTTTGATCATGTGGAACGTATGAACGAGGAAAGGATGGTTAAGAAAATATATGAGGCGAGTGTTGAAGGCAACAGGAATAGAGGGCGTCCGCGAAAGATCTGGCATGATCAGATATTACAAGTACCTACTAAAAGTGAACGATTTCACAATTTTTTCTCATATCTTCTCTTATGTTTTTTATCACATTTTTGTATGGAAATATGTCATTATCATCATCATCACTCTTGGCTCTACAACCCCTGGAGGGTCTTGGCCTCCTCAATAATCTTCCTCCACTCATCTCGATCTAGTGCCAGCTCTCTCCAGTTTCGAAGCTCTAAGGCAGAGATGTCTTTGAGGACGTTATAACTCCATCTTAATTTTGGCCTTCCTAAGCTCCTTCGTTCTATTGGCCTTGAGTTCAGCAGGGACTTTGGCACTTGATGCTCGGACATTCTCTCCACATGACCCAGCCGCCGAAGTCTTCCCAGTTTTATAAATTTTGTGACGTTTGGCTCCTTAAACAGAGTTGTTGTAACGGAAATATATAATTTTAAATTTATTCATCATGTTCCGTGTATTTTAAATACGGATACATTGACAGATTTTACAATAATTTTACGAGTTTAGGATAATCGTTTACCTATAATATTATTGACAAAAAAGACATCTCACGAGGCCATTCAGTCAATAAAGGCCCGCAAAGTGGAGCAATAGACTTCATTTTTAAAACATCGTAGGTTTGGTAATTTATTAATCAATTATTTAATTTAGTTTGTTGACATTTTAATAATATATCCATATTTAAAATATATGGACCTGATGAATAAATTTTAAAACGATATATTTCCACATAAAAATATGATAAAAAACGCAAAAAACGCACTTTGGGGAAGGTCGCCTTAATAGCCGGCTGTGGTGGCTAAACGTCCAGTAATTATGTTGTTTTCTTATTTAATTATATTTAATTTGACAATACCTTCGTTAGAAAGTTTGTAAATTTAAAACCTCAATAACGCAAAACCCCATTAGGAGGCGGATAATTAAAAATAAATAAATAAATAATGGTCCATACTTCACAGACAGCTTATTCCTTTATTCATATCTCTCATGTGCATTCATCACTTAATGATCGCAAAATCATTTGTAGAAATAACATTCATTGGGTATTGCAGATTAAGTTCCCCGTACGCGTTAACCTGACATGCCTTCTTAGAAAAATAACCATTGTTCATTCATGGCGTAAGATTAAAGACATATTAAACTTTAATTTATTATCCCGCAATATTATAAGTATATTTCTAATGTGTTTAGCCGTACATGTAGGTACATAGACATATTGTAATTATCAAGTTAGTCTATTGACGCCCCCGTACTAACTTTAATTTGAAATCAACAGTTCGTACGGAGTTTGTTATATATTAAAATTAATGTCTTTCACTAAAGTCTAATGACGAAGCTCCAATAAATATTTTATAATAGCGGTAAAGACACGATTGTTATACTTCATTGCTATCTTGAAAAAAGAGGGGTTTATCTGTAGTTTGATCCACAATAATTTGAAAAAAAAAAAATTATTTGTTTTAATCTACATATATTCATTAATTACACCTACATGTTTCGGAAAAACTTTTCAATCGTCAGGGTGTTTTATAAAATATACCTTACGATGGAAAGGTTTTTCCGAAACATGTAAGTGTAATTAATGAATAGAGTAATAATAATAAGTAGGTAAACAAAAAAAAAAATTTTTACTTTGTTTCTTTTAACTCGTAGCGTCTACTTGTCTGCATGTCTGCCGAAAAAACTTTGGATCCATTTTTAACCCTTTTCCCGTGATCCAATCGAGCTGAAACTTTGCAGGCACACTCGTGGCGACGATAAAAATGATCTAACAAATTTTCGTTTGAAATAATAAATTATAGTATAATTTTAACGGTTTTGTTCAAATTGGAAACCATACAAATGAGAAAGGAGCCCGACGCGTGGAGAAGGCGCGAAACCTGTTTCAACTAGTCTGACTTCGCCGATGCCGTGCTCCCCTACACCAATTATTGCGTTTTCAATATTCTATAAGTTTTAAGGATAATAATATACATGGAATAGATTTTCCACATGAACTTAAAGCAAGAGAAATATGTTGATAGAATATCAAATTGGAAACAATACAAATGAGAAAGGGGGTATAAACTTGGTTTTCACGGGTTAGTTTTTTAAAATGTCGTTCTACAAAGTTGCTCAATCAATTGAAAAAATTATAAAAAAAAACTAAACAAATAAAAACGTTAAAACACAGTACCCTTTTACCAGTTTCTAGTCTAGTTCATGAGTCGTGTGACTCGAAATAAGGGGCCTCCAAAACTATATTTTATTTTTATTTAACGTACCTAACAAAAAGTTTATGCAATGTGCATGATATGTATATTAATAAAATTGAAATAAAACATCTCGATTCTTATAAAAGCTTGCTAAAATTGTAACGTGCTTCAGATTAGTTAACCATTTTTTTTCACAACACAATTGTTTTCAATTTTTGAAAAGTGATTATTTATAATCAATCAACTAAGCATTAAATTCACTTCGGTACAATCACTGATACACCAGAAACTAAACTCAGTTTAATCTCATCCGAATTACTAGCATTAAACTAGGATACACCAGGAATATTCTTTCCAATTTTTATTAAATTCCTTTTTTTACCAGTATTTCATTCAGAATATTTTGAGTTTATTCAAATCTTTCAGAACAGTGCTGGATTTCTTGTCACAGAGACATCGTTAATCAATTAATGTGTATTATAGACGTCTCACAGAGACGAAAATGTATGGGAAAGTAGATATAGAAGTCTTTTTTGGGTGTACATAGGATTTACGACCTATCGTATGGTTGGCTTAAGTGATCACTTTACACAATGTAACGTTCGCCTTTTCCACCCATGATCGAATATACCATGTCTACTAATTTAGACTTCTATACCTTTCCCATACAGTTTTGTCTCTGTGAGACATCTATAATATACATTAATTGATTAATGACGTCTCTGTGACAAGAAATCCAGCACTATTCTGAAAGATTTGAACAAATTCAAAATATTCAGTTTAATCTCACCTACCAATCATCGTCACAATCGAATACAAACTAGCAATTAGTTAAAATATTTAAATCTAACGAAAATTAGCGCATGTGTTCTTTACTAGTCGATGCATTGCCAGTAACATTGCGTGCCCGCATGGACACTAGTGAAACTGGACCTAGAGAGTAAAAATAGACCCACATTACATAAATGATTAGTGACCTCCTGTCAGCGAGCCAGCATCCAACACTGGCTGGAGCACCGGCCCGCCGCGTGCTTGCTACTCTTGCGACTGGAAAAATCCGCCTAACTTGTGTACACTGTACATTAGCACTTATAAATAATTAATATGCCAACAGACCTTGCGCCTCGCGGGAAAATGATCGCGCCGTCCCGGGCCAGCTGGCGGGGAATTCTGACATCTAACGTCGAATGGTTAATTGATTGATCGAATCGTAAGAAAGGAGATGAATCAGCGGGACTCCAATAATGGGAAATAATAGTTAATAATAATAATAATTGGATAATTTATATAGCGCCGTTTTCGAATACTCACCTCGAGGGCGCTTTACACGGAAAATTATGTTACAAAACAACTTACTGCTAAAAAAAACTTATTTACTATGATTACTAATGATTAAAACTCTTGTCTGGAGTGTTCTGATGTATGGAAGCGAAACATGGACCATCGGCCAGAGCATGTCCGGGAGGCTAGCGGCCTTTGAGACGTGGTGCTACAGGCGCATGGCGAGGATCCATCGGTCTGAACATATCCGAAACGACGAGGTGTTGAGCAGGGTGGGCGAAAAGAGGCGGCTCCTTAACAGAATCGCCCAACAGCGAGCAATTTGGATAGGCCATAATATAAGGCATCCGGGCCTGCTTTTAAGCATCGTCGAGGGAAATGTTGAAGGCAACAATCGTAGAGGCCGCCCGAGATTAAGCTACGTAGACCAGATTATCGGAGATGTGCGCTGTAGCACCTACCAAGAGATGAAGAGGCTGGCAGGTGACAGAGAGGAGTGAAGAGGGCGAGTGCTTGTTGCAGACCAATCCTAGGATTGCGACCCAAAAAAAAAAACTATTACTTATTCACTAGGTGGCGTGCAAGAAATAGAATTAAAGTTCAATAATAATAATAGTTGGAGTGCCTGAAAGAATTGGGTGGTTTCGCGGAGTGCACAATAGGAGTAGAAAACATTAGCTAGTGTTGTTGTGGCCAGATTCTATAGGTTTTTTAATAGGATTGTCTAAATACATGCGCCTTAAGTTGTTTTTTGAACTGTGGTAAGCTGTCTGTTTGTCTCAGTTTATTAGGTAGTTTGTTCCATAACTTTGGTCCAGCCATATGAATTCATACCATAAATTACTGCTTGTTTTTTATTCTTATTTTTTCTTTACTACCTAACTAACTAATGACGGCGTTTCTCCGCAGGGGTAGGCAGAAAGGACCGAACGCCATATTCTTCTATCTTGGCACGCCACTTTTGTTTCGGCTACATTCATACATCTTCTCACGCAAGCTCTACGGTTGTTGAGGCTTTTAACAGGGCCATCCTCCAATATTTGATCATGCCAGGTCTTTCGCGGACGCCCTCTATTCCTGTTGCCTACACTCGCCCCATATATTTTCTTAACCATCCTTTCCTCGCTTATACGTTCTACATGACCAAACCATCTCAGCACTCCTCTCTTTATTCTGTCTACCACGCTACAGCCAGCATTACATTCACTTATAATTTGTTCATTCCTCACTTTATCGACCAATGATTTCCCACACAAGCGTTTTAGTGACCGCATTTCTATTGCATTCGGTCTACTTTCATTCCTTTTTTGCCTATTCCAGGATTCACTTCCATACATCAGAGTTGGCACTAGGATGCTATTATGTACCGCTAGTCTTGCTTCTTTTGACAGGTTCTTATTATATCATAATGGTCATTTATCTTAACTTTATGTAATTTAACAATCGGCCGAATTAAGCAACCGGTTCGCTCGAACCTGATGGATGTTACCACTGATGGCCGGTTGTATCCACTTGGTTTATAGTAATCGTTCGTTTAAAGCAGCGGTCGACAAACTTTAGGGTCTCGCGAACCACTAAATTCATAATTTTGAATCCCACGGACCACTAATAGAATTTTTTAGTGTTAAATATATTGAGAAAAAATTACTCGTGGACCACCAATTTGGCGACCGCTGGTTTAACGGATAGATTTTTGCATTTTCCATTCATCAAACAACCCGTTTTTGTAAAAATCTATGCTTAAACTAACTATTACAATAAACCAAGATGGTACGACTGGCCCTTAGAGGGAGAAACATATTACGTCCATAATTCTGCGTGTGTAAAGTATTCTACCGTATAGTGCTTTCTCGAGAATTGTATATAATATGTATATACGTTCTTATACTTTTAAGTATTTAAAGAACGTTTAATGGTCCTAGTTTGAAAGCAAACAAAACATTTTCATTGCTTAAAAATTTTGACTACTTAATTTTTCAATATGTGGTCTAACGTATTTGTTTATTTAATTCTTGGAAAATTTATGTACTCTCCTAACAAGTAAATAAAAATATTATTGTTTTTGTATCATAATCTGTGTACCTAATTCAAAGTAGGTAACCATTTTTATCATATCATTAATTTTAAACGTAAATAAGTTTACTCGACTATATTATTTTTTTAAGACGCAATTCTTTTATACTTGCACAATAATAAATATGTTGCGTAGGAATACGTATATACGCGGAATTAAGAATTATCAAACGTTTGTAACCAAGAATTAAGGTAATATCTTCTGTAATGTGTATATTTTATAATATACATTATTCAAGGAAATATTTTATTATTGTTAAGGGAAGTATCCTTCGTAAATCAACCTTTTACAGACTTTTATTTTTATTTTACAGCAAACGCAAACAGACAGTTACTCAACACCGTAAAACTCTGTAAAATTTCAATATAATGAGAGGCGAAAAGTATTCCATCCTTCAGCTCGTCATGAAGGGGAAGATTGAGGGTCGCAGAGGGGCGGCTTTCTGGCTTCGAAACATCCGAGAGTGGAAGCGTGGAAGAGCTGTTCCGCACTGCCCTGGACAGGGAAACTTTCTCCCAGGTGATCGCCGACCTCGGGAGGACCCGACAGGACACACGAAGGAGAAGAAGTAGCTTGTTGGTCTTGTGGTTAGGACTCTCGCCTCGTGATCCAAAGGTCGCTGTTTCGAATTTCACTCCAGACCAGCAAGTTAGTCCAATTTTCATAGCACAAGTTACACAATTAGTTTGAAAATAGTAAGAATATTGATGTGACACGTATTCTGTGTTCACATCTCTATTTTTAAAAAAAACTTTTCTTAATGGTTTGGTGATCTCACTTAGGGCCGATTTTTGATCTGGTTTGGCAGCCCTCGTAGCGCAGTGGGTATGACACTGGCTTCCCACACCGAGAGTTCCGGATTCGATTCCCGGTGAGGTCACAATGTTAATCTATGTTATTTATTCAAGTCTGGGTGTTTTGTGATGTATTTCGCTTCTGAAGTTGGACCTCCTGGCCTGTTGAAGCGTAAAGATATAAATATAAAAAAAAAAAAAATATATATATATATATATATATACATATATAAATTGGTAATATTGGAAAAAAAATTAATCTTTGATGACGCTTATCTCCTTAACTATTGACATTTCACCCAAAGTGTAAAGAATATTTTCCAATCAAAATTGAAAAAAGAAGTTTTTGTTACCAGCTAAGAGGGATCCTTTATAAACCATTTGATTTTCGAAACTAAATATAATCGTACCTAATTTATTTAATAATAATAATACCCCTATAGATAGATCCCTTAGACGTATATGTAGCAAATACATGTAAGATAGAGTAAAGAATGAAGATACATATTAGGAATGAATGTAAAGCTGATCGTAGCTTAAAACATAGAATAAAAATAGGGTCGCTTAGGTGGTTTGGGCATGTTGAGCGAATGAATGAGGAAAGAATATAATGCAAGTGTTGACGGCGCCAGAAAGAGAGAGCGACCACGGAAGACGTGGCATGATCAGATTAACCAGATACTGGAAGATGGTCCTGTTAGAAGTCTGAACAACCGTCGAGCTTGCATGCGAAGATGTATGAATGTAGATGAAGCGAAAGTTGTATGTCAGGACAGAAGAGTGTTGCGCTCTATCCTCTCTGCCTACCCCCACGGGGAAACGGCGTGATGGTAAGTTAGTTAGTTACTTAGTTGTATTAGTTTGACTGTACTACGTGGCCGGCCGACTGAGTGTACGACGCGACTCGTCCCATTTGACACGCGACGCCGGGTCCTCACGGCGTGGCTGCCTGGCGGGGGGCGGGGGCCGGGTGCAGCCCACGAGCTGGTCTATATCTGGCCGGACTTGCCCCACGACGGCGGACCAGCCGGGAGCCGGGAACACGTCCACTCTAGTGATGGGTCCGCTCTGTACTCACTACTACAATGCAGTACTACACTACATTGAAGTGCACACTTCGCACATTATGTAGATATATGAAGAAATTTCTGGAATCTGTAATAACTCCCCCCTCCCATGGTTTGAAAAAGTTTTGGACCCATGAAGAAATTTTTGGCTAGTTGATGTAGCTAAACGGAGAAATTTTTTTTTTTTTAGCTCGCCAAATTTTTATTTGGGAAAAAATACTACTTCACTTCTTTAATATTACAATTACTTCACTTCATTTAAAAATTTACTTCACTATTACTTCATTTCATTACTCATTATTATTACAATTATTTCACTTCATTTACTTCACTTCAATTACTTCACTTCAATTACTTCACTTCACTTACTTCACTTCACTTACTTCACTTCATTTACTTCACTTCATTTCGTAGTACTTCACTTCAAGTAGTTTTTACTACAATTGTAGTGTACATTTTGTAGTCTTCAAACTGGTGAACGTGTGTGTGTTGTAGTCTTCATTTTGAAATGAAGTTTTTCCCTTCGCTAATCACTCCCCCGCAGCGGGAGCGGACTGCTCCTGCTCCTGCCCACTGCTTGCTGCGCCCGACCGCATCAGCGCCACACTCGCGCTTAGGAAATGCAATCCCGAGTCGGGATTGCCCTTTCGGGATCCCTCGAGATTAGAATCTACAATCCCGCGGGATCCCTACGGATCGGGATCCCGAAAAATTTTGTATTTTTTTGTTTTGTTTATAGAGCTGAATAGCAATTAACGACAATGCCTTTCATTTTTGTACCAGCAATTTTAATAAAATGTTCATTATTAATCATTGCATTCAAGTTTTTGTAGGCGTTTTTCCAAGCATCAATCAGTCAATGTGGTAGAGAAAAAACTACTAACTATTAGTAGTTTATATTACTATGTTAGGTTGATAAAATACAGCAAATATTATTCAAAACTATTTTCATTATTTGATTCATTTTGGAGATGATAAAACATTACTTTTCGTGACTTATTATAGGAATCACGAATGTCTGTGGAATACTCGGCCACCGTTGTGTAAAAATATAGCAAAAAATAATGTTTATGAAACTTTATTAAAAGGCATGAATGATCCAAATCTTACAATAAAAATCATAAAGACTAAAATGTGCGGATTGAAACTCGGGAACAGTTTTGATTTATTGGTTCACTTGAATTTTCTATTTCAGTTTGCAATGTTTCCATTTTGAACAAGAGCGTCTCTATTCTATGTGTGTTTAATTGTTAACTTTGAGCATGCTTAAAATAAGCATGCTAATAATGAGCAAGTGTGTACAGTTGTTATGGCATGCTAGTTTTGAGCATGCTAATCAGCATGCCACTAATAAGCATGTGTATGGTTGCATATACCTTAATGGTTGCATGTGTATGGTTGCATATACCTTAATGGTTGCATGTGTATGGTTGCATATACCTTAATGGTTGCATGTGTATGGTTGCATATACCTTAATGGTTGCATGTGTATGGTTACATATACCTTAATGGTTGCATGTGTATGGTTGCATATACCTTAATGGTTGCATGTGTATGGTTGCATATACCTTAATGGTTGCATGTGTATGGTTGCATATACCTTAATGGTTGCATGTGTATGGTTGCATATACCTTAATGGTTGCATGTGTATGGTTACATATACCTTAATGGTTGCATGTGTATGGTTGCATATACCTTAATGGTTGCATGTGTATGGTTGCATATACCTTAATGGTTGCATGTGTATGGTTACATATACCTTAATGGTTGCATGTGTATGGTTGCATATACCTTAATGGTTGCATGTGTATGGTTGCATATACCTTAATGGTTGCATGTGTATGGTTACATATACCTTAATGGTTGCATGTGTATGGTTGCATATACCTTAATGGTTGCATGTGTATGGTTGCATATACCTTAATGGTTGCATGTGTATGGTTGCATATACCTTAATGGTTGCATGTGTATGGTTGCATATACCTTAATGGTTGCATGTGTATGGTTACATATACCTTAATGGTTGCATGTGTATGGTTGCATATACCTTAATGGTTGCATGTGTATGGTTACATATACCTTAATGGTTGCATGTGTATGGTTGCATATACCTTAATGGTTGCATGTGTATGGTTACATATACCTTAATGGTTGCATGTGTATGGTTGCATATACCTTAATGGTTGCATGTGTATGGTTGCATATACCTTAATGGTTGCATGTGTATGGTTGCATATACCTTAATGGTTGCATGTGTATGATTGCATATACCTTAATGGTTGCATGTGTATGGTTGCATATACCTTAATGGTTGCATGTGTATGGTTGCATATACCTTAATGGTTGCATGTGTATGGTTGCATATACCTTAATGGTTGCACCGTTCTTCAAATACCTCACTGACGTCCTGCGATGATGATGACATCACGATGTTCTAACGGCGATAAGCCGACTACCGTGGGTTCTGACAAGCCCCTTCTGTGGGTTGGGCCAAGTCGTGCCGTGATTCCATCATCTTTTAATCGAAATTATGGTGTTCGCCCGAGAGAATTCGTCTCTTTACATATAGTTTTTTTCAGGGCTCAGAAAATATAGAGGCGTAGGTAAAAAATAATAATCGAATATATGAACAAACATAAAAAAAGTAAAGTTAAAAATAATTATCCAATGGAACGATTTATGAACTAACTAATAATGAAATATGATAAGCTTAGACTTTCCATCACCAGAAAAATACAATCTTTCGGTTAATACGCGGCTAAATCCAAGCTCATGGTTCAAAAAATGAGTATTACACTATATTATTGAATGTGTTAATAATAGAATGAAAGATAATTTATGTATAAATAATAAGTATTAAATAAGATATTATCTAAATTTTAAAATTTCGAAAAATGTACCTCATATTTTGACATTTCATAGGCAGTATATGAGGAAAAATGTGTAAATCATAGATAATTTATAAGTTTACATGACAAATTTATATTTTTTATAGACGAAAGAAGTATGATGAATAGCTTTTTCTTTTATTTAGCCTTTTCATGGTTCTTAAAGCAATGACTGACATTCAAAATGTATGGTAAAATGTTCGAAACTTTAAAGTGTAATATTTTATTTAATACTTTTTATTTAAGCGTTAATTATCTTTCGTTTTGTAATCAGGACATTCAATTATATAGTGAAATATTCATTTTCATTGTATATACTATGGGACCATGATCTCGGATTATGCCTATGACTCTGATAAAATGGGCTAAAGTTGGCATCAGTTTCCGCCCTCCTAACAATTCATTTTCTCGCAATTAGGTATTGGGAAATGCACAAAATACACTACTAATAGGAATATCAGATATCGTATTTCCTGTTCCCCTTTTCCAAATCCTGTATTAGTTAAGTGCAGTAAATAGACATTCGTAGATTTTGAAAAAAATGTAAAAAACACTATGTTTTTATTTCTAATTTTCACTTATACGTAAATAAAATGCAAGCCTCCGTATTTTGCGACTGCGTATCTCGAGAAAACATTTCCCGTCCAAGCTGTACGCGCTGCACGATGTTATTGTGCACAATGTAATAAATAATATTTTCGTAATATTGTGACCTCACTTTCAACGCTAACCAATTAAAAAAGTAATCCAGTACGGAGCAGAGACCTATTAATTTTTCCAGAACCTTCATCCAGTTTTTCGAAAACCGTACATTTCTGACGTTTACCGTGTTTTCTGCAGTTTTTCTACATACCTGTCAAACAACACAGCCGCTCGCGACGCGCGTGCACGCACAGCCGCGATGCAACACATAAACAACGGAAAGTTCCGTCTCAAACGGATCGATACCGCGACGAATCGCGCGCCCTTTTGCCTCGTTCGTCTACATACGCCTCCGCTGTTTCAACGGCTGTAGCGCCGCGGCCCGAGCTTATCCTTTGTTGCGGGTCGTGACGCTACTACGATACGGAGCCAGCGGAGCGGACCGACTAAATTCGGCGAACTAATCGAAAGGCTCGATCGTTCGCTGGCGACGCGGGGCGACGCGCGCTCGCTTCTGTCGAGGTTCGCGGCGCTCGCGCCCGGAGTCGGCCGCGCCGGAACGAGGCGTAAGTTGCACGCGGTCGCTTCGTGATCCGGCGATGACGCGACCCCGCGTGACGTCAGCCGGCACAGCCGCTGTTCACGTGAACAGCACGCCCGCGATCACGCATCGGCCGGCTGACGGCCCCGCGCCCATTGGCCCGGCGCGCCGAGCCCCCGGCGCCGATTGGCCGCCGCCCGGCCATCACGCGCGCACACCCAACCCGGGACCGCAACACGCGGCGTTCGCTCGGCGAAAACATTCATTCGCCGACCGTTTCCCGCGCGGGCGAGACGCAAATGACGCGTTGTTCCAGATTCAGAGAGTTTTCGTAATCGTTCGATGTGAAGAGTATTATTATATTTTTTATCGCCATATTGTTGTTCGGAGTTGTAAGTTTTACCCCACACGTAAAACAGGCGGTTATCCTGTGAGAAAAACAATAAACTGATCGTATTTTCTTCGTCGGATATCTTTGTTTCGAAAGTGAAGCGGTCCAGAGTGTCCGAAGACCGTGATATTTCGGTGGTGACCATCCAAAGTGCATGTGCATCCGGTGTCCCGACGATGGTTTGCGGGAACATGGAGTGCGGCCGAGTAGGGATGGACAGCCAGATGTGCGCCCCGCTGTCGCCGCCGTCCACGCCTCCTCTCAAAGAGAGCAAAGTGAGTCCCGAATTTATTTTTAAAACTCGGATTTACGACGGGTCATCAATGACCCCGACGAGGGCCGTAGAATGATTTGTTTACTTTTTGAAAAAAATATCTGTTTCATTCAGGAAATATGAGAAAACACTTTTTAAAAAAAGTGTTTGCATTAGTAAAAGTTGAGGTATTTTATAAATTCGATTATATCATACATCTCAGTAAATGTAAAGAAAAATGCAATATTATAATTACTGAAGTTTAAAGTAAATTTGAAATTTGTATTTTCGGATATCTTTTTTTATTTACATCTCATAATACGATATGTTTAGATATTGTATTATAGTACGGGTGTACCAGAGCTAGCAGTAGAAACTTGGCCGGTAGATTCCTGTTTATGTTACGAGTCTAAAATGTTCAAGCAACCGTGACCTATAGAGATATGCAATATTAAAGTTAGCATTTTTTTTTCAATATTTCTGACTTATTTTTTTCAAAAAGTAGAACATTCATTACAGTAACTTATTTCAATTATGAAAAATTCGTTCGCCTTAATACAAGTCAAATAAAATGATAAAAACTTTGCAAAAATAGTTTTTTTTTTATCATTTTATTTAAGTTGTATTGAAGCAAACGAATTTTTCATAATCAATATAAGTTACTGTAACGATAGTTCAACTTTTTGCAAAAAATAAGTCAGAAATATTGAAAAAAAAATGCAAACTTTGATATTGTATATCTCCATAACTATTGATATTAGGTCATGGTTGCTCGAACATTTCACACTCACAACATAGGCAGGAATCTGCCGGCCAAGTTTCTGCCGCTAGCTCTGGTATAACTATAAGTTTAAATCGTCAATAAAAAAAGAAATCACGAAAAATAATTACTACTACTTTTAACGCTATTTATTTCGTTAAACCGCGTTTGTTGTGGCGAACAGCTGACGCGCCGCGCCCCTCCCGCCACCTCTGACCTTCTCTCTCTCTTGTTGCAGGTAAACTTCCACCGCGTGGAGAGCTTCCTGCACGCGGGCCCCCTCACCCCGCAGCCCTCGGACTCGGAGGAGGAGGAGCGGCCCCCGCCCGCCGCGCCGCCCGCGCCGCCCGGCCGCCCCTCCGTCATCATGCGCGCGCACGCTGACGGCACCTGCTCCCGCGCGCCGCCCGCCCCCCCAGCTCCCCCCGCGCGTCCTCCCCGGGAGAACATCCTCAAGACGCTCAAGTACAAGATGGGCCGGCCGCGCTGCCCGCTGTCCATGAAGAAGCAGGCGGCGGCGGCCAGCGCGCCCGCGCCCGCGACGGGCCCCGGCCCCGCGCTGCCGGCGCTGGCGCCGCGGCCCGCGCTGGCGCCGCGCGCGCTGCTGCTGGGCGGCGCGCTGCTGCTGCTGGCGGCGCCGCCCGCGCGCCGGCGCCTGTACGAGTGCGCGCACCCGGCGTGCGGCAAGAACTACTTCAAGTCCTCGCACCTGAAGGCGCACGCGCGCACGCACACGGGCGAGCGGCCCTTCCTGTGCGCGTGGGCGGGCTGCGGCCGGCGCTTCAGCCGCTCGGACGAGCTGAGCCGCCACAAGCGCACGCACACGGGCGAGAAGAAGTTCGCCTGCGCCGTGTGCGCGCGCCGCTTCATGCGCTCGGACCACCTGGCCAAGCACGTGAAGCGGCACTCGCGCCCCGCGGCCCCCGCCACCACCACCGCGCCCGCCCTGCTGGCGCTCTACTGATCTCCGCGACTCCTCGCATTCCTCCGGACTGAAGCTTTAATAGACTAGGGGGCGCCGGCCCGTGTTATCTGTGATTACTTTCTTACCGAGTAAGAATATTTATAAGAAAATATTTATTTTCGCAACGACTTATCTTAGTTATAGGAATTATTACGCTAAACTTACCGCGTGTACTTTACCTACCCACGATAGCCGCGAAGGCGGCCATATATGAATAAGATTAAAAAACATATTTATGATATCGCTCTTTTATTTACCCCGATCCTGTTACCCGCCTTCGGAAAATGTGATGTTTCTTCCCATAAATTAACAGCGATGAAGTCACGCATGTTCATGATCTAATGAAAGCAACTTTCCCTCGCATCGTGATAATAATACATGATTAAACACACCCACTGCGCCTGTGGACCGAGCTGCCGGACTCTGCTCTCGGCGAGGGCCGCTCCAGCGCAGCTCGGGAAGCTGCAGCGAAAGCTCTCGATGGAATGCTAAATACCATTGAATTCAATTCAAAAGCTTTATAATGCCACATTCTATAAAATGAAAGCCTAATTTAAAATATATTTTCGCTACGGAAGTAATCGGTACATGAATAGGCGATGATGCCGACGATTTATGAAACCAAAAAGAAAAATAAATTTATGAAAGAAACATAGCTAAATCTAATAGTCCGTAATTCGGCAAACATCAAAGGACGCCTAGGTAAGCTTTCGCAAGCATTATTTTTTCTGGGCTTGGTATAAACGTAAGTCGGCTGTGTTCCTAATCCTAAAAAATTATGGTATTTCAATAAATCAGATCAATGTAGGCTGCACCCTAACTAGGAAATGCAACACGAGTCAGGATTGCCCTTTTCCAATTCCTACGGATCGGGATCCCGAATACTTTTGTGTTTTTTTTGTTTATAGAGCCGAATAGCAATTAACGACAATGCCTTGCATTTTTATATCAGCAATTTTAATAAAATGCTCATTATTAATCATTGCATTAAAGTTTTTGTAGGCGTTTTTCCAAGCATCATTCAGTCAATACAATAGAGTAAAAACTACAAACTAGTACTAATTTTTATTACTATGTTAGGTTGATAAAATACAGCAAATATTATTCGAAGCTATTTTCCTTATTTGAATGTGACATGAACATAAGTTTTAAGTACTTACTAAAAGCTCTATAGACATATATAAACATACAAAACATAAAAATTGCTGATCACTCCCGATAATCTCGTCCGATTTTTCGTTTCAGGATTGATCTCGTAAAATGCCTCGAGATCTCACGGGATCGGGATTGCATTCCCTAACCCATTTCGAAAATAATGTTAAATGTAACGCTTAATCGTGATTGAAATTTGATCACCAAAATAGCGACCAGCTGATGGCTAAAATTGTTGTCTGACAGGCACGCGAGCAGCTGATGGCTAAAATTGTTGTCTGACAGGCACGCGAGGAGAGAGTGTACAATGCACAATACAAATTCACGTGGGGATAAAGTTGTAAGGTCACCGTTGTAACTAGGTATCTTCTCGTAGACATATCACTCGTAAAAAACAAGAAACTGCGATGCAGCCGTAAATCATCCAGCCGTGGGTCAGCGGTATCCAATAATAGAAGCGACGTAACAACACATTTGTTTTTTTTCACGAATACACATCTGCAATACGTCGGCTATAATTACTCCGGAGATAAAGGGAAGTAATAACCTCGCGCCCAGCGCTGGTGATAAGCGGCGTGTTGTCGAGAACCGGAGCACGCAGCACGCTCTCCGGGCGTGCCCGAGCTGTCGAGGTTCTGTAAAGGTACAGATACACGTGCTTATTACTGGCGTGCTCAAAACTAGCATGCCAGTAACACACTTGTTCATTATTAGCAAGCTCAAAGCTAACAATCAAACACATGCTTATTAGTGGCGTGCTTTTGTCATAGAATAGAGAGGAACTCTAGTTCAAAATTGAAACATTACAAACTGAAATAGAAAATTCAGGTGAACCGATAAATCAAAACATTTTTGATTTTAGTTTTTATAATTTTTATTGTAAGATTTGAATCATTCATGTATTTTAATACGTTTCATAAACATTATTTCTTGCTATATTATTTTTACATAGCGGTGACCGAGTATTCCACAAATATTCATGATTCCTATAAATAAGTCACGAAAAGTAATGTGTTATCATCTCCCCAACGCGCCATGTTTCATCTTTCGCGGACTGAGAAGATCGCATTGATAATCGATACTAGCCGCGAAGCTCATAATAAGCAAGCCTGTTCATACATGCTCAAAAGATATCCCTTCTCATGGTGAATGACATTAGCATGCTCATAAGTCAACCGGCGGTTGATTTTTTAGCATGCCACTAATGAGCATGCTTATTACTAGCAATGTGCGTACGCACATGCCACTAATAAGCAAGGGCTAGAGAAGGTCAATACTGCGCATGCTCACGTGCCACTAATAAGCATGTGTATCAGTACCTTAAGTCACCTCGTCAGTACAAACAATAAACACTCTACTTTTGCCAATGTTATGCGTAGAAATAATAATTGGATCGAGACGCTCGACACTCGATAAAAACAGTCGAATGCGGGTCACAGCGACGTCCAGGGCTCGGTGCGAATGGCTGTCCCTTTGGGCGCTGCGCCTTCTGGATGCTCACCGCGCGGCCTTCAGTTTTGATGGAATCGCTCGTTGTAGATTGTATTTAGAACCGAGCGCCCGCATCTGCTAGCGATAAAATTAATTTTAAAATTAGAATGATTACACTTCACTCCTCTCAATGTGGGTACCTATTATTATTTTGACAAATAACTGTTTCAATCGCGTTGATTAAGTTTTACTTTTTCGAAACCACTGTACTTAACTTCTTAGGACAAAACTTACACTTTGTTCGCTAACTGTTGTCAAAGATTTGTCAAAGAATTTAAAGAATTAAAATTAATAAATAAGTAAAATATTTAACATATTTAAAACAGAGTTCCCGGAAATTAGATTATACTCAATTAATAAAATAAAAGCTTTAGCAAACAACTGGCTTACCTCCGAAGGTAGAACAGCAACTGAAAATTTACTTACTGTAATTGCATAATAATGTCTTCAAATAAAAATATATACCTATATAAATAAATAAATAAATTAAGGAAAATAAAAAATAATCTTAAACAAAACGTTAACCCTTTTTACATTAAACAATTATTCTACACATCTTTACACTTGGACTTATGACTAACTCAACTTTCACTAACATTCCACTTGATACTTTGTAGATACATAATAACTACCTTATGAAAATAAATACTACTGACGAATTAGAAAAAATATTATAATTGTGTTCTATAACGCCACTCTGGGACAGGCGTAGCCTAGTAGAGTGGCATAATCCACAAATCAAACAAAAAAAAAAAAAGTGTAATTTATCTTATGTTTTATTGTTAAATTAGTATTAAGTACCTTTATTTGTAAAGAAGGATTTTTTTTTAAAATAAATAAATAAATAAGTCTAACCACAATGTTACAGAGACTAAAATGTTGGGCGTACAAGTTGATGCCCAAGACTTCCTTTAATAGGCAAATTTTATAATAAAATGATACGCTAAATGTGGCATTTTTCTTTGGAATATGAATCAAATTCATGTGTAAACTTTTGGTTCTAAAATTATAATATAAATTTAACACAATTTTCGATTTATCATATTTTGAATGGTCCTGATTGATTGCTATGATAAAACGTAAACACACTTTTCGAAGTATTCAAATTTAGCAGTACACATTTTTGTCGTTCCTGTTTGGTGGCCGAAGTTTCAGAATGTAGTAGTTACAATAATACAACGCTGTATCTACAAAGTTTACAATAATACAACTGAAGCTGAATTAATTAAGTAATATTAAATCTTTACCATGGCAAAAAACCTCGGAGTACCGAGCGGAGTGACTGAACAATGGTTAAGGTAATGTTGATGGCGATGATTATATTTGATCGATAAGTACTTTAAGAAGATTCTAAATGATAGATCCCTCCTTACTTACCGTCTCGCCATGCTGTTATTTATTATTATATATTATACATTACAAGTTGAGCAGCTCTGGAGACATTACGCTACCCTATTTGACACCTTTTGTAATATAACATGGCGTGAATGATGTATTGATTCTTACAAAGGCAGTACTTCTATCGTATAGGGATGCAATGCGTGTATAAGTTTATTGTTCACCTTTTAACCAGGGGTACCTTCCATAACCTTTCTCTTATAACTCTACTTCTTCTTGCTTCTTGCACATCACATACCTTTTCTTTCGTCACCGACCTTACTCTTTCTATCAAAATTCTTCCATTAAGTTTTCCAACCGAGCTCAAAAACTAATTGCCCTGTAGTCCCCGCATTCCATTCTCGATCATTTACCTTTGTAGAGAGGCATAATAACTGCTTCCCTTCAGTATAAAGGGGTGTGGCTCTCCTCCAAACAATGATTAAGTAGTGTATGAAGCCAAGAAATTACTAATGAGCCATCAGCCTTAATATACTCGGCAGCAACGTTCTCATATCTCACAGTCTTACCATTGTACATATGTTTTAGTGCACACTTTATTTCTTCCATACATATTTCATTAACTTAGATTTCGTCATTCACATATGAAATTGATAGCCCTTTACGAAAGTATTTTCTGACTTGCGACAATAGTTTGATTCCATCACTCGAGCTTCTGAGGTTTTGTCGTCTTTATCTTCACAAGCCCTGTGTTCTGGACCATGGCTTATATAGGATGTTTTAATAAAAAAACTTTTACAAACACGTTTTTATTCTATTTTAAGTAAAAAGTAACATCTCCTGGAGGTCTTTGCATTTTTGGCAGTTACATTTTTGCGCACAGGATTTTTAGGTATGAAGACTTATCCTTTTTCACTATACTAATATAATGCTACTTATGATTACATTAACGATATATATGAAAATGCCCCCCAATTTTAAAAACGAGAATTAATTATCTTTTAAAGGCGGGTAAGCAATATTCTCATTCTGTTATACAAATACATGATATTCAGTCTATTTTTTTTGCCAATTTCAGGCTTCATTTCAATACACCAGAGTTGGTGGTGCCAACTTCATTATGTACCGCCAGTCTTGCTTCCTTTGACAAATTCTTATTGGCCGTAATTGCATTCTCCTTTCGATGTCGTTTCTCAGTCTTGCCATCTCTAGTAAACATACTTTGCAAATGCACAAACTCGTTCACTTGTTCTAAGCATTTTTTGTTTACCATTTCATCACACTTAGTCATTCTTGTCTCGCTCTAACACCATCACTTTCGATTTGATGATATTCATCAGAAGTTCATTATTCTTGCATACATCAGACATCTAAGCACCATGCACTGCAGATTAGCTTCATTACTAGCCATTAATCTAACAATGCCATTAATTAACATTTGCAGTCCGAACGCGGACTAAATTTTGCATGTAGGCGTCGCGACGCATGAACTACTCACTTGAATGATACGCTTTGGTAATGTAAATCAATAATATATATATATTATATATATATATTATATATATATATATAAAGAAACCCGTGTTTCCTTATCCGCCAAGTTTTCTCCACAACCGTGGTTGTGGGGCTATCCACCACCATAACCACCAGTGCGTGCACCGGTGGTTATGGTGGTGGATAGCCCTTGGTGTCACATCGAAAATATGCGAGTTTGGTGGGGGTGGCTGTGCTTGGGTAGGAGTGGGTGACGAAAATGTGCTTTCTAGCACATTGTTTTGTTATGGGAAGGCCGCAAATGCTTCAGATTGCTTCAAAATAGACTCGCTGACTGTGTTGGTGAGTCTAGAAGGAACCTGCTCTAAAAAGTTCTGGAAGGAGAAGGTTCTAGAAAATTCTCGAAACTTCTATAAGGTTCTAAACTGAGTGGCGGAATGTGTGTATAGAAGGTTGAAAGTTCTGGAAGACAAAGGTTCGCGAAAGTTCTATGACCATCCAAACGCTGTAATAAATATCTACGCGTGCGAAGCCGCACGAGCACAGCTAGTTGTAATGTAAATTCTCAATGTAAATTGAAATTGAATCCTGGAAAAGGGCTGCTGGTGATGATTAGGGTTCCTGTCTGCCTTGATGGTGACGGAATTCGTTAATCCACCTGGAAGATTTTAATTTTATGTATTTAAATAAATTAATGTTTTTTTTAACCATATACAGGGTCTCCCGTATGATGCCTTAAATACAAGCCTCGCCGCAGCATTCATCACTGACTGAAGTCTGTCGAGCTGAGTCCTAGGCTGTCCTGCATATTTTAAGTTAAATAGTCCATCCGCGATTTACCTTTAAACCATCTGAGTATTGTCTTTCAATCGTACCATAGCCTGAGTACGCAGACGAGGGTGGCGATGGGCGCATTTTGATGACGCGCGTCCGCCGGCACCTCGCAGCTTCACCGCTGCTCGCGTCGCGGGTCACGGGTCACGTCCCAGACCCATCCTCTCCGGCAGTGACCTCAGTATTTTTGTTTGATACATCTAGTTTTCGATAAAAACACTGACATATTTTTCCTATTTATTTCGATGTTTATTTTTGTTACAGTATCTTGTGATCTTTGACCCGCTATTACCGACATCAATTAAATAATACTAGTTCTCACTATTTTATTTTCATTTAATGAAATTTAATCATACATAGTATATCTTCTAGTAGTGCATTAGCGGACCGCGTCATGAATTCGGATTTTGTTATATGTACAAGTATATACATATATAATTTAAAATAGAGTGGTTAGGGATTTATTTAAATCTTAACTTTTTTAACCCTACAACAGCCAGTTCTTTTTTTTTTAAATTTTAATAAAAACTAGAGATGCGAACAAGAAATACGCGTCGCCTCAATATTCTTACTAATCTTATAATTCTGCGACGCAACGTTGAATTAATACTTGATTAATAACTGAATATTGATTCATTACTGCAATGCAAGATAATAATAAAGTTATGTAATACGTATACTTTATTATGTTCTATTGTCTTTTATTTTAACATGCTTATATTATTATTATTATGTACTACTTCAAAATTATTTCTATGTGAGATATGTTAGGATATAAGTTAATATGTTAATTACTAACTATTTACACTCTCAAATATCTATATACATATATCATTTTCTTATATCTGTTAATATTTCCAAATAAACAAATAAATAATCTATAAGTCTATGCTATGAAAATAGTACTAAATTGCTGGTGTCCCGGAATGGGACCAGAACCACCAAACCACCAGGCAAGCGTTATAACACTACACCAACAAGCCATTACAGTACAATTACTGTAGCGAAACACACCACAAAAACACCCAGATAACTAGGCGAGCGTTATGACCACTACTCCAACAAGCTACTAAGGTACAATTACTCTAGCAACACACCACTAACACACCCTGGCTTAAGGAAGTCACACAGATGTATTATGACCTCACCGGGAATCGAATTCAGAACCCCCGGTATGAGAAGTCAGTGCCATGCCCAATGCCCACTATACGCAACGATGAATGTGAAATTTAGTACATGCTAGAGGAGTATAAGATGTTCGGGTAACGTTAAGGAGGGCAATGATATTCAGGATCCTAGAGTGCAACTGAGAAAATTTTGGAATCGATGGTGTTCAATACAATATACATTTATGTCGTGGAAAGGGGCAGCCTATACAAAACATACTCCATACCAGGCTCGTATAAAATTTGATCTACTCTTTAAATTTTTTCATCTCTTTTCGTTTAGATCATGAACACCGTGTAGAAATTTTAACTAATTTTTTTTTTTTTACATTGATATTCGATCCAATTTTTTTTTGTTGTTTTTTTTTATTGATATTCGATACAAATTAATTTCATGATATTCCAATGTTTTCAAGAGGAAAAATCAGATATATTAAAAAAAAGTAACCTTGCTGTCGCTTAACCTCCTTAATCGTTAACATTTTACCCAAAGAGTGAGGAATATTTTCTATTCAAAATTGAATGAGGAAGACTTCTCCGAAGTTTTTGGTACCAGTTATGAGACTTTCTGCATACAAAGAATATTTACAAAAGAAAAAACAAGGCACATTTTTAAAATTAAAAAAGTGTATTAACGGAAACATAAATAAACTTCTTGGTTCTTTACCCATATTTTATTATTTTTTACCACTTGTCCTGGATTATAATCTATATTTCACCCGTTTCTCAATGTCCAATCGAGCTGAAATTTTGCAAACATGACAATACACGATGACACATTCAGAACAAGTGAATCAGTAATCAAATTCCCTAATTAATCAATTAATCCATCATAATTTTAGGATTATATAGTAAGTGAGTAGCTTAAAAAATTCATATAGTTTTCTCGTGGATATTATATATTAAATCAAATAATGTTACAAATTGCTGTTTGGGGACATGCTATTTAATTTTTATGTTAATTAATACAAATTCTTATATTCATTATTCATTACAACTTTTCATTTTCTTTTTTGATACTTTATGTATTGTTAATTTATTTTCATTTTGTTATTTTCTCTACCTATTTTTAATTTTTATTATGTTTTAATTTTCTAATTTTCTTCCATTATTTGTTTAATCCCAGGAAACTTCACAGGTCATATTCTTTATAATATGTACATATGTTTTCTCTATACTTTGTTTTTTTTTATACTTTTGTTTATAATTATTTCTTTGTTTTGGTTGTTCTTATTATTGTTATATTATTTATAATATGTTTCTATATATAATACCATCTCTGATATTGTTTTATATACATGATAAATTATGATGTACAAAAATAAATAAACCTTTGAGTCTAGTCCGCGTGAAGGGTGTTTAATTTCAATTCAATAATACATTTTATAGGTTTTTATAAGTTTTTGCTACTTGTCACTCTGTCAGGTATCTGTGCACAGTTGTACCCAATACAACTGCATTAATCATGTATGGATACAAATAGAAATATCTCGAAAAAATTTAAATTATTCATCGTTCGTGATATAACATGACAGTTTCCATTTTCCAAGCTATTTATTAGAAACCATGCGTAACGAGAAATAAAGTTCTGTTCTTGAGCTTCATTTGTCTCTTCATTAATTTTTATTATTATATTTTCCAGAATAAATG
Source organism: Agrypnia vestita (assembly GCA_016648135.1). NCBI lineage: Eukaryota > Metazoa > Arthropoda > Insecta > Trichoptera > Phryganeidae > Agrypnia > Agrypnia vestita. The sequence continues at coordinate 103,774 of JADDOH010002507.1, read as the reverse complement.
TAAGTAGGTACCTAACACAAAAATACGTAAATATTACAATATTTTTTAATAAAATCTTCCATTTTGCTCAAGTGCACCGAAAAAGTAATCTTCTTCCAGCACGAGAGCTTTCGAAAACATTGGACTTCTGCACCCATCTCTGTCTTCTCCTGCCGTTACTTGCTTCCAATGCTATTTCAAATAAGACGTATCGGAGTCCACCTGATGGTAATCTTCTTCCTGAATGTGGGGTTCACCTCTTCCAAGCTCCAAAAATATTCAACATTCTAAACACAAAACTAAAAACTTGTAGCCATAGTCTCGCGTATTTTTCTTCAAAAGTGAAATTCTGGCTGCATGAAAAGTGAAGAAAGCATGCCCAAAACCTGTTAAAAGCCAAGATATAATTAAATCAAATGAAAAATACTAGTACCTATATGAACATTGACTTTCATCTTTTTAAATACTTTTATCTATTTTATTTTATTAACTATCCAATTCACATCATTTTTTTTCTTTGTCAATAAAATACAATTGACTTATTCTTCTTCTTTTGGTGTCATGTCAGGTCCCCCCAACGTTGACGAGAGAAAGCGTCCCTGTCCTGGGCAGCACGAAACAGCTCTCCAACACTTCTTATGCCCGTCCAGTCGCGTATATTAAGGAGCCAGGAAATTTGTCTCCTTCCAACACCTCTACGACCCTCTTATCTTGCCCATAAGAATCAGGTGGAGCAATTGACACCATGATTAAATTGTTAACAATTTTTATTATTATTACAAGTTACTTATTTTTTATTGGCACTAAGATTGACTCATAAAATAACTACTTTATATAAATAATAAATATTCTTGAACATGGAAGAGCACTGTCTGCTATAATACAGTAAATAACTAGTGTAGCAGGCAGGGCGTCAAATTAATATAGTGTTTACTTGCTGCCAAGACACTCAGCAACAACGAAAAAAAACTTATTTAATTTTGTAAACATTGTGAACATCGAACTGAATTGAATAAAAAAAAAAAATTTTTTAAAATTGAAAAATTGGGGTTTGAGTTTTCTGGGATAGTTTTTTGATGTGTGCGACCTTTTACGATAATACTACTAGCTGAGTCAAAATAAAATATAAGCAAGTTATAAAATAGAATCATTGGAGTGAAAAATGTAATAAATAAAACAAAGACGATCACACAACAGAAAAATTGAATTATGCTACAGTTCCGCAACTTCGCTGTGATGTGAACATAAGATCAACTTGCGGCGCCGGTTGCGGCGATCAAACCCTCGACCTTTGAGATTGTCGGTCTCCTATCAGCTCACAAACAAATACAAACCGAAAGGTCACGCTCCTTTGACACCTCAGACCTCACCGTCATAGAAGCACGTTTTCAATTCTTACACACCCACTGATTTTCTTTCCTACGCAATCTCCTACGTCTTTCCTATGCGATCATGTCATATTGGAAAAGGAATTTAAAGTATTTATCCCTAACGTATAACTTATTAACATATTATTAAAAAATAAGGGATGATTGTTTGATCACTAGCAATAGTAAGAATTTAGAAAGAAGCGTAAATTATTGCGAAAACTGATTATTTTATTGGTGGAATTGATGCTTTTTTTAACTTTCACAATTGATCAAACGACCGGTCTTTCAGAATCTGATATTAGAATATAGAATAGAAAGTAATCCAAAATACTGAGTGTTTTTCTATAGCACTTCTACACCACAAACATAAAATAAAATAAATCTAAAGTAAGTAGTATCATTCTTCATCCTTCGTACTCACTGTACGTACATCCGGGAAATCGGGGAAATTATCAATTCATTAATTTATTAAAAAGTCTTTAAAAAAAATTTTTTTTTTCATTAATGTCGAGTAGATATTTTATCGCTAGGGCCTTTTGTTTTTGATCTTTTGTCGTAAGACGAAATATCCGTGGACCTTTCGTCGATGCATCAAATGTCCGTAAATCTTTTTTCGTGTCACGAGGGTTGATTGACCCCTTCTACGTAAAGTATATTATGTAACAACCTCGTTTCAATTGTTCTAATATTTCGAATTAATTTGATACTTAGTACCTATTAAAAAAGAAATTGAATACTGCTTCCTAATACGCATCACATACATGCGAAAATGACCTATTGGTTAGGTTAGGTTAGGTTACGTTAGGTTAGGTTAGGTTACGATACTAACGTAGGAGGGGTCAGTACCTACGTACATCACCGAGTGAGAACGATTTAAAGGCGTGAACTGCGTACTTTTTTTCCACCAAGGTCTTGAACATCGACCTTAATTACCTACTCTACTAAAAATATCGTGACGATAGTCGAGGTGTGGCCACACTGGCCCGAGAATCACGGCCGACACGCCACGGCGCGTGGGCGGGAAATTTCCCCGAATTCGTCATCGCAAGTCTATATATATGTAAATACCAATCTCCATCAGCAAATCTAATAAATGTAGCAACAGGAGCGAAACAAGGACTAATCGAGTGAGACGAACAGGGGGAATGAGGAGGAGAGGGGAGAGGGTGAGCGAAAGGTTATATTATTACACCCCGCGCAAGCAGGATAATAATAATAATAATAGTTTTTAACGTATATTATAGATATCTCACAGAGACGAAACTGTATTTCTAATGGGAAAGTAGGTATAGAAGTCATTTGGGTGTACATAGGACTTATGACCTATCTTATGGTTGGCTTAAGTGATCACTTTACACAATGTAACATTTGCCATTTCCACCCATGATAGAATATACCATACCATATTGGGTGGAAATGGCGAATGTTACATTGTGAAAGTGATCACTTAAGCCAACCATAAGATAGGTCATAAGTCCTATGTACACCCAAATGACTTCTATACCTACATTCCCATAAGAAATACAGTTTCGTCTCTGTGAGATATCTATAATATACGTTAATTGATTAATAATGTCTCTGTGACATGAATCCAGCACTGTTCTGAAAGATTTGAACAAACTCAAAATATTCTGAATAATAGTTTTTATTCATATCTTATTTTTTGTATTGTGTTACACTTCGACTGCCTAGCTAGGGATTGCCTGTTTGAAGACAGTCGACTATTTAAAATGAGTTAAAAATATAATTTAGTATACACAAGCTGAGCTAAATTAGATTTTTAGTACACTGTTTGGATCATCATAGAACTTTCGCAAACCTTCTAGAACATTCTCCTTCCAGTATTTTCAAGAAATTTATCTAATGTACAGGAACCTTCTAGACACACCGGCAGATTCCGCCACTCAGTTTAGAACCTTATAGAACTTTCGGGAATTTTCTAAAACCTTCTCCTTCCAGAACTTTCTAGAGCAGGTTTTTCCGGAACCTTCTAGACTCACCGACACATTCGGTGCGCCTATTTTGAAACAATCTGAAGCATTTGCGGCCTTCCCATAACAAAGCAATGCGCTAGAAACCACATTTTCGTCACCCACTCCCACCCACGCACAGTCACCCCCACCAAACTCGCATATTTTCGATGTGACACCAAGGTCTATCCACCACCATAACCACCGGGGGGTGGTTGTGGCTGGTAGTGGGGAAAACTTGGCGGGTAGGGAAACACGGGTTTCTTTTTATACATATAGTGATATTTATTTATTTAACGCCCTAATGGGCTTTTACAAATATACATAATATTTTTTTTTTAAATATCATAAGACAGTTAAAATAATAATACAGTTAAAGGTTACAATAATAATAGTTAAAGGGTAATAATAATAATACAGAAAAGCATAAGACAGATAAAATAATAATACAGTTAAAGGTACAAATAATAATAGTTAAAGGTAAAATAATAATACAGAAAAATTTATTGTCCATTTCCATTTCGTTGAGATGTAAAGAATTGTATCAGCTTTGTCCTATACACAGTCATACTATCAGCAAAAATGTCAGCCGCCTCTGCATGTTTATTCCCTAATGAGTGTAATCTGGGAATTACAGTGATATGTTGATTTAAATTTAAATATATTAGGAACAGAAATTATAATTGGGAACATTAATACAGAATTATCGGTAAGGTAACGTAAAACAAAAAGAGAAATCAAAATAAAATATAAATTTGAATTAAAAAATAAATTACATAATATATTACAAAAAAATTTAAATAAGCGAAAAAAATTGTGAAAGAATACACAGCATTTCACAGGAATTAATTTTAGGGCTTTCCCAGATAGTTCTCGTCCGATGTAAACCAGCCACCCAATTAATAGTTTTTTTAGGATATATATCTACTACCAACTTCAGCATGTGGATTAAATTTTCATGGCGAGAGTCGTTGATTTGTGATATTTTATTATTATTTGGTTTTGCAATGTAACCTAGAGTTATTGTATACGTGGTGTGTAACAAATGAGTTGTTCCCAAACACAAGGAAACGCTACGCTGTTACTTTTAGCAGAAATACACTTCCGATAATTTTTCAGTGCAATATTAACAAGAAAACCTTACAAAAGTTTCAAGCATAAAAAATTTTGGTGCTATTTTTTATGAATAGTTGACATTCATTCCTCACATTGATGAAATTACAAAAAAGCACTTATCTGTCTTGGATTTATGTTAGATTTTCAAAAGATTTTAATTCTGTAAAAACGTTTAAAATCTTCCAGAAGCATCCTCGATTGTAATTCCACACTTTGGTCTTTAATTGAAGAGTTAAACAAAAATAAAAACACACAATAATTGTATCTATGTTTATATGAAACACGTGTTTTAATGGACTAGAACGCGTATTTTGTTGATGTCGACACGGTTGAACAATCCATTGTTAAAGCTTCACCTCGAAACCTTTTACGGTAGAACTGAATTTATGAGTGGAAGGGTGATGGGGGTGCTCGCGGAAACTTGAAATCCATCAACATCCAATCTAACTAACATTTATTCAACGTATAAAGCATACCTACAATCACGTCATGTTTAAATAAACTAAGCAAACTTAAAAGAGCAAAATGCGTGCACTCAAAGAGCCGCATTATATAACCAGCGCCACACTGCGACGATTTTCCGTCGCGTCAAACCAGCAAAGCAAATGGATCGATCGATCGTCCGCGCAGTGTGTTTGATAAGCGCATTTTATATGGAAAGAAATGCAGCAGCGTTGCGCCGCAGAAGATCGGCGATGGAAGATAAAGATAAGACACGTAAACCAAACGGAACCAACCTTAGAGTATATACAAGATTGTATATATTCTAAGGAACCAACCCATGAATTTAATAATCGATAAGCAGTTAAGCACCTGGCTTTAGCCCACTGCCAGCCGCTGGTGTATCACTGCCATTCTACGTATGCACTTGCATACATGCATTCTTAATTACTATAGTACCTACGTAAATTATTATCATGTAAACATGTTATGTTTTCACCGCTATCACTAAGCTTATATATTTGCTTACGCTTTTACCGGGGAAACTTATCTACAATCAAATCCATTGACATTTTATGATTTATTACTTTATTTATATCTATTTTATGTTCAGCATTTCGCATTAGTTGTAAATAGAGTTTGCGTAGATCACGCTTTATCTTAAATGTATAAATACATAATTTTGAGTTTCAGGAGATTCACATAAATATCAGATCCTGTTTCTTATTATTCCTAGCAGAAGAGTCTCTGAAAAAAAGCAAGCAGAAGTCTACAGTCCAACTTTTTCCAGCCGCCGCAAATAGCTAACCTAAAAAGCTAGACGACTAGAAGAAGAACATATATAGAAAATTAATCAGAAGTAAGTATCTAAGGTCGAATAAAACCTATCAGCTGAAGGACCTGGCTATAGAGGACGTACCTTTGTTAATTAGAATAGATTCGAATGTAATGTAAACAGCAGTGGCGTGCAGTGGATATAAACTTAGGTTATGCTGTGACCGACTTTATACCTATATTAGAAAAAAAATATATATATATATATACGCAAAAACTATAAGGGTATATACATTTAAAAAAAAGTTTAACTATATATAATGAACCATTTTGAGTAGCTTTAATCCACAAAAATAACTGCACTTTAAAAGAAGTATTGTAAACAATATTTCCTAAATAAATAAATATTTTATATAGGTATAGCTCATACGGCGAAAAATTCCAATATATTGCGAAGACGATTTATGTATAATTAAATCGGGAACAATATAATCTCAGATATACGTTTCTTTTCACAAAAATAAATCAAACATTTTATGATATCATTACATGAAAAATGATATTTGTCGTATTCGTATTTACATTTACCACAGAAAAGACATAAAATTTACACCGAAAGTTTTGGATGGAATTTGTAAAAAATAAAATTTCTGCATGACGTGCGCCTGGCATAGGACCTTTCGAAGAAGGACGCTACTACACAAAACTCGCAGCATTAAAAATACATGTTTTTTTTCTCGACTTGACTATATCTGTGGAACAAATTGGTTGGCGAAATAGATGAAGAATTGACATAAAGTTAAGCGCAGAAAAGTCGGAAATAAAACTTCTAGCCGTAGGACGAATTACGGCTAGATTTTAAATCGAAAAAAAAACAGATTTGTCACGTTAAATGGAAACGTCAGAAATAAAACTTCTAGCCGTAGGACGAATTACGGCTAGATTTTAAATCGAAAAAAACAGATTTGTCACGTTAAATGGAAACGTCAGAAATAAAACTTCTAACCGTAGAACGAATTACGGCTAGAATTTTAAATCAACTTTTTCTTAAGATAAGGATTATTTAATTAATATTTGTTTCTCAGAATCTTTACTAATGCACAGCTTTTTTGCTTGTATGCGCTGCACGCCACTGGCAAATAGTGTACACCTGTTCAATACCATGAATATGGAATTTGATCCCTCGTACAAGGAATGATATACGAAATAAAAATATAGATATAAAGATATACGAGTATAAAAAAATCCTGGTTCTGATGTCAATTTATGTATAGTTTATGTTAGTTATTAATATTTTATTTATTTATTCGGGACATTTTTTATCGATAGATTATGCTCCGGGCGGGCAACTGGTTAGTTGTTAATGCATTCAAATAATATATAATAATAACAAGGTAGTATCGATAGATACACATTACACATTCGTTTGATAAGAATATGACGAATGCGTCCCTAACGATAGGGAACTTACCATTTTTGGTGCTTTGTGGAAAACATTTGCAGAGGGAGCACGTTTTGATACCGATAATTTTTCCAGCGCTACTTCACAGTAGTATTTTTAATTCATTCATTCATAGTATTGATTGTAATAATTTTTAAATGCATGAAATGTAATTATATACATATAATTTCTCAAATTCATTACACAAACGTATCGTAGTCGTTTCAGGGACCAGACAATCGTCGCATAAAAATAAATATATAGACCGCTAGCCAAGCAGCAGTCTACAGGCCCTTCGTAATATGTATTGCTGTGGATATCTCTACATGAGAGAGTACGGGCATTATCCTTGGCTTTACCCAACCGAGTTTCTCCAGGATATGCTTGGCTACAATAGTCTAGAGACTAGAAGGAATGTGTATTTGATTACACATTTTTATCGATTGTTGCGCGGTATGATCGATAATACTGAAATTATGCAGAGCATTGGTTTGTATGTTCCCAATAATTACCTTAGACATCGTCAGCATAGATTGTTTCACATTCCAATATACAGGACCAACCTGCCGATGGTTATGCCTGTTGGAAGAGCTACAGCTATGCTGAACAAAATCGCTTTGGGTATTGATATATTCCATTTGTCTGAAGGGGTTTTCCGAAGCAGGATTCTCCTACACCTTTGATATGAATGAATTTATATAAGTTTGATATTTTGTTGTTTGTATATTATCTCACTTGTTAATAATATTTACGAATTAAACATATGTTTATAATGTAAACTTTATATATCGTGTTTGATTTTATAGCCACCAAAATCAGTGCTGCTTGTCTCAGCCACTTCTCCATCATCTGACGTAGATGGAAGGATGCTGACGACAACACATACCTGCAAAAGCGGGTATGGCTTTATATTAAAAAAATGTAACATACTGTGACGAGGCCAAAAAGAATCACGCACCCAATTGTTTGAAATGTTCACAATACTACCGAAAGATCTGAAATCACCTCCGACTTTCAAGGGACATCTCCAGAAGTCTGGAAAACGCGAGGAACTTCTCGATAACGCGAGAAACTTCTTGATATTTCGATAACAGCGTTGGCCAGTATAAATACGGCACGCAGGAGTAACCGGGAAGTTTGACAGCGGTTGACAGGCGATAACAGAAGCGAAGATAGCCGCGGGCGGCGGTCAGTCCGGCCAAGCGAACGGTAGCGGCAGTGATGCCAAGCAAGCGGAAATTCGACAGCGATTTTAGAAAGTTCTTACGTAGCGAGATAAACCGAAGCGAATAGTAATAAGTGCGGAAATCGATGGAATATTCTAGTGAACAGTGAATAAAGTGTTAAAACGAATATAAAGTGTCTATTTACGAGTGATAAATTTGCGAAACAGTTTAATTTAAGGAATAGCGTTACATTTAATAGCGAGAAGTGACCTTGTACGTTACTTTAATTAATTAATCGACAATCAATAAATCCGTTATCACATTCCAGCGTTTCATTAATTCCTCCTGCAGCCACGACACGTGAAAATATTATTAAAAAATTGCCGCTTCTTTTTTAATCCTTTATTGTCAACAACAAGGCAAAGAACACGACAATAAGATATATTATTAATTACTAAGAGGTCAAGAAGACGATATAATTGTGATAGGGAAGCTGCTTTGTTGCTTTGCTGAAATTTTAACTAAAGTCCACTTGTAATAAATGGGGGTCTGTGTATGAATATTGATAAGACTGAGGCGATGACAAATCAGGAAAACCTTCTTTCAATTAGAGTAGGCACAAAGTAAATTGACGTCAACGAATACCTTGGTTAAGCCGTCGTATTCAACAAACACATACAGTTTAGACATAAGGTCAAGAAGCGAATAGTATCTATCCGAATGAGAAAACATCGAAAACATCACGTCTTTAAATTAAACATAACTCGACAATCTAATAATAAATGTCTGGTGTTAATGTTTAACACACTTGAATGGATAAGAATTTCGCTGTGCGATCGAAGCAGATCCTCCAAATATTCGTGATTCTAACCAATCGAATATCGAATATTTAATAATAATATATTCGAATATATTCGTAAGATTTTTAAGAAAAGAATAATTGACTACGGATGATAAATACATTTTATATATATTTAAAAAAAAATTTGTAGTATGTTATAAAAAAACAACAAAAAAAATATATAAATAAAATTGAGTTAAGAAATACAAATTAAAAAAAAAACACAAAAAAAATATCTCGATAACTGACAAAGTTTTAGATACATTACCTACTTCATATCTCACACCCCACGCGCAAGTTTTTTGAAAATTATTTTGTATATAACTTCTTGTTTGTCGGCTCAAATATTTATGAAAGCTTAATACTAAAGAATAATAGAAAGCCGACAAAACAAAGTGTTTTAAATGTAAGTGCTTATTGTAAAAAAATTATAAAGATTAGCATGATTTAAAAAAAAAGGCAAATGCAAAAGACGCCTGACTTCATTATATAGCCCATAGCGATATACCTGAAATGACTTTCATCGCTTGCAAATGACTTTTAGGGTTCGTAAATCTTTGTTTCGTTTGGAAAAATATTAAAAATCTTATAATATAAATATGAACGAATACTTTTTAAAGTATTCAAATAACGAATACTTAAAAACAGACGAATATATTCGAGGTTCGAATGTTCGGATTGGAGGCTCTAGCTTGAAGACGTAGGATACCGATTGGAAATGCTAAAACGGCTGTGGATTGGAAGAATCTGATGATAAGAAAGGACTAATAAGTAGAGACTTCAGTTCGGACAATGTATGCACCCAGGCCTGATGGCCATACGATAACATAAATAGACAGAATCGAGCAGACAGTGCACCCGCAATACCAGCAATAGGGTAGGAATTGGAGGAGTGATACCTCCTGTACTGGACACAAAGATGATTGTAGATGACGATGTGTACCAAAACCTAGAAGGAGTATACACTGGTTCGTGCACAACATCCATGCATTTGCTAAAATCTTTCACACCAGAATTGTAAATACAAGTAAATACACCAGAATTGTAGAAATGAGAAAAGCACTCAATTGGATAGAAATTTAAAAAATACTTATTAATAACGTTCTCATATTTATACATAAAATTTTCAATAACAAAATGTCAAAATATTTTTTTAACAAAATTATTGCAAGTAGTGATGTACATACATATATCACCCGAAATAGGAATAGAATAAGATTACCACATAAGAAAAAAGTATATACACAGAATTGTCTAATGTACAGAGGTGTAAAAATATACGATGAGGTGCCAGAAAACATGAAGATTATAAATAAGATGAATGAATTCAAAAACAAATGATATAATTATTATAAAAATAGTATAGAATTGTAGACCATAAGATGTATTATTAATTATAGATTGTACCATAGATTAGATTAGATGTAAATGTAAATATGTAGGTTATTATGGATAGTATATTAGTAATAGATATAAGAATGAAAGTGTTCAATACTAGTTAATAAACAAACTGCAATATTAACTAACTTAAATAAAATTATCTTCGATGATATAAGGAGGCTGCCGAAACCCACTAAATAAATACATATGATTTGATGTATTTCTCAGTGACAATAGAAAATTAATATTGTTCGAATGCAACTACGTGCGAGTAAAAAGTTTGAAGGCAGAAAATGCTAAAGAGTCTATAAATACTTGCACAATTGTTTATCGCTTCGTGGATTAATGCACAATTGTTTATTGCACCATTGATAATTGCAAAACTGAACCAAATTTTATGTAGTAGGTCTGGGGAACTAAATTGCTATTAATTAATTTTCTTAAGCTTACTGCTTTTAAATAGAAACACTTTGGTACAGACGCCATTAAAATTACGAAGAGGTTATTTTACATTTGGCAACGAGTTTTATGGAGTGTTGAGGCGTGTTTCTCTGGGTTTGTTTGCCAGCATTGCTCAAAGCGGACTAATCCTCTCCATAAAATTGGATACATTCTGAGTAACGCGCCTATTTTTATGCTCGTACGTAGCTAGGAAACAGACACTAGTGCATAACAAGTAAGGCTATTTGAATGGTTGCAGTAAAATAGGCACCAAAATTACTTACCAAAATTTCATTTTTAAAACTAAATATGCAGCTTGATTCTATATGACATCTAGAACCAAGCTGCATACTTAGTTTGCCACTAACCCCAGTAATGCATTATATCCCTGCAATGTTGCATTTAGCCGTTATGTTTGTTTGAATATCGCGACTTCGCTAAGTACCACGGCGTGTTATTTTAAAAACGGCACTAAGTGCCATGGTCCGCTAACTTCAGATTGTATGAAAATGGCTGACCAAGTAGGGTACGCGTCGTGTGAGCTCCCCATACAACCAACAAGGAAAAGGTGTTATAAAGAATGTAATACAAATAAAAGAAGAAAAACACAAGGCCTGGAATATACATCAATAACTCAGAATATCACTCCAGCAAAAAATTCACCAGTAAATGAAGTATGATTTATTTTATGTTTTGAAATTAACATTCATCCGGTATTTTGTTACGGACAAGGGATACTGTTTGAATATACTCGGGGTACACAGACGTTGGACTTAGGCCCGGTTGTTTCAAGTTTGATCAAAGTAAGCGGTCGAGCAAAGCATAGATTTTTACGAAAACGGATCATCTGATTGGTGGAGAACGTAAAAATCTATGCTTTTAAAGAACGCTTACTTTAATCCAACTTGAAACAACCGGCCCTTAGTGCCTTTCATAGGAAACAGCGCGTACTTGGGAGTTGTTTGAAATGCATATTTCGCAACTTAATTACAGGAAACACAGAAAACTTTTTCTTCTAGTTTTTTATGTAGAAAAGACAGGTAGGATGTTAATGTATAGATTTTTTTTTTAAAAACTCATAAAAACTTGTATATGACATTTTTATTCACTATATCTTGTTTTTGTCGGTCATGGTACTTAGTGCGTAATTTGGTTCAACCATTCGTTTAATGAACTGGCCGGATGTATTACCAACTTGTAGGTACATTCCAAATTTGAGGCATGACTTATGCCCGAAGTCGAGGCATTTCATAAGTACCTACATACTAAATTGCACAATAATATATTTAGCGATACGAACGAAAACAAATCAGAATTCACGCGACGACCTCGTGTGGCCGTGTTGATGGCGATAAGATACGACAATAATAGCCTTAAAGTCACATATTATGCTTACGTTCCAGAAATGTATGTCTGCCCTCATATCTTGTCTTATCAATTCCGCGCTAACTAAAGTCTGCACACAATAAACCATTTTTCCGCAAACCTTTCCGAGAGGAACATATGAAAAGGCGATAAAAGGATTAAACTATAAAGGTACTGATACACATGCTTATTAGTGGCATGTGTGTACGCACACTGCTAGTAATAAGCATGCTCATTAGTGGCATGCTCAAAAATCAACCGCCGGTTGATTTATGAGCATGATAATATCGTTCACTATGAGAAGGGGTATCTTTTGAGAATGTGTGAACAGGCTTGCTTATTATGAGCGTGCTTATGTCATTCGCAGCTAGTATCGATTTTCAATGCGATCTTCTCAGTCCGCGACAGATGATACAAAAATGGAACGTTGGAAAGATGAGAAAACATTACTCTTCGTGACTTATTATAGGAATCACGAATTTCTGTGGAATACTCGGTCACCGCTATGTAAAAATAATATAGCAAGAAAGAATGTTTGCGAAACTTTATTAAAAGACATGAATGAACAAAAATTATAAAAAATAGATCAAAAATATTTTGATTTATTGGTTCTCTTGAATTTTCTGTTTCAGTTTGCAGTTTCCATTTTTTTCCAGTCTCTTTTCTATGACAAGAGCATGCCAGTAATAAGCATGTGTTTGAATAAACCCATGAGATGTTTTGATTTATTTGTTCACTTGAATTTTCTATTTCAGTTTGCAATGTTTCAATTTTGAACTAGACTTCCTCTCTATTCTATTACAAGAGCATGCCACTAATAAGCATGTGTGTTTGATTGTTAGCTTTGAGCATGCTTAAAATAAGCATGCTAATATTGAGTAAGTGTGTACGGTTGTTAGAGCGTGCTAGTTTTGAGCATGCTAATGAGCATGCCAGTAATAAGCATGTTTATCTGTACCTTAATACAGTTCCACATTAAAATATGTACCATGTATTTTCTGTAATACTCATAATGATGACCGTCGATATCAAAAATCATGCGCATTGACCACCGGCTTGCTTGAATAAGATTTTTGGTTTAAGGTACTGATACACATACTTATTTTTGAGCATGCTAATGAGCATGCTCTAACAACTGTACACACTTGCTCGTTATTAGCATGCTTATTTTAAGCATCCTATTGCTATAATCACACTGTCTGTTATATACAGTAAATTACTAGTGTAGCAGGCAGGGCGTCAAATCAATATAGTGTTTACTTGCTGCCAGCAACACTGAAAAAAGCTAATTTAATTTTTTAAACATAAAAAGTTGTCACCTATGAATGTGAATAAATAAACCTATCTATCCATCTATTTTAAGCATGCTCGTTATTAGCATGCTTATTTTATGTAAATAATATATTTCATATACAACATATTCAAATGTGTTTGATTGTTAGCTCAAAGCTCCCGTTCCGAATTCCCGAATTTCCATCCGCACATTTTTGCTTTTAGTTTTTATAATTTTTATTGTTAGATTTGAATCATTCGTGTTCTTTAATAAAGTTTCAGAAACATTATTTCTTGTCTTGCTATATTGTTTTTATATAGTGGTGACCGAGTATTTCACAGACATTCGTGATTTCTATAATAAGTCGAAAAGTAATGTTTTGTCATCTCCCCAACGCGCCAAAATTGTTTCATCTGTCGCGGACTGAGAAGATCGCATCGATAATCGATACTAGCCGCGAATGACATTAGCATGCTCTTAAGCAAGCCTTTTCACGCATGCTCAAAAGATATTCCTTCCACCCGCAAATCAAATGAGCATGCTCATAAATCAACCGGCGATTGATTTTTGAGTGTACTAGTGAGAGAGATAATACTCATTACTAGCAATGTGCGTACACATACGTAGCAATAGCTCAAGATGTTCAGTACTGCACATGCTCACGTGCCACTAATGAGCATGTGTATCAGTACCTTCAAACCTTCAAACTTCAGTATAACCAGCCCTTAGCCAGCTGGCTGGCTGAGCAGTTTAGATGAGAGCATTATTACATCTTGGATATGAGAAATTCAAGGTTTTCCATAATATCAATCAATCGTGCTGTGTACAATGCACCTACATGGGTAGGTGGGAAATCCTTCGGCGTTTCAACAGTGGTAGTATATATTCTTGATTGCTTAGCTTAATCTTGTTTTTCTTAAAATAAAACACAAATCACTTTGTTTTCACCACTTTATTATTAGATTAAACAATCTACATGTTTCGAGAACAATGTTCTCTGCTTCAGGATGAAGAGAACATCGTTCTCGAAACATGTAGATTGTTTAATCTAATAAAGTGGTGAAAACAAAGTGATTTGTGTTTTATTTTAATAATAATGTCACCACAAAGTTCAAGCCTTCATACAGAAGAAGAAAAAATATTCTTCGAACAGTTAACTTGTTTTTCTCTTTTATTGTATGTTCCGGCCATGGTGCGTGTGTCCATATTTCTATGTTCTTATTTTTGTGCTGTCTTTTTAACCCAAAAGGGAGTTTTCTTTTCCTGTACCCTCAAATGTCCCGACCTGTTTGCTCCTTACATCCTGTGTATCCTTTGTGCCTTTATATTGTTATTATACACTTTGCGTTTTGTATGTGCTTATAGATCGTGTTAATGTATTGAAATATTACTTACTGTATTTAAATATTTTGGTGGTTTATGTATATTTTTACTCCCTTTCTTTTAACTCGTAGTGTCTACTTGCTTGTCAGACTAAAAAACTTTGGATCGATTTTTAACCCTTTTTCCGTGATCGAATCGAGCTGAAACTTTGCAGGTAGACTTGCGGCGACGATAAAAATGATCTATCAAATTTTTGTTAAAAAAAATTAATTATTATAGTATAATTTTGGACTTATCGAAATTTTTTATTACTCAAGCTCAACGCGTAGGTTAAGCGCTAAACCTCTTTTAACTAGGAAATCAGAAAGGGGGTATAATAAAAACTTGGTTTATATGGGTAGTTTTTTAAATAATAAAGAAGTGAACTGACAGGACAATGAGGGTAAAATTTTGGATGGCAGCCGCGCGGCCCAACTCTGCTTTGCAACGCTGGGTTGCAAGTTTGCCTTTAGCAATAAAAAATGCCAACCTGGCGGCGAATGAGTAGGACCGATATGGGAGCTTTTGCTTATAAAACGGTCCTGGGTAAGCGGTCGGTCTGCCCTCATTGCACAATGTACATGTCAATTTACCAGCACGTTCATCGTATTCACAATCACGCCTAGACCACATGTTGCCTGTCTGGAGGTTTCCCCGGTTAGTATAGATTATAGATATAATAAAACAGCACAATGATTGCAAAAAATGATTACGTTTGCACATTCCGAATCTAGTTCGTAAAATCTTATCTCTCCCGAGTTGGTGTCGATCTCGAAATAATTGGTTTTCCCGCGATCCGTGCTGCGTGGGACCTGATCGACTAACGCGATTGATTAAATGCAAAGGTGTGTGCCGAGTACATAGGTCGCACGCCGTACTCACCGGTCGTGCGAAACATTAATATGCTCGCCTGATACACGAGTAATTGAGATAACTTTCATCACCTTTGTTCTGTGCGATACAAAGCTCTACTTCCTAATGACGTCGGACCTTTTGTGTAGACACGCAGACTCTAAGGTTAAGTCTTGTAGAAACTTAAGTTTCAGGAGGAAGGTTAGTGTTTACACAATTAAGAGGATTAATTCGACGGAAAAGACTATGAAATCTCAGGCGGAGAATCTCGAAGATGGCTCTGCAAAGGTTGGCGTTTTGGAGCTTCAGCACACGGTGTGACTCGAGCTCGATCCAGCTCGGTACCGATCCGGTCCAGCAGGAGAAGACTCGACCGCGGCGGTGATCTGGCTCGCTGGGTTCGCCGGCAATACCTTTTGGACACATTTTCAAACAGATTAACCTCCCCAAAGGCAAGAGGGCGCGACCTTAGAGTATATACAGTCTATAGAGGGATTACTAAACATTTTATCCAACTTGTTTGCGTGGTAAAATAGAGCTTACTCAGTTTAAACAATATAGTAACACACAAGAGAAAAAGAAACAAAAAAGATCACGCGGTCGGGTACGTCTTTAATTGCTTTGTAAGCGTTCTTCTGCCCTCATCGCTAGAAATGAGGGCAGAAAGCCAATAAAGCTGTCAACTTTGTTCTCCGTATTTTGGTGATCTTTTTTTCCCTTTTTCTCTTATGTGTTACTATATTGTTTAAACTGAGTAAGCTCTATTTTAGCACGCGTACAGGTTTGGTAAAATGTTTACTTATCCCTCTATAGATTGTATATACTCTAAGGGCGCGAAAATGCTTTTATACACTCTCAGCGACAGTGGGGATGCATTGGATCGATAGTTATTAACGGAAAAGGTGGCATTATGCTAATACCGGCTATACATAGTTCAACTGGTTGTAAGCCGTTCCAGATAATGTAATATTTTTTATTTGTTTATTTCTATTTAATTTAAATATAAAATTTTGATTGGACTGTGCCTGTCTCACTAGAAATATCTGTGTTGAGAGTGTTGAGACAGGCATACTTTACAATGGTATCTAGATACAAAACATAGTATGTAGATAAATAGTAAAATAATTATTTGTATTTGATGAGGTAACAGTAACACAATAAAGTGATTAAAGTAACATAATAAAAAATATATTTATCTCAATATACGACACAGAAGTACCTTTTACATAATAATATACAAGAGATCCAAAGAGTATAACAGCATAAAATTACATGGTATAGATAATTGTTTAAAGTTATAACAGTAATTTAGAAAAGGAGGTGTGAAGTAAATAAGATAAAACATAATTTAGAAAAAGGAGACGTGAAATATATACAAGGTTAAACAAATAGGTAGAATAGTTTGTTTGTGATTGCATTATGAATTCAGGACGGCAGTGTGTAGAGCTTTTAGTAGCGAATCTTTATATTGTGCTAAACTGGAATTAAAAATATCAGAGATATGCGCATAGGTGTTTTGCATATCATTTATATGAGGTTATAGTGTGTGTTAGTGTGTTTGAGTAAGTGTGCCTATTTTATCTCTCCCCTTGTTTCGGATCCACTGTTTTATTTTGTATTTTATGTTAGGGTTATAAATTGTGGTTAGCGTGGATCTCTTTAATTCATCCAAAGTAGTTAAAGCTCCTTTGCCCTTACGTGGTAATGTAATAGTGACACTAATGCAGAATTTTCTTTCATACCCAGGTGCCCGTGTCACTTTCATAATTTTTCAAGGATCTCATTCATCTAAGTCAAATTTAACAATGTAACCTTGTAATCAATTTCAATATTTGATATTTAGTTTGTTAGATAATTAATCTTGCACATTTTGATGTCTTTATTAGACAATTTATTAAGTGGTATAACAAACCAAGTTTTGTTGGAGGCGTATCGTAACAACCAAGTTTTATAAAAGACACGTAAGCACCTGAACCTAGATATAATTTCCAATATCATTAAATACAGCGCGTCTTCTGCTTGAGCTGTTGAATATAAAACAACTCCAAAGTTGCGTTTACCGCAGTGTGACTTTTAAATGTGACGCAGATAAATTGGTTCCGTGATGCTGCATGACAAGAAAAGAGATGACACAAGCCGCGCCTAATTAGGCGCTGGTCGGCTCCAGCGCGGATCCTGCGGAACAGTAATTACCGGTGACGTTGAAGCCGCGCTGGAAACGAGCACGTCTCAGCATGTCACCCCTTGACTGCCGACTCGCTGTACCGGGGAGGCATCTCTCGTCAAATCTCGAGGACCCGTGACACGTGTTGTAAGAAGACGTCCATGAAAAATCTGCCCTCGAATTGAATAATTTTTCCGACAGGCACGTCGTCTCGCTTGTCTGGGCCTTCCGCTCCTGTCTGTCTCCTTCTCGGTCCAGCTTCGGAGATGACTTTGATCAATTTCCTACTGGAATACGACGATTTTTTTGGGATTCTTTGGTCAAGCTCACTTGTAACGTGTCCATTAGGATTATCCATTCTTGACTGAAAAAGATAAAATGAATTCATTTATTATCATCAGAGACATTATTTAAAAAACTAACCCATAAAAAAACAAGCTTTTATTATACTCCCTTTCTCGCTGAAACAGGTTTGGCGAGAAAGGGAGTATCCTAATCCACGCGTCGGGTTCGAAAATTCAACAATATATAAATCGTTGAATTTTCGAAAAATCCAAAATAATATTATAATTATTAATTTTTATAACGAAAATTTTTTAGATCATTTTTATCGTCGCCACGAGTCTGCCTGCAAAGTTTCAGCTCGATTGGATCACGGGAAAAGGGTTAAAAATCGATCCAAAGTTTTTTCGGCAAACAAGCACATAAGCAGACGCTACGAGTTAAAAGAAAGGGAGTAAAAATGTAAAAGCAAAATCTTCCTGGTGTTATCTTTATTTATTAAAAAAATTACAAGGCCCAAGGACTGTTAACGAGATCTCACAACAGTTGAAAGGTAAATAATTGAATGTGGTGGCGTTTGCTCTATGGAAATCCATTTTAATAATTATGAATAAATATTCTACATATTTGGTCTTCTAGTGTGGACTAAAGAAGAAATTGGGGCTTTCCGAAACGCGTAATAGTGATATTCTAAAATAAAAATAGTAGAAGAAAATAAAAAATAGTGCTCTGATGATGGACAATTTGGATGAAAGTTTTATGGATAGGTTAATTTTACCACAGTCAAAACGTTAAATTTTATAAATATTACTCAATAATTAAAAATCACAATTATAGTCAATGATTATAGTCATGTAAACTACAGTAATAATATTTTACAGTAAACTCCAGAAATAAATCAAATATTATTGTTGTGGAGGTCATAAAAATATATACTTAAAATATTTGTTTTAATATGTAACCGTAAATTATATTGACACATTCATTTGAAATAAATATATAGGTGTATCTGGATATACGTAAAATCTCCAATATCGATAAAAAATGTCAATTAAAACCAGATTATGTGCGTAGCGGCCATAATTTCCAGATATTCAAAACCTTTGTCAGCAAACTAGCTAGTGCGCCGTTTCCATATAGGAATAGACGGAGAGGATAGACACTTCTGGTTTGTGTTTTCTGAGGTATTTTTCCATGTTTTTACGACTTTTCCCGCCGATCATCAGGGCTGATATAAAAACTCAGCAAAATACCCCAAAAACACAAATCAGAATTCTGAACGGCCGTGAAAACCTAAGAACATTTTTAAGATAGAAACTCTTCTGTTCTGACTTACGAACTTTTCCTAAAAATTTAACTTATTTCAAAATTCCAAAGATTTACTATAAAATAAAAACAATCCCATTATATATTCATTCGTTATGCATCATTAAAAGTCATACCATTCTTGCTTCAGTTATTTTATTTATTCATGAGAAACTAACAGTACATATAAAATAAGATTACACATGATTATTGAACAGTATAGAGACTATCTTACAAGTTTCCAAAGAATTAACATCTTATGTATTATAGCAACAATAAGTTGAGTTATACAAAAAAAACACCGAAAAAAGTGAAAGTTTTACGTTACGGACAAACTATGAGAGTCAAAGAATTGAAGGTAAAAGGGGAATAAGAAATGGATAGGAAAGGACTAATCTATTTAGTAAAAAGGAGAAGAGATAAGAATAAAATAAGTGCAAAAGATATATGCGTTATGCAAAATATGCAAAAGATATATTCATATATACATCTTATTATGCACGCTCGTCTCTTGTTGAGGTTTTTAACAGGTCTGACTGATCATACCAAGTCCTTCATGGACCCTCTATACTTCTGTATGTTGTCTTCAATTCTTCAATTCTCTTCAATTCTCGCCTTGTATGTTTTATTTATTATCCTTATCAGTCATGTATTCCACATACCCAAACCTTTTTCACGACCCTTTCTTAATTCTATCGACCATGCTACAAATTAATAACGCAATTAACTTAGCAACGCATTATTAATAACTAGCTGTGCCCGCGCGGCTTCGCACGCGTAGATTTTTAGTACACTGTTTGGATCGTCATTTGGAACTTTCGCGAACCTTCTAGAACATTCTCCTTTAAAAATTTTAAGAAATTTATCGAATTTACAGGAACCTTCTAGACACACCGATACATTCCGCCACTCAGTTTATAATCTTATAGAACTTTCGGGAATTTTCTAGAACCTTCTCCTTCTAGAACTTTTTAAAACGGGTTTTCCCGAAACCTTCTAGACTCACCGACACAGTCGACGGGCCTATTTTGAAACAATCTGAAGCATTTGCGGCCATCTCATAGCAAAACAATTTGCTAGAAAGCACATTTTCATCACCCACTCCCACCCACACTCAGCCACCCCCACCAAACTCGCACATTTTTAATGGGACACCAAGGGCTATCCACCACCATAACCACCAGGGGGTGGAAGTATCTGGTTGTGAAGAAAACTTGGCGGATAGGGAAACACGGGTTTCTTTTTATATATGTATATTGATTATACTTATTTTGTTAAGTGATTAAAGACTAAACTTATTTTACTGTGATTAGATTTTGTTACGTGCTGATCGATAGGGATAACTTTTGTATTTGATAGGTTGTATTGGATTATGTTTAGGTGGTTTTGGCGTGGTCTCGTTTAGAAAAATGATTTCAAGCCAGGATACGAGTTCGGCTCAATGAGAAGGTAGGATAGGAGCATGAACTAGAGGATAATTTAAAAGAGAAAGTTAAGTCAGCTAGACAAGTATACGTAGATATTTTTATCTTATCTTAATATCTATTTATAAATTAATGAAGTGGAAAAAACAGATAGGGGGTCATTATTAATCATTTAGTTAGGAAAACCGCCAGTCAAGTTTTCCATCACTCATCTTCCACGTGAGCTGATGGTGAACAAATTAAGAAAAACCAGTCTAATTCCAGTCTGCCGATCTAATCGGGAGATTAGCCCCGTCTGGTGTGGATCTGATTACTTATTATCTCGAGTGCCTGCCAATCCAGCGATACCTCGTGTCTCCTGCGAGGTTATCGGAAGGGATTAGTGTAGGCAATTGTGTCTGTATCCGCGTCTCACGGCCCTCGCAAAATAACCACAATTGCTTAAGCCTTTTTTAAGATAAAATTCTTAAACTAAACCTGATCAAAGTAACGATTGAATAAATGGGACGAAACGATGTATGGGGATTGAGATCGAGTGATTATAAACTACCAAGTAGGATACAGTCGACAATGCTAGAGTATTCGGAGGCATTTGTTTTTACTCTGTTTGTCTCATTTATATAGCATTCTCTCTGACGAAATCTTAAAATCCCCTTGAGCGTACGTACATACAATTTTTTTGTTTCATTCCTCTCTTACTATTAAACAATTTTGATGTCCACAGAAAAAATCTATCTATCTAAAAAGTATGTTTCTCTTTTAGGAGCTTTATGGTAGTGTTAGACAACATGAAGCAATCAATCTTTACTGGCACTTCTTCTTCTTCATCAGCCTTCGTCTCTCCACTGCTGGATATAGGCCTTTTCCTCCTCTTTTCATCCTTCCTTGTTGTTTGTTAATTGTAGCCATTTCTTTCCCTTCACAGCGGCTATATCATCGGTCCATCTCTTTTGAGGTCTTCCGATGCCTCTTTTATTTTCCCAAGGTCTCCATTTCAGAACTCTGGGAGGCCATCTTGTAGTATCCTGTCTTGCAACGTGTCCTGCCCTAATTTCGTCGTTTCTAATTCTATCTCTTAGGCTTACTCCAAGCATGGATCTCTCCATGGATCGTTGCGTGCACTTGAGCTTTTCTACACTTTTCTTTGTAAGGGCCGTCCCCAGGTGGCAGATAGGGGAAAGCTCGCCAAATATGGAGGGCAGGAGGGAAATAAAATACCTCTCGCAGACCAACAGGCAGTAGCGTCTGACCCATAATGGGCGGCTACAAACAGCGTCTGTTCCCTATGTTAAGGGCGGCTGATTTAAAACTCACCAACCCATCTGGCAAGCGTGGTGTTTTAATGCCAAAACCTTCCAAAATGAACCGGAATTCCAAAACAAGACTACCCCAGGTGAGTAGAACACGACGTTCGGAATCTCACACCGTTCCAACGGTCTGCCCCAAGGATTCTGGGGGGGCAAAAATTCGGAAAAAATAAAAACAAATCTCTATATTGCGACATATAATACAAGAACATTAAGACTTGAAGAAGATCAAATAGCATTGGAACAAGAACTTAAGAATATAAAAAGGGATGTGCTACGCGTATGTGAGACAAGGCAGAGAGGAGAAGAAGCAAAAACTTTACCATCTGGACACCTCTTCTATAGAAACAACGTTGATACATCAGTTGGAGGAATAGCAATCTTAATAAATAAAAATCTTAAAAGCCGCGTAACAAAAATGAATAGTATAAGTTATCTACATCCTGATTAAATTACACCAACAATTCACTATACAAATCATCCACGCATATGCTCCCACAAGTGCCTCAGATGATGAAGAAATCGAGCAACTTAATGTCGGTTTGTATAAGGGAATTATTTTAACATTGGATGTCTAGTCTCCATACACCAAAGTCACCGCCACGTCGTCGAAACTAAGGTAAGAAGCATTTAAAATAATTGATTTGATCATGTTATCCATAAAAATTGTATTCGTGTATGTTTCTTTCCTTCTCAAATAAATAACGTTATGTAAATTGGTATCGTACGTTTCGTTAGATAGTCAGAATTAGATTTTGGTTCACGAGAGATCATTTTATGTTACGCAATCAATTAGACTCGTTTTTAGATATACCGCATAATAAGAGTGTTGAGACCGCCACGTTTCTAAAAGAACTAGGGGTGGGTCCCTACAACTATACCAAATCATTGGCCAAAATGTTTGATAATGTAATCTTAATAGATGTTCCGTTCATATGAGGTAGGAGACATTTTGAGAAGGTGCGGCTTTCTATCCGCTAATTATGATTAATTAATAGACATTCACGTAAACATACATATATATGTATAAAGGGTCAAATCGTTACATTTGCCGCCTCGCGATTAGGAGAGCAAATATTATATACAGGGTTATTTGTAAAACATTAATATTCTCGCAGGGCTGTATTCCTGCCTTGATTATGAGTCGAAAATGTTCAAACTATTGTTTGAACCTACTGTTGTTACTAATGACCTAATATAAATAGTTAAGGAGATATGCGACATCAAAGTTTGCATTTTTTTTCATTATTTCTGATTTATTTTTTGTAAAACGTTGGACTATCATTACAGTAACTTAAGTTAATAAGTTACTGTAATGATAGTCCAACGTTTTACAAAAAATAAATCAGAAATAATGAAAAAAATGCAAACTTTGATGTCACATATCTCCTTAACTATTGATATTAGGTCGTAATAACTTGAACATTTTTGACTCATAATCAAGGCAGGAGTATAGTCCTGCGAGATTATTAATGTTTTACAAATAACCCTGTATACAGATATTTATAAGAATACCTCAGAAAACATCACATAATGTATAGCAAGCAAATAAGAGAGACACCAGTCAGTAGGAATAGGTCAGAAATATCACACCCCCAAGTGAAACATAAGTAATTATAGGTCGACCATAATCAAAAGACCATTCCCTAGCTTTGTCCGGTAAGAAGAAAGCAGGGGAAAAGTTGCCTGGCAAACCCTATTACAAGTCTCGATATGATATTCCAAATAAATATATATTTTTTTAGTTTAAAAAAGGTTACTTACTTACTTACTTACTTACTTACTAGAAAAACTTATTGTGTGTCCATTTTTTGCATCGTAACAGCACACATATTTTTTGCGCACATTCTTTTGAATGCGGTCTAGCTATAACAGATTATTTATACATATTTTAACGAAACACACCCTTAACGTGAAATGTTAGTGGAGCAGCCAATCTATTGAAATAATTGCCTCTCATCGTGACAAATTTATGAATTTAATTACAAATCAACAATCAATCAAATAATATGTAATTAATTACCAAAATTAAATGACGTTGACCTCCAGTTTTTGGATATTACATAATCATAGTGATTTAACACCTAATCAGTCATTGTTGATTAGTTTCCTTTGTAATTCGTTGCGCCACAGTGGTACAACTGAAAGATATTTTGTTTTTTTTAATATTTATTTAGTCACATTTTGATTACCAACACTATTGCATTTGGAAGTTACAACATAAGGTAGAAGTAGACTTTAAGGTAGATGATTAATACAAAGCTATATTTTTTTTTAAATTGAATTGTACATAATAGTGTAAATTACATATCATATATTTGAAAAACAAAATGAGAATATTATCGCTTGCCCACTTTTAATAGAGAATTTATTGAACTTATTGATATGAATTTATTGACCGTTTAAAATTATCCTCAAACCTAAAAAAATTCACTTCTAAATCTGTCCACAAATGAAAGCATCAAGTGAAAAATGACAAACTTTCGAAGGAAGCAAACACTTGATGGTGAGACATTATAATTAAATAAATAAAAATAACTTAGTTAAACACCACTTACATTTATTTTAAAATCCAACCAGGTTTCGCTACGACCGTAGCTTCTTCAGGGAGAATCTTAACTCAAGAATGTGTTAAGATTCTCCCTGCAGAAACTACGGTCGTAGCGAAACCTGGCTGGATTTGAAAATAAATACAAGTGGTGTTTAACTAAGTTAGCTTTATTTATTTAAATAAAAAATTCATGCGACCAGTTTAGGGCTTGTCATGATATGAAAACTTTGACTCGCTGGTGGCATTTAAAGTGTTTAATTTAATTAATTTTACAATTCAATGACGGATTACTGACTGGTTGCTGAGGGACTGGGCAGATGCCGCGGCTTAAATGTTATAGCATTGTAGATAAAATAATAATTAAATCGAAAAAATTCAAATTGGGAGTTAACAGAGGTCACGCACACAACACACCGCGGATCAGCGGAATCCCTCTGAATATAGCCCAAAATATTCCCAGCGGACTTTGGCTCATCGTGAAATATAAATAGAAGATATCGCTGCGTAGATACGTTTGCAGTTTTCTCGGACACACATTGGCTTTCCACTGTTTCTATAAATACCGAGCTCTCGGTCCAAAGTCAATTCGACATCACCTTTGTTGTGCTTATTCAACGTTCCACTTTAATGTGTTTTTATTAATTAACGGCCCAATAAATGCACAACTTCTTCTGCCTTTCAAGCTCACCAGCTTTAACATTCGGCCATCAGCTCCGGTAGTTGTAGTGCTTCCACCGAGTACAACCTACACAAGGCATCTGGGACCGAAGACATATCTACCCTTTCTCGACGACAACGGTGATCGAAGGTTAGAGTAATACTTGGAAATGTTAAATAACAGAAACATCGTTAAGATACAATCGGTCGTATTCTGACAAAAACAATATTCTGTATTTTGACAGTTATTGTATAAAATTGTAATACAGTCAACGTTGAAGTTTTAAGTTTGAAATTAATTAATTCAATCAAGCAGAAAGCTATAAAACGTAAACAAAGGTTAATTTTATTAATATTTAAAGCATTAACTTTGTGGTTAGACATAATAACAGAATGTTAGTAAACTTAGTAAAAACCACTACCAGATTTTTACGGTCTACCGGTTTCGAGACGTACCCGTCTCTTCATCACCAACACTACACTACTATATTCACAACACTATACACCTCAACCATAGTATTGTTATGGTTGGAGTGTATAGTGTTGTGAATATAGTAGTGTAGTGTTGGTCCTGACGAAGAGACGGGTACGTCTCGAAACCGGCAGACCGTAAATTTGGGAGTGGTATTTACTAAGTTTATTTACATTCTGTTAAAGGTTAATTTATTCACAAATTGTGAATAACTGAAAATGAATTCAAAATACTTCCAAAATATAGAGATATAGAGTTTTTAATTATATTTTGCAATCTAGGCACTGTCATTAGAAACTTGGAGTTTTAAGCTGAGTTGTCATTCATTCATTCATTCATGAACAATTGATCATTTGATTGACACTGAACTGGGATACAAACCTGAACAACTGAAACACTGAACTGGGATACAAAAAATGAACTAAGATACAAACTTAGGTAATATATGGCTTTGTTGGTGTCCTCGAACGGTGCCAATATTCAACTTTGTTGTCTTTCATACTTACGCCCTTGAGGTGAGTTCTTATAAAGATGGCGCCTTATAAATTGTCCAAATATTATTATTATTAAGAGCATTAAATTCCCTACTATCGATATCGATCATTTTTGAAATAATCTAATTATTACCCAATTAGGAGAATTATTTTTTACCCCATTATATTTATTGATTTCGTAACCTGGATGGGATCATCGCTGAAGTTGATTGTTGCAATATTTAAAATTTATATCTTGTAGCTATCTCGATTTCGGTGTTTACGTTGTTTGCTTAATGTAAGCTTTTCCGTCACGAATTTGCGTTACCTCATTCCGAAAATTTTAATTAATGTAGCTAAGGATGTCTTCAGATAGATACGCAGTTATGCTAATTAAAACATCCGACACGTGTGTCCCGCTGTTAGGTATAATATCAATGATTAAAATAGCGGTGTTTTGGAAATTTTTTAACGATGTAGAATAATTTATCGTACACATAATTAATTCAGTTTATTGGTTTTGGCACGATGTCAAAATTAACTGCCGAGTAAACGAAACCGTTTGACATGTCTACCAACATTTTGGTTTATACACATCATGCTGTGTCTTGCTACATATTCACCGGCGACAGCGAACTCTCAATTAAGCAAATAACATCAGAAGCATCGTATCAGAAGCCCTGTCAGCTGTCACCTCGCCCAGGTCGGGCAGTTCAGGGACTGCATACTTCAGAGTTAAAACAGAAATTAAATGACCAATACGATCGTATGGAGAAGAATGGTTCCATACACACGTGGTATTACTCCCTTTTTTGTAAGGATAACAAGAAACGGACAGACTCACCGCTTTAATTTACCAAGTCAAAACTATAAGGTATAGTTAACATTGAGTTCACAGACTTTTATTGAACGTATGTAATTTGTAGTTTTCATTAAAGTTCAAACAATTACTAAGCAAGAGACCTCATCCGCATTCACACCTCATCCATCCTTCTTACCATTCATTCCTCATGAACCGTTATATTCTTAACCTATCCATTATTTATTCCGTTAAAGGTAAATGAATTTGCCGCATACCTATATGCGTTCCATCAAATGATCCACAATTCTGGGATAAGTTGAATTATCAAACTTGGCCAGAATTATCAACTTGAAGGACAATCTAATGATTAAAATGGGAAATTGGAAATACATTGCATAGATTGAACATTTAGATATTCTCCTTACAGAGCTCACACTGTCTAAAGAAGGATCTTCTTCACCGTGTTCCCGTTAGAAGAGTCTTGGCTACTAGTCAATGTGCGCCATTTTCCTCCTCCACCATGATCCATCGCATTTTTACGTTCACGATTCGCCTCAAGAATGGTTCTTCTACTTCGTCTTAGACTTCCGATTCTTCCGTGATGCCGTCCCGCCTGGTGCCTTTTGGTATGAAGAAAGAATCAGATTTAAGCCCGCGCGATCGGTTTGCCATTTGCCAATTGATGATACATCAGTCCTGCGTATCAATATAATAATAAGTTTCGTGAGCATTAAATTTTTAGTGTATATTATCCTGCTTTTAGATCATGTTTTCTTTTAGTTCCCCTTCTGCAGATCTTGTCCCAGCTCTTCTATTCAAATCTGCCTCTCAGCCGCTATAGTATTTGATATTATATAACCTAGAGCCACTAACACAAATCGGGCCGAGCGCACCTGGTTAGCGAGCCGCCATTTTTATTTCGTGGAGGAAGCAAATAAAAATGACAAAGAGAAGTAAAAATGTCAATTTTCGAAAATCATCCAAATCATATGATGGAATCTATTAAAGGAATATGCATCTTCAGTCATGGATTTATGGATTAATTTTATTAATATCCGCAATGAACCGAGAGCATAAACATTATGTTGCGCCAATTATGTTGTATTTTCGAAGGCAGTTAGGTGTGTCGGCTCTTGTCGATGCCTTTTTCCTCCCTTTGAAATTTCATCAAAGGGTGGGTTGGAGAAAAATAATGTAAAATTGATTAGCGATCCGGGAGTTTTTTTGTGATTGCACTACTGACCCAGGTAGCCATAACGTGTAGCTGTCTACCATAATACCACAGTTCCTAATCTGAATGATTTGTTGTTATTGAGTCGGTCGTTTCATTTTGGTCTTATCTGTGTTTATTGTTAAGCCCATGTCTGCATATTCGGAATTTTCCACACCTATCAGAAAACTACCAGACGGGCACATCGAGGTTTATTGGAAATAATATCAGATTTGTTTTGAAGGACGTTCTTTGTACGCAAATGGGAAAAGAATGAGTTTTTGAAAAAAATATATAAATGAAATTAAAATGTACAATTTTCACATAATGTCGATAAATAAAACCTATTTTTTTGTGATATATTATTTAGGTACTAACTATTTAGACTTTGGGCCGGTTTTGGAAAATAGATTGTGGGGTGGACGCTACAATAATCAGCTCTCTAATATGATTAATATTTATTATTAGCGCTTTAAAGTTTATAAAAACAGGAAGAAATACGGTATTACTAACTTTTACAAAGTCTTTTATAAACTTGTTGTATGGCAGTTAACGAGCTTTTCGCGACACTACCGTTTATAGCTTAGACAACGAAAGTTACTTTACCTCTTCAAAATAAATAATCCTAAATAAAATATTATTATTAGTATTATTTTACAAGTTTATTCCAATTTAAATACAAACACTTTAACTTAAATTCGAGTTATAGGAATTTTCTTTGTTATCTTTCGTCGTTTTATTATTAAATTATTAAGTTTGTTTCGTAATTCTTTTTATTATTATTTCAGCTTTATCTCAATAAAATGTAATTTTCTCTAAAGTTAACTTACCGTATCAAAACATTGGTTAATTGATACCATTACCAAAATATACTGTCACAAACAGATATTTGTGACAGTATATTTTGAGTTTGTCCAAAATTTACAGAATAGTATTGAATTTTTGTCACAGGGACATCATTAATCAATCAATATATTGTAGATGTCTCACAGAGACGAAATTATATTTTTATGGAAAAGTAGGTTGAAGTCTTTGGGTGTGCATAGTGCTTACGACCTATCGTACGGCTGGCTTAAGTGATCACTTTACACAATGTTACCTTCACCATTTCACATACCATTTTTGGAAGACTGAGATTCATGAAGCTGTGTGGAGTTTCTTGGAGTTTTTTGGAGCTTGAACATTCCTTATATTAAATGTTTAAAAATATTTTTTTAATATGTAGTCTTTCTTGTGTTTGTGTTATATTTCTTACGTGCAATATTTCAATTTTATTTCTAATATACAGTCTTTCTAATACTTTAACTTTAAAAAAAACTGTACAGGCAGTTGCCTCAGAACAGACCTTGTCTAGTGAAGCAACTACCTTCATTTATATGTATAAAATAACACGAAATATATATTTTTTAAATCCTTCAACACTGGCGAATCAAGAAATTCGTGGATAGGACATTTATTCAACCATCAATGTATCCCGAATCGCTTCCCGTGCCGTATTTATAATTGGGAGTTCTTTTTACAATTTCCTCTCCGTCATAAAAAGCTGTGACCTGGAAGTGGGCGTGTGAGGGGTGAGGGGGTCCACCCACCGCGGGCCGAAGGTTGCGATATATATACCACACGGTGGGCCGGCTATATCCACACGGAGGCCCGAGAGTGAAGTGTGAAGCGGGGGGCGGGAATCAGCTCCTGGGAGGTGACGGCGCGACCTTTGGGCCGAGATGTGTTTACTTCTGTTCCGGTCGCCGACCTGCCGCTATTTTTAGATCAATGCCGCAATCAGAATAATATTCCCACTTTTTTCAACTGTGTAAAGGTACTGGTTCACATGCTAACGAGCATGCTCAAAACTAGCATGCTCTGACAACTGTACACACGTGCTCGCTATTGGCATGCTTATTTTAAGCATGCCAATAACGAGCAAGTGTGTTGAAGACTTTTGGTAGAGTAGACATGAGTTCTTCTTCACACTTAGTGATGGTGATGGTCACCAACGTGGAGTGTGAAGAAGAAGTCCGACTCTACCCACGGATCTTCCAGTGTTCATTGGATCTATATCACATCTATATATTCACTGTAATCTGGATCTATATGTTCACTGGACTATCACGATGTTTGTAGGTATAAAGTGTGGTAAGCAAGCAAGAAAGGTAGTAGATGTGCAATAATATATATTATAGATACTCACAGTTAGCATATTCACTGATTTATTGCGAATGCAAGATTTACAGAATATGATTTAAATAGGTATATATATATACCAGGGGCGTGCAGTAGGAACATCGCGGCATCACTTTTACTTAACCAATTATTTGGAAAAAAAAATCGGAATAAAACATATATTTCGTAATATTTCTATCACAATTGTTATCATAAAAATCTGTAGCATAAATATTTGATTTCTATTTTAATTCCAAAATACACGTTTACATAAAAGTCATGCTTCAATGTTCCCACTGCACGCGCCTGGTATATACGAGTACCTAGTTAAAAAATGAATGGCGAAGTAAGTGTTCGTTCTTCTCTACCGCTGCGTTCCAAACCTTTTATGGCTGATCCTCTTAAATCACCATAAACTGATGAATAATTTTTTTTTGTGTCTCTAAGTACTTAAATACTTATTATATTTCACCCTTTCTCAATCACTAATTCCGCATGTGTTGTGAAAATTTCACCTCCTTATTAATATGGAATTATGTGATATATTATAAGCACATTGAACAGTAATGATTTTAAGGTATTGTAGATACTTTTGTTGACAAGAATTATTTTTGATCAACATGTTGACGTTTGCAATAGGTTGGATATTTGCAATAAATTGGTGATTCAAATGTACGTAAATAAACCATTTAAGATAAGGAATCATAAATGAATAAATTGCACGATTCTATTTACGATGATTACCTACAAACATAGTCTAATCAACATGTTGGTACACCGCGACCTGCGACTCAGGAGTACACACATCATTTAAGATAACTTTCAATAGGGTTGTCGATTTATCAGCAAATATTCAAATATTGCTATGTGAACATTTTCGGGTTATTCCGCCATATTAGCTATCCTAATTTCGAATGTGTGTCTCTCCATAACTCGCTGAAATTATTATTATATAACTGGATAATACATATCATATTACTGGATTACAACAACACTGATGATGACTAGCCGCTAACGAGGCCAGGTTCCCGATGTCCCAGTGCACGTCAATAGGTGCGCGGCTCATGTTGCACGCAAGGGTCGTTAATAATTATTATTATATCCCGTAATTTTTCACGGTTTTACGGCTAGTATATTGATATATAATTTGTGTACATGACCTCTTTAGATGATTAAAATAATCCTAAAACCATATGAACTTCTTTATTCTTGGATTTCAGATAGTAGATAGTAAAAATCATTATATATTATGGGCAAGGCGACACATTCACTACAAATACATATTTCGGCGTTTTTTTTTACGAAAATGTGGGTTTTACTATTCATTTACATCAGATTGTATACGATAGACTGCAATTTTTTTAGGACGATAACATAGATAGATCCTTTTTTTTATATAAAAGTAATAAAATGAACATTATTTACGATAATTAAGAAAATATAAGCCTTAATCGACAGGCGGCGACCAAAAAACCGTTTTTAGTGTTCTAGGGAAAACAAAGATTTAATTAATATATTTATATACGCATAATTTGCTTTTTTATTTTTATGAACGCACGGCTTTAAATCGACGTAATTTGACAGATTCACTTGTTTGCGAAACGGATGTCCAGCCTTAAAATTCTACGAATGTTTCTAAGATCTTGGAAGAAGTACAGCTGAAGTATTTTTAATGAAAAAACATAGTCACTATCTCGGGACTAGAACTAGAAACATTCTATTGCCGGTGATTAGATTAAACCATTTAAGAAATAATTACTATTTCATCTAAACGTTATTCACTCTTTAATGAAGGTTTATGATTTCTACTCGAGTGTCTACAAAGTTCATAAAAGCGACTTGAGGTACAGCTAAAGAAGTAGACAGCTCTGTGTTGTATTGCGTGTAGTGTTGTTGATAAAAGTATAAAACTCTTATTAAGTAAAGTCCCCATTCATGTTGCCATGTGTCAAATCAGCAGACATTTATCAATTTTTGTGGTTGTGTGGGACACGAAAAGCTATTTACTGGCTTTTGCTCGAGATCCACCGGAAAGATCGTGGGATAAATACTCAGTATCTTATATTATGCAACCAAGCGCTTCAAAACGTTTTACAAAACAAGACATTTCTAAAAGCACGACATTGATAACGGAAGACTGATTGGTCTAGCGAAGAAACACGCGGCAGGTCAAGAAAGCAATACAAATTCAATGAAACGAGTCAAAGGCCAGCTGCCTCCTGTCCAGCACACCGCGCGGCAGTCAGCCAGCACTGTTAACGACTGGTAAATGGTGGATCTAACATGTATCACTTCTGTATCGAGTAAACAGCATAAATATGTTGTTGAACGAATTCTTAAGATTTATTAATTACAAATTGAATATATGCTTGGAAGATATCAATTATGAATATCTCAATTAACGTATATTATAGATATCTCACAGAGACGAAACTGTATTTCTTATGGGAAAGTAGGTATAGAAGTCATTTGGGTGTACACAGGACTTATGACCTATCTTATGGTTGGCTTAAGTGATCACTTTACACAATGTAACATTCACCATTTCCACCCATGATAGAATATACCATGCTTATTCATTTTTTGGAAGTTGTATATATGTTCAAATTGCGTGGAAAGCTTTCACATACGAGTTGTAACTGCCTTTCCATGCGGCCTGTACAAAGCCATTTTCATTCCCCTAAATCCCCACAAATGTCGCTAATGAGAAAATCTACAGTTGATTTTACGGAATTTTGAGAGCAATATACTTTATTGTGTAATGAAATTCATCCGAATTACTTGCACATCAAAAGTCCTATGTACACCCAAATGACTTCTATACATACTTTCCCATAAGAAATACAGTTTCGTCTCTGTGAGATATCTATAATACACGTTAATTGATTAATAATGTCTCTGTGACATAAATCCAGCACTGTTCTGAAAGATTTGAACAAACTCAAAATATTATGAATATCTCCTTAGTTATTTACAACGATTAAACTTGTCTGTGAGACGTACTGTGACAGACCTAATATTTCTTTATAGGATCATAAATAGCATGATTGATTGCCCCCAGATTGTTATTCTGATCGACTTATATGCCCCATTTGAGAGTCATCAAGACACAGTGCATTATTCTATTATAGTGGAAATGTCAGAACGAATGCATTAGCAAACTCTGTAATTCCCAGATAACACTCATTAGGGAATGAACATGCAGAGGCGGCTGACATTTTTGCTGATAATATAACTGTGTATAGGACAAAGCTGATACAATTCTTTATATCTCAACGAGATGGAAATGGATAATAAATAAATAGCAACGTTGGCACGGAGTCTATTCTCACGCTTCTCTGTCGAGGTTCTGGTAGCCCTGCACCTGAACCAGTTGTGAAAAGTATTTCGGGATCGGCTCCCACCCCACCCGTGTCCCGGCGTCCCGTGTTTACTACGGCCGCTCCCGACACGTGAACAGTGCGTGATGCAGCTCTGGACCGCACCCGCAGACTCTATCCCTCTCGCTCTGGATCCGTCCCACCTGCACGACATGTGCTAAAATCACACGCCAAACTGATGTACATCTGATAACTGAAGTCCACGCTATTTTCACATCGTGCACCCTGACACTAGGGTTGGGCGAAACAACAGCGAATTTGTATTTTCTTTTTTCTAGTTGGCTGACTCCATAGCAAGATTGCTTTATTAACAGCTGACCTGAACATGATTTTGAGTTGAGACCACTCTCTCCACCACTCTTTAAAGAACCAGGATATTTGTTTACTTCCCGCAAAGCACCACGAATTATTTAGTACCTACTTATAAAATGCTTTATTTTTTCAAAAGATACCTCTTTAATATCATCGTCCGAATTTTTTCCACCCAAGATATCGTAAACATTCTTCTGTAATGTCACATTTCAAGAACCTATTTGCAAAGGACATTTCGCATATTGAAATAACAGTTCATCACCATTTTGATCTTAATTTTGATCTATCGCGAGTGATCCTACTGATCGATCAGTCAGCACACCAGTAGGTAGACTCCTTACCATATAAGAAAGCCAATCGAATTAGTATGCGTAAGCCGTGTCTACCATGCACATTGTTTCGTTGTATTGCTGTTAACCGATAGAAACACTAACACAACGAAACAACGTGTGTCGTACGCACGGCTTACACATACTAATTCGATTGTCCTTCTTAAATGAAAAGATGTTTACTTATAACGGAGCACTAATTCTATTAATTTCTTCAAACCTAGTTCGAAAGGCAATATAGACGGCTAATTGGATTTGCTGGACGGTCATGTATAATTTGTTTTAAAGATTATTATTTTATTTTTAATCCAATTATTCTTTTCATAATATTTTCTCACTCAAATGATTCTGGCATAATTTTTCCTATTTGTTTACGGTCCGCACTTCTATTCTATACATGATGTAATAGACTGAGCCTTTACTATTTTCGGGGTTACATTCCAAAATATCAAAAATATCAAGTTAGGTTAGGTTAGGTTAGGTTCGCGATTCGCGATGCGATGCGGAAATGTCATTTCATTAAAAACGATTTTCTTAAAAAAAAAAAAGAACGTTGAAAGGTCGTAAAAATACCGCGTTAATGACTTTTTATCTTTTCATCAATTTGAAAAGTCACGCATCATTCGCTGTCTGATAAATGATGTTGTTGTGATCTCTATTTCGGAGCTGGTCGGGCGTGTATTGATCGAGGACACGGAGACGAAGTGGAAGATTTCGCGACCAGCTGGAACGCTGTGGCCTGGTGCCAAGTGCCAAGCTGCCGAGACCTCGGCCAGTTCCGTGTTTACCAACTGGCTGCGGCTCTCCCGAGACCACTCTGCTCTAGCGGCATCTCGTTAGTGTTATTACCGCTCTGGGAGACTTGAATCCTCCATCAATAAGGAACTTTACGAGGTTGTTGCACGACTTGTCTAGGTAACTCAGCTCGGCAGAGGCGTGGAACTTGTAATATTATGATAATGTATTATGTGAAGAAGAATATGGAGATAAACATGGCGAATAAAATGTATAAGTTCCAAAGAGATAATTCTTAGGTTGCCTTTCGTATCAGTAAGGGGATAGGGGTTATCGACTCGGGAAAATATATTTTGAAAGAAATAATGAACCAGACACTTAAAGAAAAGTGTCAAAGCCGCACACATACATATTAAATGTGGTATAAATTTGTTGTGTACGTCAGAATTACATTGAAATAACTTCTTCTTCAAACGCAGCAAAATGATTTTCGGTGACATTATTAATATAATTAATAAAAATAAACTTTTCTATTGAAAATATCAGTATACAAATTGTATCCAGACGAAGGGGCCATGGACTCTGAAACATGTTGATATTTTCAATAAAAAAATCGTAAAAATTAAGTTTATTTCTATTAATTATACATTGAAAGAGTTGTTACCTTTATTTTAATGATTTTTGAACTGAGGTTTGTTGGACCGAATATTTTTATTTATAATTGTTGTAATTTCATCTTATTATTATGCTGACACTTTTCACAATGTTAGATGGAATAAAAACGTGGGATTCTTCTAGATTGCTTATTTTATGTATCAATTAGATTGGATTGCATCAATGAATGTAATTTTGCCAGCGTTTATCATCATCCAGTGACAAGTCTAAAAATTAATATATTTTTGTTAATTTATTTTCATATAAATTTTTATACGAGTGTGTAATGATATTTTTTATACGTATGTGTATTTACAATCTCGCGAGTTTCGTTGACATGGCAATAAAGAATGAACTCTGATATGAAACTGGTTTCAAACCCGACTATAACAGTCACTATCAGCTATCCACTATCCACTATCCGACATTGTCGGCTTATCTTATCACCGTTTAGTCAGCCATGTTTCAGATTGCGTGTTCCTTGAACACACCGTCTGCGACGTCTGTCTGTCTGTTCTCCATACAAGCCTACAACGTCTGACCGATCTGACCCAAATTTTGCATACTTATTCTTTAGGACGCGGCGGAAAATATAAGCCACATTTGTCCCCATCCCTGATATTTTTTGTATGCACATCTATACCTACCGTTTGACAGATCTGACCCAAATTTAGCATGCATATTCTTTAGGACCCTGCGGAAAAAAAGGCTACGTAAAATTTATTTTTACTGTAGTTATGACCGTTCACACTATCGATACCAGGCGTTCCCAAATCTGTATATTTTGAAATCCAAAATGCACTGTACCATTCATATAGTGAATTCAAATTTTTCAACTCAGGACTTACAGAAGGACTTGGGATATTTTAATTGTTAAGATATCCTAGTAGCAATCTACTCGAGTTTCGAGAGTATCAGTAACTCTCATCGACAGGTTTACATGGCAGTTATTTGATGCATCATTATCATTTTAATTTACACTAAATTTAACTTTGCAATTGCAAAGATTAATTTAGTGTATATATATATTTTTTATATAATATGTTTATATCTTCGCCTGTCAATGAGAATTACTAATACTCCCGAAACTAATTAATAAAAATATAATTTGTTTTCACCACTTATATGTATACTGAAAATATCAAATTGTTTCAGAACCAATGTTCCCTTCGTCAGGATACAATGTATACTAACTCTTTATGTTAGTATACATAGTTAGTATCCTGAAGAAGGGACTATTGGCCCTGAAACACGTTGATATTTTCAATATAGCAGTGTTATCGTTAGATTTTTAATGTCTTACTAGTATACTATAGTATACTAGTACTATACTTAGTACTAGTATACTATTACAGATCACTTCAATGGTGTAGGTACTTAAATGACTAATTACGTATTATATAATATGTCAATTGAATACCGCTTTCTTATGTAATCACAGTTTTAATATCAGAAAATAAACATTTATGCTGCGATATGTAGGTACCAGGTTTCGAAGTAATAATATATTTTAAACTTATTTAATATTTATTGACATCGCTGAAAATGTATCCAGTTCTTATCAGCAAATCTCTTGGTTAATTCTCACAAGCGGGTATGTATTATTAGGTACTATAATTTATTTACTCAGTTTTATGTCATAACATTTCAATGTTATCAAATCACATTATTGACCTAACCTAACCTTAATACGTGCCGACAAAACATCAATAATATTAATTAATAATTTAA
Source organism: Agrypnia vestita (assembly GCA_016648135.1). Taxonomy (NCBI): domain Eukaryota; kingdom Metazoa; phylum Arthropoda; class Insecta; order Trichoptera; family Phryganeidae; genus Agrypnia; species Agrypnia vestita. The sequence goes on along the minus strand of JADDOH010002507.1, from coordinate 66,055 downwards.
AGTAAAAGTAATCAATGGAAATCTTTAATGAAAATAGAATTACTTCATTCAATTTAACATTTCTTTAGATGTAAGAAATGTACGTTGAAAAATTTCAATAAGCTTATATAAAATGTTTTTAAGAGGTAGGTAGGTATAAAACATTAAAATAAAATAAAATTAAAATTGTGGTAAGGGCCACAGTATTGGCTTTATTGGAAATATAATTTTATGCCAATCATAAAGAATTTCACCGAAAAAAAAAAAAAAATTAGTGATGTAATACGATTACGATACCACAATTTTCGAAATAAATTTGCACAAATTGCAACGTTGTTATAGCGTAAGTCTATTCATGGTGAAATATCAAACCATACACAAATCAGTTACCAGCTGTGACTGGAAAAGTGTCGCTAATTCAAAAAACATGTAAAGGACACCCTATATTTAAACATTATTGACATAAAATTATTTTTTCAATAAAGCTAACCATGACAGTTTACCACGATTCTTGTGTTAAACAAACATTTGTTCCTTTTTAACTGGGGTTAAAACAGAACAAATATTGGTGTAACAAAACAGCAAATATATGAGGTGGAGAAGGTGAGTGTTGTCTCCTAAGAATCTCGAGGAAGCATTATCAAGAGTTGAAAATCTCACAAAAATTTTTCCTCCATAGACGGCGTACAATCCATGTAAGCGATATAAACAGAATCAATTTTTAGTATAACGCACAAATATTATTGAAATATTAAAAAGCTTAAAGGTAGGTACTGATAACATTTTTGAGCATGCTCATTAGCATGCTCTAACAACTGTACACACTTGCTCGTTATTAGCTTGCTTATTTTAAGCATGCTCATGAATGAGCTTGCTCAGGGCTAACAATCAAACACACATGCATATTACTGGCATGCTCTTGTCATAGAACAGAGGCGCTCTTGTTCAAAATGGAAACTTTGCAAACTGAAACACGAAATTCAAGTGAACTAATAAATTAAAACAGTTCCCGAGTTTCCATCCGCACATTTTTGATTTTATTTTTTATACTATTGTTTTATACTATAGAAATTAAGAAAGCCATAAATAATAATGAAAATAATCTAACTTATAGTCCTATCTTGAATATGTTCTCTTTCACCCTATCACCTGTTTCTTTTGCACCCCCCACTATTTACCCCCATTTGGACACTGAGGTATAATTGTTCATAATTTTGTATAGTTTAATTAGTATTAAGTATACCCTGAAGGATCGTTGTTTCCGAAACCGGTTGGTTTTACCAAAAATTATGCAGTGATACAAAGTTAATTCGTTTAATTACATTATTTTTTATAATTTGTGCTAGGATAGATAAGTTTTGCGTTCTATCATCTCTGCCTACCCGTGAGGGAAAAATGGCGTAATAGACATAAACCGTTGAGTTTAGTAAAACTTTAATATGAGGCCCGTCTCCGCGAACTTCCTACCTTGTCTAGAAGCTAATCGACTAATCGACCTGATGACGCAGTAGAGTCGTCATTTTTCCCAGTACCCACCTCGCTTTTATTGTTGCGAGTCCGGCACGCGTGACGTCAGAAGGTGATGAAAGTGATTAAGATCTTCCCAGTTTTCTAGATGGTTCGAGAAATTGAGATGTATGGGACGTATTCACCAAAACGATGTCGTGGGAAAAGATCGCTAATTACTATCTCCGTGTGGCCGCGCGCCAACATTTCCGACTGGTGAGGTAATGGCTCTTCCTTCGTCAGCCCTGTCCGACCCTGGTCAACCAGGTCGCATTGGGAAATGTAACGCCATTATTCAATCTATTTATCTTTTATTTCGTTCTAGCGCCCGGGATTCATGTTTAGTTACAACCGAAAATAATTTGTTTACTTGAGTCACTAATATTTATTTTATGACGTTTATATTTCTTTAAACTATCCATTATTGACTTGTACGTACTCATCATTCATGCTCTTATGCGTCATGTACTCCTGTCCCCAAACACAACTTTTCTGGGGACAGTTAAACACGTATAAAAAATGTAATAATATTAACTGTCACTGTAACATGTATGTATTTATATTATTCTCAATAAAGAATTCTATATATGTATATAAAAAAAAATTATACCAGGGAGAAGACAGTGTCTTTGTTTTGCCAATGACGATATGTGCTCAATTGGATTCAGACTGGGGTTGTGATGTATTCGGAGCTGGGATGAAGGGAGGGTGTGTATTTTTCTCGGGATCCTAGAGTGCAATTGAGAAAAATTAGAAATTGTTGTAGCTACTGAAATACACATTTGTATCAGCGCGTAAGGGTGGGACAGCTAGAGGAAGAAGGGAGGATGTCAAATGTTTTACAATGGTACTTAAGATTGGCTATACAAAAACGGCTCACACTGCGCTCAGCCAAATCGGAGGCACTCTGCAGGCTGGTAGTACCAAGGAGACCTGGAGCCACCAAGTTTGCGGAACGTGGTTTCAGCTTTGTGGGCCCAGCTATGTGGAATCAGCTGCCTCCAGTGTTGCGATCTATGGAGAACCAGGAACTCTTCAAGAAGAGCCTAAAATTTTTTTCGAGATGACGCCCCTGAAGCGTCTCTTACGCAAAAACGGCACTATATAAATTAACAACATAAACGTAACCTATACTGATTTTAATAATAAACAAATTAAGAGCGAATGCACACCTGTTTGTAGTCTAGTGGACAGAATCAGGAACGGGCGCTAATATAGTTTTGAAACAAACGAGGATAGTAAAGAAAATGTACGAGGCAAGCATTGAAGGCAACAGAGAGAAAATGTCCGCGGAAGACCTGGCTTCGTCCGGTAAACTAGCCACCGAAGAGATGATCCCTATTAGAAACTTAAATAATTGATAAAAGTGCACGATAAAATGCACCAAATTAACCGAGAGAAAAATGGTGTGTCGGCACAGAGGAGTGTGGTGAACTATCCTCTCTGCGAATCCTTGTACACGATGACACTACGTAAGTTAATATGGGTTTTTAGGTCTAGGTCCCCGGAAACCACGAAGTGGTTTTCCATAGCACAAGTGTCTAATTGATATACGTATTGAATTGAATACATTTTTAAAAATTGATGTAATTCTTGAATGCAATATAATTTTTTGACATACCCTGTAGAGACGCGGGCTGACACTGTCCGCACCAAAGGACTCCTCAGAACAACTGAAATGAAGGTGCTGAGATCTATTACTGTGAATGAATGGAAATGAAAACATAAGGAAAACTTGCAAAATAGAGGACATAGCACGATGGAGTAGATCCAGAAGGAGATTCTGGCGGGATCACGTAGCCAGAATGGACAGTGACAGACTCGTGCATACAGCAGCGAATGAAATCCCCTCTGGATGACGCCTACCGGGAAGACCACCGAAAAGATGGAGGGTTAAAGAGGTTATATATCCTCTTCTTTATTGTTGTGTGATGAAGCATTACAACGACTAACAGAACAGACATAAATCAAGTTGGATTATTTAAATTGTTAAGGTAAAAAGCGCAAAAGGCAAAAAGTAAACACTACTTTCGCAACAACTTCATACGCATTCGTTCTACAAAATTATGTTTTATTGTCCTTTCTTATACGTGGTTATGAAAATACTTTGTATCTCTTTCTGACTAATACATTTAGTACGTAATAGAAGACAGTGGAGACTAAATGTCTCTTGTTTTTTGGTGACTAGTCTATATTTATAGTACGTATATGATAGCAGATTATAGAACGGTCCAGCTACACGCAATAATAAGCACAATAGTTGGTGCAAACAATTGTGACCAGACATATCATGCCCCGGATAATATATCGTGTCGATGCATCCAATCTCAAATTATTTATTGACGCTTCCAAATTCAAACGCTTCTCCATAGAAACAACAGTCATACGTCGTCACCTGGAATCGGCCCGGAGCGGACCATGGAATCGTACGGGGGAATACGTGACACAACGGCGCTCTTCGAACATTTACTGCGCAGAATCGAATATTATTATTTATTAGTACATATTTACAGGCGCGAGTGACCTTCACGTGTGGCAGTTTCCAGAGAAACAATCGCACGATAAACATATTTATAATGTACCTACTTATGGTGTACCTGCGCGATTCGACACGCCCGCCGCCGCCGCGCCGCACACAGGAGCATACCCAGCTAGGTACGAACGTAATGTATTTGTTATTATTTTACCCGGTTCATATCGGTTCAGATTGCTTCGACACGTAATCGTATTTATAAATCTTTGAAATATAATATATTTACGTGACATATTACGGTAACTTCTCTTATAAAAGCGATAATATTTTTGTAAACGTCAAAGCTCGTACGCAAAAACGTGCAAGTGCAAGGGTATGGATCTTTCCATTTAAAAAATACAATCGAATAAGTCCTATGTGTAAGCCGTGCGTACGACGCACATTGTTTCGTTTTGTTGGTATAAATACCACCACCTTTTTTTTTTACAGCCGAATTTCTTTCTTACCTATATTTTAGGCGTTTGTGGCTAAAAAAGATTATTACCAATGTCAAAGTTGCACCAATGTTGTAATTTTTTTTCCTAGCGTAATAAAAGGTCCTGATTACATAAATGATGTAAAATTTTGTCGCAAGCAAATTTAAGCAGTTATTCCAATTTAAAAATCGTTATGATTTCCTTTTAAGTTTGACAGATTAGCCCTTTTATCTATACGATACGCGAACTGTAGACAATTATTCAATGATCGAAATACTTATCCATAGATACTTATCCATAGATATTGTAAAAATTCGAAGGAAAAGGCTGATTTTCTAAACTAACGGTTCATTCTCTATGAATAAAACAGCAAAAACATGTAATTTGTATGGGCATCTATGGCGTGAAGTTTCAAAAATGTATCATTTTTAAACATAAAATAACTGCTTTTAAACTTGCTTGCGACAAAATTTTACATCATTTATGTAATCAGGACCCTTTTGCTAGGAAAAAAATACAAAATTGGTGCAACTTTGACATTGGTAAGTGTAGCCCTAAGCCTTTTTAGTCCTTTACGGCACCCTTTATTCTTTCCACTTCTCCCTTTCTGCTACAGTCATCTTCATTTTACAATGATTTCTTTCTTTAATTGAAAATGGTATTCCGTACAACTAGAAATTCCTGCTAGACCGTGATTTTCAGAAATTAAAATGAATAAGTTCGAGGCCTCCCCTATCTGCCGTATGCGAATAGGACACTGTTGCATGAATAGCCATCTTTTTAAAATCAGCATTCGGGACTCTCCTACGTGAGAATGCCGGATGGACGAAGAACATTTAGATCACATCTTTTTTGAATGCCCCATCAATGACCGTTATTCAAATTTTATTTCAATATTCCATTCCCCATCAACATCCCAACCCTCTTATCTTCCAAAGATCAAATCACTTTAAAATTACGAACAAGATTCCTAAAAGCTAACGGTATAAATCTATAAAAATATAATAAACTAAGATTATGTACCCCATATCCTTTTCCATTACTAATACAGTTGAATCATCCACATAGAATAATGTTTATCCTAAAAGGAATCGTTTCCAATTTAAATTTCTAAAATAAAAGAGATAAAAAAACGCAACCATCACACCCACTGCCAACGAAGAAACACACTTGTTTTGTGGAAAGAACACCCCATAGGGGTGAAACGTCAAGAAAGAAGAAGTATTCTTACGCTTTTATTCACGTGCGCCCATCTCTGATGTCGTATTTCGGATGAAAACTGTTGACCTGAAAATTTGGTACGTGCAGATGCACCTACGTGTTGACTTTACGTGCAATAATTGCAGTCCCCGTAGCGACTAGAATTACTCGCAATAGGGTACGAGCATGTTGGTGATCATGTGCGCCATCAAAGGAAGTTTAGAAACCACGTAAAAACTACAAGTAAGTACTATTTAGATTTTCTCGTACGTATTGCTTTCACAAAACTAATAATTATTATTATTCCAATTATTTTCCCAATAACCTCTGCAACGCTTTAAATAGCGGTATTTCATTCGCCGACGCCAAATTGGAAACGAATCTTTCCTTCCGTGACGTCATACACCTCGTTATGACCTCACCATGACGTGTGCCTCTTATATGGTTTGTGTTATTTAATGGAAACAAAATGTAAGACGAATCGAAATCGAACTAAAATAAAATTAATTACTTTTATAAAACAAATAAAATATGCGGAATCAGAAAACAGTAATCTTTTTTAAAAAAAGAGTAATCTCAGGAATCACGATGCAGTGGTTACGATTAGGGAATGCAATCCCGATCCCGCGAGATCGGGATCCCGTGAGATCTCGAGGCATTTTACGAGATCAATCCCGAACCAAAAAATCTGACGAGATTATCGGGATTGATCAACATTTTTTATGTTTTGTATGTTGAATTGTGTATGCATATAGAGCTTTTAGTAAGTACATAAAACTATGTTCATGTCACATTCAAATAATGAAAATAGCTTTGAAAAATTTTTGCTGTATTTCATCAACCTAATATAGTAATAAAAACTACTACTAAATCTACTGCATTGACTGATTGATGCTTGGAAAAACGCCTACAAAAACTTTAATGCGATGATTAATAATGAAAATTTTATTACAATTGCTGATATAAAAATGCAAGGCGTTGTCGTCAATTGCTATTCAGCTCTATAAACAAAAAAAAAACACAAAAGTATTCGGAATCCCGATCGGTAGGGATCCCGCGGGATTGGACATTATAATCTCGAGGTATCCCGAAGGGGAAACCCGACTCGGGATTGCAATCCCTAGTTACGATTCACTATCCTCGCTTTTGGAGAAAAAGTTTTTTTTTGAAAAAAAAGTAAAAAAAAATATCCACAGGAAAACAACAGCGGATACAATATTAGACAAACAGCAGGGCGTAGACAGACATTTACACACTGTCTTCACGTTCACGATCCTTCGCTGATCTATCATCTAGATCAGCGAAGGATCGAGATCGCTTAGAAACAGACGGTGTGTGACTCGATTGTCAAGACTGCGATAAAGTATACGTGGGGCAAACGGCGCGTACCATTTCCAAAAGGGTCAACGAGCACAAACGGGCATGCAAACTCGGTCATCCAGAAAAATCAGCACTGGCTGAGCATTTTCTGGATACCGGCCATCATTTTGCATTCGAACCGAAAATCCTTGGAAAGCCTAAGAGTCACCATGCGCGTCTTATCAAGGAAGCACTAGAAATCTACAAGCATCCGAATAAACTAATAGAGATGATGGTCTCAAATTAAAAACATTGGTTGGTATCCGGCGCAAAAAAAGTCATCTTGGTTCGCAACTCGCAGATGATAGTCTCATAAGATGATATACATAAACACATCATGACTTCGGCACGGTATTGCAAGCCGATACTTAACCACAACACCAACATTCAAGACAACACATCAGCCCTGATGATGGACCCTTCAATGGGATCCGAAACGTCGGCCCGAAAGGTCGTAACAACACGGCATAATACCCCAGTAAACACAAACGTGAAGATTCTGAGTGGCCGTGAAAACCTAAGAACATTCTTATTTACACACTGCACCCAAAATCAGTAAATTCTTTAATAAACCTCGTTCTACAAACAAACCGGAACAAGTTGTGATATACCGATCTCGAGACCACGACGAGGACATGCCGATTATTTGGTATTCAAGTTTCTGGATAAGATTAACTGCGGGGCAAGTCTATAATTGAAATGCAATGATTCATGTTGGTCCACCAGCAGCCGGTTCACATTGACGCGGATAGCGGGGCCACCGTGAGTATTACGAATATTATTCCGAAAGATTAAGGTAATGGACGATTTTTTGCAGTCATATGCCGGGGATTTTTCGATCTTGGACTCACCGTTGACCCGTGGTGTGCTGTGCGGTCGGGTGGCCCAGACGGCGGAACATATCCTCTGGGAATGTACGATCGTGTGACGCGAAAGAGGATATGTTAGCAGAATTAACTAAGTTTGGAATGGCTGTGACAGGACGTCCATCCAATGATGTCCTAGTGAGGAATGAACTTCGGACGCTTCCGAGAGTTCGTTCGGGTGTGGTGTAATACGGTTATTTCGTATTTTTCCCAGTTAAACAATTAAGTCTGTTTGACTTAAGTCATCCACTGCCGCCACAGCGGGATTCGTCCAACCATTGTGTATTATTTTCTTCTTTTGTTATTACCATCTCATTGTTGTTGTATTCTTACTATTTTCAAGCTAAGCTAAACCGTTTGTGCTATGAAAATAGGACTAACTTGCTAGTCTGTAGTGAGGTTGGAACCCGCGACCCTTGGATCACGAGGCGAGTGTCCTAACCACAAGACTAACAAGACTACTCTAATACTACTACTAATTTTCTGTGTATAGTTTTCTAGGATATTCTGCATATGTATATGTGACCTCTCTGGCCGACGTTTCGGATCCCATTGCAGAGTCCATCATCAGGGCTCATCAGGCCATCATTTTTAAACGAATTTGATTATTCTTTTGCTTTTCTCTAGAAAATAGGTCACAAACATCGCAAAATCTATATAACCACCAAGCAAACACGAGTAAAAAGAAAGCAAAGACGAAAAGTGACCATAGAAACGAAATAAATTACAGTGACAAACACCAAAGAATATACCTAATAGTGGGGTATAAAAGCAAAGGCAGCAATATTAAAAATATATATATTCAGTCACCGAGGATTACTATTTATAATGTACCGAATTCGGGATTTTATAGAAAACATAGCCTATAGATTTTTAGAAAACATGATTATGAAAGGGATACATACATAAAATTTAGAATTCAGTATATTTTAAAATAGTAATCATCGGTGAATGCAATCAAAACATTTCTTAATTTTTTGGATATTGCTGCCTTTGCTTTCTTGCCCCACATACTTTATCAATAATTCCTGCTAAATGACGTCACGATCAATCATATCGCGTCTTTGTGTATGATGTGTTGTGTTATGTGTTGTCAACACATCAGCCCTGATGATGGACCCTGCAATGGGATCGGAAACGTCGGCCAGAAAGGTCCTAAAAACACGGCAAAATACCCCAGAAGACACAAAACAGACGATTCTGAGTGGCCGTGAAAGCCTAAGAACATTCTTAATCACATCGCGTTTTAATGGAATCGTATTTTTTGAAGATTTTTATTATAAAAATCACGAATGAAAACATTATCCCACACCATCCATACGATGAGTTACAAAATATAATTTATTTTTCTGAATCTATTTCATATACCTATATTTTCATAGATATCTTTAAAACGCGAAATTACCCTATCCCTCGCATACACGCACTCCTCGATACGCCGGGACCAAAAAGTCTCGCGTTATTTTCGTCCGCCAAATGTATGAATAGAAAAGTGTAATTGTATTATCTGCACACATTTTTACGATCTTTTCTCGGCCCTGGCGCGTGTGTGCGCGTATGCGCGCCGGCGGTAGCGACGCGCGTCACGGCCGTCACGCCTTTGCGCGGGGGCACGGAGCGCCGGCCGCGTGCCCGTCACGTGGCGCCCACCTGACGGGCCCCCGCGACCTCCCGGCACGCGCCGCGGTTGCTAAACTACAACCTCCTTCGAAAGGACCGTCGCGATCGCGCGCTCCGTCCCCCCAGCGCAGCCAAGGATCGATCCCTTTTCATTTCGCAAATCGACTGTCAACATTGCGCGGTCGGCAAACGAGATAAAGACACTTTGATAAAAAGAACGGCGTTGGGCATTCGATTTTTCAATTCGCTCCGCGGTGTTTGGCACCTTTTTGATTCACCTTGTCAGTCAGCTGATTGATATGATTTTTCACTATTTGGAAGCGTGAACGTTCGCTATTTATATACCCGCGCACATATACTACGAACTGATACGTGTTTTATAACGCGCGAAATGTATTTTTGACCGTTCCTAGTATACGAGTTTATAATACGTAGAATTATTTTTGCGTAAATTTAATTCTCAGAATTTATTGCTAAATATTGTTTAGGACCAACGCGTGAAATATGTTATCCTTAATATTATTTTTATCCTCCTACAGCAACGTGGGTGGAAAAAAAAAATTATAGACAAAAAATGCAGTATTTATCAATTATGGGCAAATAAGATGGGATGCAGATGCAATCAATACTTTGCTCAAAATTTAATATTAAGAATAATAAACCAAAGTCATACCTACCTTTGTCCCTCTTGTCAATTATTTAAAGATTTTAGTTACGATGTAACATAAAATAATCAAAACTCTTATCGTAATATCTATTATTATATCTTGAATCTTTTATAGAGGAGCGTCCATAAACCACTTAGCCTGTTTAAAGGGGGGGTAAGGTAAAATGCTACGCTGGGCTACGTGAGGGCAGAGGCGGTTCAGAGTCGAGCTACGTAATTATTTAATGTATTAATTCATCTATCCAATTGATAAATGGCAGCGATACATCGTTAGCGTGTAGCAGGCTTTAAACACCCGCTTACTATATTCAAGTTCTTTTTTTTTTTAAAACACACAAGTGTTCGCTTTCTCACGGGACTTTCCCCGCTGCTGACAGTCAGTCAAAAACTCCACCAGTGAAAAAATCATTTTAATTTTGTTCTATTAAAGCAGCCATACTCAACTTTAGTATCAGGAACGTGATTTAAAAAAATCTGTCATTGTGAGTTTTGAATATCTTGAAATACGTACCTACGAACAAAAAACAAATTCCTATCATTTTAAAACCGGCGATTTCTTCGTTTAAGAACGAATTTGTTTTTTAACCATAGATTATTTCTACAACAGAGTGTAAGTTTTGTGTTTGTTGTATAATTTATTAGCCATTTTTTTAGTGATCTACATTCTACATTGTATTCTACATTCATCCATTCTGTGAGAAAAATCGAGTGTGTGAAATGCTTTTTGAAATCTATAAATATTATTCTTACTTTTATTTATCATTCAAATAATTCACACAATACTTTGAGTATGTCCAAATCTTTGTACAAACTGGTATTACATTTTTAATACACCGTGCCTTTACGCCGCCACAATGTGGTCTACGCAACTCAAGATGTTTTTTCTTTCATAATTTCGTTCCCCGTTACGTCTGTAATAAGTTGTTAAAATCCCTACCTACTCATAAATCATAGACGCTAAACCAAAATAATTGGCTTGGCAGCTTGGATATACGTTAGTTTTTAGTTCATACACGCTCCTGGGCTAAGGGCTATCATCGTGCGGAAAGGCGCATGGCCCCATTAACCCGCGGACTAGCCGGTTTCATACTTCCTCGTAATCACTAAGGCTCGATGCGTCCCCTGCTACGATATGCAAAATATAATACGATAGTCCGCTGTCCGCACAGTATGAAGTTAATAAACAAAAGTAAGCAAACAACAAGGAAGGATGGAAAGAGAAGGAAGAGGCCTATATCCAGCAGAGAGACGAAGGCTGATGAAGAAGAAGAAAAATAAGGAACATTTTATAATTGTTATTATTTAATGTCAATAAAACAAAATTAGAAGATTACACATTTAGAATCTACACCATATGATCATCTAAAAAGGAAGATTGACAGTGAAATAAATTAGAATCGTTAAATAAAAATAATATATTATTTAATAAATAAAACCCTTGACAAAATGTCTTCGTAATCATCAGTTTCTGTACGTTACATTAATTGAGATCATTCTAAATTCAGAAGTAGGGTCTGGATGCCGATTTCTCTCATCTCGGTATTTCTCACTCGGTTCAATAATGTTACTCCCGCTACTCCACTACGATGATTTCGATCGGATCCAACTGGCGTCTCGATATCACCCTCCGTAAGGATTCATAATTGACGGCCTGTTTCGTGATCGCCATGATTCTGATTGGTCGGGCTGGCACCCGATGTGTTCTGCGCCAACAGCTAGCCAGGATTCAAATTTTTTTAAATCCGCCCAGTGACAGTTGAAAAGCGTGGCGGTGTCCTTTTTTCGGTGAGAATCGACATTCTTCTTCGTGTGTTCAAGTTCAGTTCAACTTAGCCTTCCGGAAGAGACTGACCAACTGTTCCGGATTCGACGAAGCCGGGAGAATTGCGGATTGAATCGGCACTCGACGTACCAGGAAAACTGCAAGTACAATAGTTAGCTTTGTCCCAGTGTATCTCGGGTGTCAGAATATTGTCAATCATTATCGGCGGAGATTGGAAAGCAAAGTATTTCTTTCTAATCCCCGACCCGTGTGCGATGGTAGCGATCCGTCCGTCATCCTCGTCCTTGTCCGTCGTCCTCGATTAAAATCTCAATTGTTGTTTGGACACGTCTTGCTAATGACTACCCCAAGACGTACCTTTTCGGCAACCAGGTAAAGGACATCCCCAGACTAACCTGGAGTAAGCAGAGCCATATGAAGACGGATTGAGTCTTGATTGGAAGATGGGAGCGCCTTGTCGAGACTAGGGAATGCAATCCGGATTATCCGTAATCTGAAAAATCCGGATATCCGCACATTTTTACTAGACCTCCAAATCCGGATTTGAAAATCGAATCCGGATTATTTGAAAAATAAGAAATTTTAACAAAAAAATAGAAACGAGCGAGTTTGCTGTTCGCGCGTCTCGCGAGTGTCGAGTCTATCGGCTCTGGAGGTTACAAGCGTTGAATCAGAGCGTGCTTTTTCCGCAGCAGGGATTATGTGCAACCGAATTCGTAGCAGGTTAAACGACAGCTCTTTAGTTGCCTTATTATTTTTGAGGTCACATTTTATGTCTCAAAAAATGGCATAGTTTTTTTACGATGTTTTTATGTTGATTTAAGTGAAGTTAAATTGTTTTATTACTTTTGTTTATGTTTAATAATTTGACACGGAGTCTATTTGTCTTTATTTTTTTTCTTCAGAGTTTCTTTTATTTTGTAACTGTTGATTATTTTACTAACGTTACTCAGCACGCGACTCACAGACTGATTATTTTAATAAGAATAACACCATAATTATGGTACTTAATTATAATAGTTTGAATAATTCCAAATAACAAAAAAAAATTAAATCATTTGATTCCAAATAACAAAAAATTTTAAAAAATCATTTCATTGATTTTCATGCGCTTTTATTTTGATCCATAAAATCCGGATTGGAACAAAATCCGTTCTTAAAAATCCGGGTTTAAAAACAGAACGGTAACAGAACAGGTCTCGACCCTCCTAGGGTACCTAAGGGGCCGCAAATGATAATGACGGCGTTACATTCATAGTGTATAAAAGCAATTTAAAAACGATAAAGTATCCGCTGATTTATTAGTAGCGGTTGTTACCTAAATCGTACACTATTCGTTACCTTTCAAATTAATGTAAAGTCCGTGACATTTCAAATAACTAAAAATAGGCGAGCGTGACGTCAAACGTTATAATATTATTTGTATGCTGGGTAATCTACTTTAGGGATGTTACGAATGCTCGCGTTCGCATTCGCATACGCGAATGATTCGCATCATTTCAAACACTCGCATCAACACTCGCATTCGCATCAAACAATGCGAATGTTTAGCGAATACGAGTGTATGCAGGTAAAAGGCCGAAAAAACGACATCCATTGATGATAATGAGCCTTCTACAAGTGCTGATTACCCTACTAAAAGCCTCATAACAAATCCGGCGAGAATTCTGGATTCCTCGAGTGATGGCGAAGGTTCCGATGTAGAATGTGAACCAGAAGACACGATGCTATGTGAAATAAAATCACAATTAAAAGCATACTTAAAAGAAAAACGAATCTCTCTTGAGGAAAATCCATTGGACTGGTGGAAATCCAAATCCAAATTTGACAAATTGACAGAACTTGCTCGTAAGTACCTCAGCGCTCCTCCTATCAGTGTACCAAGTGGGCAATTATTTAGTGCAGCTGGCCTGATATATGAGCCTTTACGAAATAAAGCAGCTAAATTATTGTTCAGAATATTATGTTACAATTGTGTAAAGTGATCACTTAAGCCAACCATAAAAAGATAGGTCATAAGTCCTATGTACACCCAAATGACTTCTATACCTACTTTCCCATAATAAATACAGTTTCGTCTCTGTGAGATATCTATAATATACATTAATAAATTATTGTTTTTAAAATATAATCTGCCCCTATCGAAATTCTATTATTAAATTTGTTTGTTGTTAATTTGATTGTGTATAACCTTAAATAAATAAAAATCGATGATTAAAATCATAGCTTGATATTTCTTTTTTTGCCCTTTCTAAACATTCGCATTCGCATTCGCAAATGTCTAAAATATGACATTCGTAACATCCCTGATCTGCTTACCTGCCGCTCCCCTCCCCCCCCCCCACCCCGATACACGGCTCTCCCCACTGGGAGATACGATTATCAAAATTATTTTTATCGTTGTTATTATTCTCAATATTTTATTTTTGTGTACACAACTAATTGGAACCAGACCGTCTGACACAAATACGCGAGCGCTCCAGCCTGGCAACACGGCTATTGAGGCAGGATGCTGTGAGACAGAGATATCGATGAATTAATAATTCGGACAAGCGTTGATTCTGTGAGCCGGATCCTAATTATCAGAAAACAAAGAAATATAAAAATTATGACGCACTAAGGTCCGAATACAGAGACAACACTTAATGATTTAAAGTTTAAGAAGGTAGGTACAGTTGCCGGCAAACTTCATGAAATTCTTTGGCTAAGTGGGGGAATGCGCAGAAGACGAAATTTGCGTCTCGTTGGTAGAAAGGTAGATGCGCAAACGTCCCCCCACTACGCCGCAGAATTTCAAGATGTTTGCCGGCTACTGTACCTACGCTTTTAATGCGTACTTTAACCTTTAAATCATTTAAGTATTGACTCTGTATTCGGGCCTAAGAGTAGGAAAATTCCGAAAAACGGTATGGTTATAAATATATATACGAAACTCTCGATTTCGCGGACATCTATTTTTAAAAAAACTTCGGATGTAACGGATCAAATTTCCGGTCCATACGTTATAACGATTTTACCCAGTTAATTTTAAAATTATTTAACCAAGATTTGGTTTTAATTATATTAACAGATTAATAAATATTATTATTTTTATCAAATTTTAGCGAGTACATTGCTGTGAATAAGGCCATGGTAAGCTAAGTAATACTTTTTTATCTACCCTTTTTGAATTCATGTAAATCTGAAACTTGTGATACAATAAGTAGTTTTTGCAAGATCAAAGCTATAGGGCTGATGACTCTTGTAGTAGTAGAATTAGGCGGTCCAGCCGCGTGTGGACTATATAAAAAAGTCTCTAACACTTGTAATTTCGTGAATAAATATTACATATCTAAATACATATTACTTTCCGCAAAATCTTCCACACAGTGGATGGACACAGCTTAATTTGCTGTGCATTAATTGCTCGGATGGACTATTATGTCGACCGTAAAATGAACGTAGCGCTAATTGAATCACGATTTTCGAAATAAATTTGTATGCCTTGTTCTTGGGCAAGTCTATTCATGGTCAAATGGCGAACCAAACTGAGTATAAATCAGCTGTCAGCTGTTAAATCGGCTGTCGCTGTGTGTTACCAATTCAAAAAACAAATCTCTAAAATAAACACCTATACGATTGTAGTCTACTTATTTTAATTCAATGTTTTCGTATGTACCTACTTAATTTTAATTACACAAACATACATACCTATGTATCTAAGTAAAAAGGGTTAAATTAAATAAAATGAAAAATTAAGAAACGCATTCGGAAAAACCACTTTATTATTCGTGTGTACGTGGAACTTTCGGCATTAACGGATCGGATAACGCAGTGAAAAATCAATTTAATCGACTACTCGTCCACACAAAATAGCGTGAATGAAATTTTTTTTCTACATAAAATTTCCCTGATGATAAGCAAATAACCATACTTAAATTACCCCCGACAAATTAAAATTAATATTAAATATATATTTTATTCATATTTTATCAATTGTGTATTAACCTTCAACTGGAGGAATTATAAAAAGATGAACAAGTGTTATGTTCTAGGTTACTTTAAAATACCAATAGATGAAATGCTACCGGTTTGATCTGAAAAGTTTTTCTTTACATCAAGGGGCACAAAAGCCTATCTGGTGACCCAAATTAAATTTAACACAAGGCTCGCGCGAATCCCTCAAGCCCACACGTGTTGCGTTCAGCAAAACGCTTACTTTTTTAAAGGTCGAAGGCAAAGAGGTTATAATAACACAGTCGGAGACTATGAATACAGTTTTGCCCAGCGTTTTTTTCTAAACGTGGGCACGCCTGTTGGGATGCACGATGTTGGGTATTTTGGAATGCCTTAGGGTGTGTCCCTACACCGCAGTTGCTCGCGAGGCCCCAGTACACGATTTTCGTATTTGCTCCCGATTTGCTAAATTTAACGTAAACTTATTAAATCATTTTGCGAAACCCATAGCTAAACAGGCGTTTAATCAATTTTATTATGATAGATCCATTTACTCTTGAAGCATTTCCTTAAAAAAATATGAACAAATATATTGTTATAACATCAAAAAATTATAACCCCGAAACAATATTTTAGTTTTCATGCAATAGTATTATTCTCTTTAATTATTTTCAAATAAAGATCATATATTTTATTTACAAATTGATTGTATAAAAATTTTAAAAAGAAGTGGTGCTATTCATGGTGACATTACTACTTTTCGACAAGTTGTTAAATAGATCGTTTTAAAAAAAAACAAAAATGAAACGTTCTGTTTCCTATATTGCAGTATCCATAAAACCATTAAAACATCGATTATTTTAATTAAATTTTACATGCGTACTAAGAAAATTTCACTGTCTTTAATGTAAAAATATTCAAAAAATTATACCTCATACTCAAGAATTCGAATGAATTAAATCGTATAGTCTGTTAAAAGATCATTTTTCTTTCAAATCAGACTTCGGTTGGACTGTCCTAAATAGCATTAGCAATATTACTTTGGACAGGGCAAAAACCTCAAATCTGGGTTGAGTGACTTATTTTAATTAACTCGTAGCGAGAGATATCAATACACGAAATATCGTAGTATTTATAAAGATTATACATACAAGTGTCCCAAGCCTTTGTGAGCGTGCATATATGTATGTGCTCGCTTGTATGTGTGGTGGAAATGCCAATCATTTGCATTGAACCATCGAGATAAGAAAATTATATTTTAAGATATTTAATTAAAGAACTTAATGAATGAAGGTTTGCAGCAGATATAAAGAGCTGAGCGCAATGATACAATAAACTGTAGATACGTTACAAGCGTGAAATCCTGGCAACTCAAAAAGTAAGGTAATTGCCTTACTTGCATTCGTTATCGAACGGATCTTCTTTGTGATCGGGCGCGACGCTACGCGGAAAAGGGAACAGATTATCGTACACTATTGCAAGAACGAGTATGTTATTTTAGTCACCGTGACTTCAAATTACCTGATTTTCTGTCTACACGCAGAGCGTTTGTGAAATAAGTGTGCCGTGATTTGTTGTCTCTTTCAATGCAATATTTGCTACATAGCTAGTATGGGAATAACGTGTCTATATTATAATAGGTACGTCAATGGCTGAGTGTGTATGCTTTTTATTTTAAACGGTTAATTTACTTCACAATATGAATATGTAAGATCTTCGAACGTTATACCTACATTGTTAGACATATTATAAGTGATATTGCTTGACCACAAAAACTTGGCGTGCGGCGACTTCGGAACTAAAACCCGCCCCGCCCTCACCCGGTGGTAACGCCTCGCCCTGTCATTCAGTACAATTTTGTATTTGCTCGGGAGCTGTGACATCTTGATTACCAATATACACTGAATTATTATGTCCAAAACATCCTAACAGTCCGGGATGGTGCAAGAACAATTGTCAATGTAGTATTAAAGTTTTGCGAAGCTAAAAAGCAAATAATGGACCGATATTACCGTCTGACAATTTGACAGATAGAACGGCCGCCATTGCGGCTTGGTTTCTTTAGTGCTGCCCGACCAAATTTCTGTTAAAGGCTACGACACCGGTCACCGGACATTCTGTACATTATGTATTGTGTAATAAATTTACACCCTGGCAACTCGTGTTACGCGACAGGGACGCCCTCCCTCGCACGCCAATTTATACTATACTTACTACTAACTTGTAATAAAAATACTAACAAAATTTTCAATTTAAATGAGGTATATACGTAGATAGGTATTATAATCTGCGTAAAATCCTGAAAATAATGAAGTCGTTTGTTTGATGTACCTTTAGAACAAAAAGGTGACGTATTCACCTAATTCGTTTGTAATTATCGGTTTGCTTTCCAATTTGCCTACAAAAATGGACAAAACACAAATCTGGGCTTTTATTTATAAGCGATATGAATAAAAATATAAAAATAAAATGTGGCGTCGCAGATGGGACGGTTAGGTACTAGGTAGGTACCTACTGGGAACTGGGAACGTGACCGCTCTAGCGTAGCGAGCCATGGATATAACATCTCGATGATCTCGACGTTGCGAAGTTTGAAAACAATTTTAATAATACCATGATTATATTTATTTAAGGTGATAACGAACCAAAACCTTTACACATAGAAACAAAAGGTTTTAGGATGAATTCACTTGAGCAACTAGAAATAAATAAATATAAAAAGGATCCAAATATTAATCTTTTAAATAATCAACAAAAAATGATCTTCTCTCCACTTCTAAATATCTTTAAAAAACCAATAATTAAGGACACAAATTAAAATAATATTTATAAATAACACTTACAGAAAACGGGGAATTTTGATAATTAAGCATAACGTTAACCGAGGCACCTTTAATGATAAGTGCCCGGGAGAAAACGAACATTACTACAGGGCTTCACCACAAATATCTAATTACTCTAAAGGGGAATGGGTAACTTAAAATTTTATAAATAAGTCGTTTGTTCGTGGTATATCCACTGTTTGATAATGGCCTTACAAGCCGAAACAGCTGTAACACATAAAAATACTTAACCCGTAGAACTTAATAATAATATTTATTAAAATTTAATTTATTTTAAATTTCGCTAAAAATAAAAAAAATAAAACCATGATTATATTTTAAATAATACATTTTTTTATACCTTCATTTTAAATTAATACAATTTTTGTTGTTTACTAATTTCAGTTGGGAAGTTCGCCAGCCATCTTTATTGCTTCTTCAAGTAAGTGACTGTTGTGATATAACCTTATTTTTCACGGTTATTATAGGCCCGAATACAGAGTCAATACCTAATGATTTAAAGGTTAAGGTACACTTTTAAATCGTAATTTTCAGTACAAATTTACACTTTTAAGGCGTACTTTAACGTTAAAATCATTTAAGTATTGACTTTGTATTCGAGCTCTAGTGTAACAGTGCAGTGCAGTGATCATTTACCTATCGTACCTAGGGTTACCAGTTGCTGCAATAAAATTAAAAAGAAGGACAATATATTCTCAAATCAATTGAAATAGGGATCACAAATAAAACAATATCTAAGAATTTAAGCCTTTATTGTGAAATAAAATATAAAAGGCGTTACATATTTCAGTCTTACGTATTGTACATCCTCTGCAAAAAGTATATTTTTTCCCAATGATATAATAAGCTGTAGATACGTTACAAGCGTGAAATCTTGGCAATTCAAAATTAAGGTAATTGCCTTCTTTGCATTCGTTATCGCACGGACCTTCTTTGTGATCGGGCGCGACGCTACGCCGAAAAAGACAGTCCCGGGAAAAAGGAACATAGTATCGTACACTATTGTAAGAATGAGTATGTTATATGTGTAGTTTTTTCCTACACATTTCTGCCTCGTTTATGTCTACAAAGAGAGTAAATAATCACTACAACAAAAACATATTCGGATATATATACAGGGTGCTTCGTAGCTAGTGGAAAGACTTCCGTGGAGTCTTCTTCATTCAAACTTGATAGAAAATATTCTTTACACTTTGGGTGAAATTTCCACAGTAATGGAGATAAGCATTTGTCGACATTTCACGTCGCACTGTCGGAGCACTTTTCGAATATTTTAAAATTTTAACGATAGAATAAGCCTCCGATAAAACATATACTGTGTAGGTGTGTTAATAATGTAGTAGCTTAGAGCGATACTACTAGGTGCGTGCAGTCAGTATATTGAAGCATGAGCTGTAGGTAGGTAAGCTTGTGTTTTGAGCAAAGAGTTTTCACCAACCTTTTTGTTTATTTATTTGACAAAATATTACGATATGTTAAAATTTGAATAATAACAATAATATGTAATCGTAAAAGGAATATTAGGAGAAACAAGTACATATTTTACTTCGCTTTTTCTCAAGAATACATCTGGATACATGTTTGTTATAGTTTTACGACGTCAACGATTATGCTCCTCTGTTCAAGAACTGTTTGGACCAATAAGCATATGCTAGTGGAAAGCAAAGTCAGAGTATATAAAACATGGTGAAACTAAACACCTCCTCAGAACTACCGAGATAAAGACTCTAAGACCCATTGCGGACAAGACCCTCAGAGACATACAAGACATTTTAAGATGGAGCAGGCAAAGAAGGCGTTTCTGGAAGTACCATGTCGAAAGAATGGAGCAGACGAGACTTCCCGGAGCCGTGATGCGCGGGATTCCAGAGGGGCGCGACCGCCAGGGAGACCACCAACGAGATGGAGAGAGAGCTGGACGTCCTCGTCACGAGACCAGGACTGACCTGTCAACATAGATCAAGGATCTAACGAAAGAAGAAGTTCAAGAACTGTCCGAGTTAAGAATGTAAAGCAGTATAAACAAGCAAAGTAGGAAATTTTGGAGTGGAAAGAGAACCGAACACATTACAGCGAAAATGGGGGCATGAACTTCTTTTGGATACCGCACGGTTGGCAACCCTAGATCAAGGGCTTATATTCGTGATAATTATTTTAAAAGATCACGGTTGAGCTGGGACTAGTAACAAATACAAGCTGTATTTAATAACGGAAATATTTTTGTAAGCATTCAGTGGCATAGTTTTTATAAAGCGTCGAATATACGTTGAAAACAAAATGAGGTTTTAAAATCAATTAACGCGAAATGCAAAAATTTTCTCGAACAACAACTGTCGGCCGTGAGGGCCAAATTCCAATAGTCGCCTTGTCATTGTAATCAACAAAACGGTCCGAATGCGAATGCACGTCTGCACGTAGGCATAGATTAAAATATATTTTTAAAACACAACACCAGGCATTGTTCGGTGTGCCCAGCGCGCCCTGGGAATATGGCAACACTAAATTAATGTCATAACTGGAGCACAGCGTCTTCTTGTTCGTTATCTGAGTCACCACGCGCTCCCCGCGTGTCTGCCGACTCCGCGAACCGGAATGGCGGTTATCATCCGATAATGTTTTAGCATATTTTAATTAATTACTTGTTACTATCATTAGCTTTTTGTTTCGGCGAAATAATAGGTCAATGTTTTTGTCAAATCGACGAATTGTTTTGATTTTGATTTCAATGACCTCCGTCCAATGCGGCTATCTGCGGCCAGATAACGAGGTAATCGTGTTATCGCCCAAGGATACGAAATTTAAGTCCGGTAAATATTTCGGTACCAAATTATTATTTCTGCCTTTATATTATCAAGTTTTTGATAGCAGTACGTACCTACACGGTATAACTAGTATTTTGCTAAATTTTAATCAATTCTTATAACACTTGAATTGTAATTGACAATAGTTATATACATTTTTAATAATCATAATAGTACTTCAAAACGAAAAATAAATAAAGCGGTATTATTATTTTTAAAATTTCCAATCTTCTTGGTTTTTAACTTCCAATTATGGCATCTTCCCATTTGTTTACTCAAAATTCAATAAAAATCGTAAAATTTTCCGAAGCGTGTTTTTTATTTATACGGCGAAACGATTGTTTAGTTCGTATTGTAAATAAAGTATATTGTGTTGAGTCGTATTTTCTTCAATATTTTTTAAGACAAAATCTAAATATTCCACTTTTCCTTTTCTACATTATCACCTACATATATGTATGTACAAGCCCACTAAAGTTTCTAACGGGGACATCCTCCGTTATATAATTTACTTTATGATACCTTTTCTCTAGCGTTCCTTTGTTCCTGGTGCCTCCTTAACATTTTCTTTGCCATTCTCTCATCACTCGTGCATTCCACAAACAATATCAGTGATCATTTTTTAAGGACCGCATATTTGATCAGTAGTAATAGTAGTAGTTAATGCGTTTTCTACCGATCAAACAACTTGCTTTTGCAAAAATCTCTGATTTTTTCTTAACTATTACCATTACTGCTGATGCAAACAACCGATAATGTTTTTGATCATGGAGTGTCAGATGTAGGTAGGAACATTAAGTATTACAGCTTTTGATTTGGTAATTTTTCACTACCCATGCATCCGCATTTTATTTTTTGACACAAGATGTCGCCTCTTATCGACGTGCCCTACGTAAAGTACTCTTATCTGCAAATCTGTTACTTTAAAGGAGGAAGCCCAGAAAATTTTTCCATCGTATTTTTTAATCTGAAATTCTAAACTAGTAGGTATTGCATATTGCAACATAATAAAATAATGTTTCAAATCGCGGTAAAACTTTTCAATTTGTCAAAATTAGGTAGGTAGTTAGGTTAGGTTAGGTTTACGTCGTCGATAAGTAACGCCTGTAAATTATAATATACTGTAATAAAGATCATTTAATAACTTGCCAAATATCTCAAAATTCCCAAGAGGACTTCACTTATTGTTTAATTTAAAATATTACTGCAATTAAAATAAGTATTTTAAATAAAAAAAATACTAAGGATTCAGTCGGACCAATTAACAATTCTCCATTCAGTAAGAAATATGTACATAAAATCTTCTCCAATGTATTGATTACCTTCGCTAAAAATAATTATGTACGCGCGAGCAAAAAGCGCGCCATTATGCAAATTTCGAAATGCCCCACAAACCGTCCGAGCTGCGTACACACGTCCGGAGAACCTCCTTAAACAGCGTCGATTCAGCAGTTCCTCGAAAACATCCGACGCTAGAAATGCGACACAACTTTTCACTACGTCTCCGGCGGCCATGACAGCCGCGCCCGCCACCGGCGTGACGTCACAGACGAGCGCGTCACGAGGGCGCTGCATGCCCGGAAAATCGGTACAAACCGCGACGTCACGCGGCGTCGCCGCGGCAAAATCGCCGGGCAATTTTATGGCACCCGGTCAAAAGGTACAGAGCGCCGTTGTGGCGCGGTGTTTTTCCCCGAAGGCGCGATGTATTTTTTGCTGGTGTGGTGCGCAGTCTGACCCGAGCGCGCGCGCCGGGGGGGCAGCGAGCACGCCAGACAGAGGTGATGATAAGAAACGCCCACATTGCGCCCATATCAGACGGCCGTTGGCGATGTAAACAATCACGCTCTGCCGGAGTGGTCACGGGTGACGCAATATTTTTATCCGAAAGTAATATCAGGCATTCTTTTTTTTAAAATAATCAAATATGTAATAATTATACATTATGGGCTTTCATATTTTATTTCAGATATATCGACGGCTCCTACGTATAATATCGTAACCCACAAAATTCAATTTTACAGGATTTGAACATATTTTCGTCCGGTGTAAATCTAAATATTGTCCAATTTTTTTGAAATTTCGTTTCAATATTTTACTTTGTACTGTAGTTTCATAAATAATCGCAAAAAGCCGAAATTATTAAAGGTTTTTGTAAAAATGCACATACGATATTATACTTCGGAAAAGACGCGACGTAAAATATCGTATAAATGACTTAGAACATTTTACTTCGGAAAAGATGCGACATAAAATATCGTATAAATGACTTACAACATTTTACTTCGGAAAAGACGCGACGTAAAATAATAATAAGTGTTACATACGATATTTTTCTTATGTTATTTTCCAACGTATTTTATCGTAAGTGTTACATACGATAAAATTATCTTATGTTATTTTCCAACGCAAATTATCGTAAGTGTTACTTACATACGATGGTATAATTCGTAAAAAATGTGTGATTGTTTGAGATACGATAAAAAACGTCCGAAAAAAACGTTATTTATTGCAAAATATTTTTTTCTTTCTTGGAAATAAGGCTATAATTAAATACATATGAAATACACAAAAAACTAAAAATCGTCGATTTGTGGGTTACGATATTATACGTAGGAGCCGTCGATATGTATATATGTATTTATACTAGCTAGTAGCAATTTTTTTTCATTCAATTTTGAATAGAAAAGGAATGGGGATTTTTCTTCATTCAATTTTGAGTAGAAAATGTTCTTTACACTTAGAGTAAAATATCGATGGTTACAGAAAAAAGCAAAATTATAGTTTGCATTTTTTTCAATATTTCGTAGTCATTTTCCGTAAAACTTTGGACTATGACTACAGTAACAGCTTGTATTATGGAATATTAAAAATTAATTTGCTTTGATACAAGTCAATTAAAAGGACGAAAACCTTACCAAAAAATATTTTTCAAATTTCTGCAAAGTTTTAATCATTTTATTTGACTTGTATCAAAGCGAGTGAAATTTTTTATTCGATTTAAATTACTTTCCTGATAGTCTAACGTTTTACAAAAGATATTGATTGTTGTAGCTTGTTATCCAAAGGTCGCGGCTTCGAATCTCACTGCAGACCAGCAAGTTAGTCCTATTTTCATAGCACAAGCGTTTAGCTTAATTTGAAAATAGTAAGAATATTGATATGACATGTATTCCGTGTTCGCATCTCTATTTAAAAAAAAATAATAAGTCAAAAATATTGAAAAAAAATTTTTGATGTCGTTTATCTCCGTAACTGTCGACATTTTACCCAAAGTGTAAAGAATATTTTCTGGGATACCGCACCTACATTGAGTGTAAAAGTCTTCGTTACTCTTGAGTTTTCGCGGGCGTCAGATTATTTATAATAGATTTTTTAGGTAAAAGTTTGTATGTACTTATGTTAACGCTACATCAGCTTGTGGAAGTCAAATTACTAAGTGTTCCAAGTGTAGAACTAGTAACACTTAGTATACATTGTATAAATAAATAATAAATTCTTAACTATCAAGTTATATTATTATAAGTATCAAGATATATAGGGTTATTTGGAAAATATTAATAACCTCGCAGGACTATATTCCTGCCGTGATTATAAGTCTAAAATTTTCAAGCTATCATGACCTAATATCAATAGTTATGGAGATATTCGACATCAAAGTTTACATTTTTTTAAAAATATTTCTGACTTACTTTTTGTAAAACATTGGACTATCATTACAGTAACTTAAATCGAATATGAAAAAATTCATTCCCTTTGACACAAGTCAAATAAAAAAATAAAAACTTTTGAATTCCAGTTGGAAAATTTTCAGGGTTTTTATCATTTTATTTAACTTGTATTGAAAAAAAATGTTTCTACATAAAGATACATAATAAACCTCCGCTGTCAAGATAAATATCAAGTAGGTGCGACAATCTCTACTGCAATATCCTATCATTTGTATAAAAAGGATGGCTTGGGTGGTTATGAACGAATGAAAGAGGAGAGAATGTACGACGCGTGCGTTGATGGCACTAAAATATGCAGAGGACGGACACAGAAAACTTTGAGAGACCAGGTAAACCACATATTTCAAGATGGTTCTGTTAGGAGCCTCAGCAATCGACTAACCTGCGTGCGAATATATATGGATGCGGATGAAGTGAGAGTTATGTGTCACCCAGAAGAACGTAGCGCTCCAAGATATGTTGTGTATTTTAGGACATCGATATGAAAAAAAAATTCGTGCATGTACTTGTATATGTATAACTTCTACAGTAAGTAGGTACCTCATTTACTTACTGTAGAAGTTACGTATACATACCTACTTGAAAACTAAAACAAAGGGAAAAGAAATATTTATTTTTTTGTAAAAAAGAATTGTAAAAATCTACGCTGATCTTTTTCGATTACTCTATTGAGTTTCATGAAAAGAATTAAAACTCGTACATTACAGAAATGTAACCTACAACATTTAAAATTATTGGTGCAAACAAAAACTTTCTTAAAAAACGATCGAAACATTAGTGAACTCGCACGTAAACAGAATTTGACTTCAATATTGTGCATTCAATATGTCTTCGTTATTGAGACGTCGTTCCTTTTAATAAAACTTGCATTTTCAAAAAAAAAAATCCAAGTAGGTACCTACCTATCTACTTAGCCACTTTTTTGATTTATCGATTTTCGGCCTATAACTGTTCCGTATTCAAAAGTTTCGAAACTATACAACTTTGACAACCGCATTGAATGTCGAATGAATGAATGTGTTTTCGTTTTGAAAAACGAATATCTAATAAGTACATCGTTATTGCAATAAATAATTTCTCAAATATCACTTTTAGTCGCTTTTGGCATGGTGAAGAACAAAAACTTTCTTAAAAAAATGTTCGCAACATTCGTGAACTCGCATGTAAACAGAATCTGACAGTTGATAGGAATTGAATATAGCGTCGTTAGTTCTGGTGTCGCATTTCCGCTACGTGTTCCGCTACACGCCGCGTACGCGACTTCTGCTACAATATTTTTTTACCCTGAATGAGCTAAAAGAAGTATAACTTCAAAAATATTTGGTTTGTCGTAGGTGAACGTAACTTTCCACTCGACTGCGCAGGCGAGGCACTGCAACCAAGCTGCCGCTACAGCGGGATCCGTTTGTCCGGGCGCGGGGCGTCTAGTCTGTTTTATCGATCAACTCTCGTATCAAAAATACACAAATTCTGGTTTCACTCTCTTTACTTGGAGCGGAACTTTGCTTTAAAATGAATTTAAATTTCGCTCCGTACGACGAACTTCGATTGAATTATTTTGTACGTGCTCGCATTCTCTTGTAGGATATTATAATAAAAAATAAATATAAAAATTACTATTGAATAATATTATTACAATTATTATTGCAAGTTTTCCAAATAAACAATATGACCGAGTTATTTTTAATACAATAAAATATATTTTTCTCCAGGCTTCCGCCGTTCGCCGCTAGAGCTCTGGCCGGCACATATACCGCTCCCAGCCGCGGCTGTTCTCTGTAAATGCCACGGTAGGTACCTACCTACCTAGATGGGTGGTTGGTGTATATTTTGACGAATATCGAGGGGCAGTGCGCCTCACCCCTCCAAACTTCAAGGTCACTGCAGCTGGCGTGCAAGGATCGATACTGACATTGGGGAGGGCAAGGTGTATTGCGCAATGCGCGACCCCGGACGTTGCAACCTATTTTGTATTCTGTAGGTAGGTAAGCACCTACGCTTGTTTATATTCGTAGGTAGGTACCTACCTAGGTACCTGACAGAATTATATGAGGTCACCGTAGTGACTGGGCACTCGGGAATATATCCATTACAATTCGATATAATAATATTGTTCATTAAACTAAGTAAAAATTCAATTACCTACATACCTAGGTATATACAATATAATAAACTGTAATACGTCAATGCCTAGGTAGGTACCTACCTAATATAATTGACTTTTTAAAACATTTTCAATGAACATATTGATTTTACTAATTCTAAAGTATCAGCCCCTTCAAAATCATGAGTATAGAATTTTCTGTTATCTTGCCACGTCTGTTGATTTTTTTGTCTGACTTTTCAGATACATATTTTTAAAATTATGAAAACACTAATAGAACAATAAAATTACAAATCTTAATTAAACATCAATAACAGGTGTCCGGAAATAATGCGGTGTAAACACAGAAATATCAATCAGTTGACGTTTTTAAAATTTGATAACTAAAATTACAATATTTTAATTTTCAATGGTGACCGATTAAACTTTTGCAAGATGTCTGCTTCCGAGGAAACCTCTATCGGATACTACGGCAAGCTCAGTTCTGAACCAATATCTAAAAATACAAGGGATATTATATTATGCTTTAACCGACCTCTTTTATCTTTAAATAAAATTTGCATTTATATTAAATGACCTAATTTTACAAAAATATGTGTCTCCTTTAAAATAAACGAATTGTGTAATAATGCGGTTCTCGTCGTCTGGCCCATTAGCTCAGTTGGTTAGAGCGTCGTGCTAATAACGCGAAGGTCGCGGGTTCGATCCCCTCATGGGCCAATTTTTTTCCTCGATTTTTTAATTTTATCGTGGTGCTTTTATGTAGTAGTATACATATTTTGGACAATTTTTATAAAGTACGTCTCGCGTCTCGTATCTTGCTTAAATGACGAGATATGAAAAATTGCAATCATTTAGAAATATACTCGTATAGGTATGCACGTACGTACGTGTTTTATAAAACTAACTACAATATATTACGCAATGATAAGGGGTGAATCATATTAAAATAATGCGTAGGTACCTACCTATTCGTAATTCGAAATTCAGGTAAAATGCCCGTGACATCAGGTTGACGTCAAAAGAATCGAAGTAATGTGTATTTTAAAATGATATTAGGTCCTTACATATGAAATTGACGTTTAGTATGGGAGGAACATAAAGCCGATTTTTTTTATTATAATATATTTATTTAATCAAAGTATGTACCATTGCTATCTATGCACTTTTGCCATCTCATAGGTAGTTCATCGATCCCTTTACTATAAAAACCATTCGGACGGGAATCAATAAAATCTTTGAAGGCGGTTTTGACTGCCCCATCGGAGTTGAATTTTTTCCTTTGCAAGAAGTTATCCAAATTTCGAAAAAAATGGTAATCTGTTGGGGCAAGGTCCGGAGAGTACGGTGGATGTCTTAGACATTCCAATTGAAGCTCCTCTAATTTGGTAGCCGTCTGTTGTGCAGTGTGTGGTCTAGCGTTATCATGAAGCAGCAGTGGCCTAGAGCGATTAACCAGCCTCGTTTGTTTAGCAGCTAGCTTTTCCATCATGGTTTGCAGTTGCTGACAATAGACATCTGCCGTAATCGTCTGGCCAGATTTAAGAAAGCTGTAGTGCACGACACCAGCACTAGTCCACCAAACGCTCACAAGTAACTCTTTTGGAGTCAATTTTCGCTTGGGGCATGGTTTGGCTGGTTCGGCAGGGTTCAGCCATTGCGATGAGCGCTTCCGATTATCGTACAGGATCCACTTTTCATCACAGGTATGATTCGATTTAAAATCCCTTCATTATTGTGCCGGTTGAGTAATGCAACGCAGCAGTCAACGCGCGTTTGTTGATTTGCTTCACTCAATTCGTGATGTACCCACCTTTCAAGCTTTTTCACCTTACCAATTTGCTTCAAGTGGATTAAAACAGTTTTATCACTAACACCGCAGCCTGCAGCTAACTCGGATGTGGTTTGCGTTGGATCCGCTTCCACAATAGCCTTCAATTCTTCATTATCAACTTTGGTCTCCGGCCGTCCACGGGGCTTATTCTGCAGGTCGAAATTTCCAAAACGAAAACGTTGGAACCAAAAACGCACTGTGTTTTCTTTTGCGGCACCGTCGCCATACACATCATTAATCCTTCGAGCCGTTTCTGCAGCACTGGTGCCACGGTGGAACTCGTACTCGTTAATAACGCGATATTTCAAGTTTTTCATTTTATAAACTGAGTGACGCAAAGAAAAAAACAATTGAGGAAAAAACAAATGAATTATAATTTTCAAAACACAAATACATGAGTAAATAGCTATATAAATTTGGATTTGGAATTCCTAACCAATGAGAAGATATTTGAGATCAAATTTGCCAGTACGGAAAAACGTCAATTTCATATGTAAGGACCTAATATCTAGGTAGGTAGGTAGGTACCTACTGACGTAGGGAATTTCAATGCTGCATTTTGGTATTCAGTCACTATTCTCTTTATGTGCATTTCCTGCGCGTTTGAAGAATGCAAATGAGGTTTTAGTGCAGAACCAGCTTTATCACAGTAATCAACATTTCGGGTAGGTATTCAAAAAATCTTTTTTTAAATTAAGTTTGAAAATCACAGTGATTTTTAAAACTGTTTTTCTCAGAAGAATAAGATCAAATAGGCCACATAAATCAAAAATCTAATTGTTTGTATCAGATAGTTTACATATTTTACATGGTTAAAGTTGGTTTTGCACCTACTTATAACGAACAGTTTAGGTAATAAAACCAATATAAAAATAGATACCTATACAAAGTTAATGAAATAAAAATAACTGTAGGTGTATAACTTTCCAAAATTAGATAGAAATGGTGGTCAATCACGGGTGGAATCGTGAACGTTAAATTGTGTAAAGTGATCACTTAAGCCAGCCATGTGACGTATCGTAAGCCCTGTAAACGCCCAAAGACTTCCATACCTCCTTTCCCATATAAATAGCTTAAATCTGTGAGATATCTCTAATACCTATATCTTGAATAAAAAAAAAACTTTAAAAAATCGATAACCAGATAATGTCTAAAAATGACAAAGTCGTAGGTACACTGTCCCTCCTCAAATATAGATTACGTGTTCAGATCCTCGCCTGAGCCAATAATGTTATCACACGAACGTCCACGCTGCTAAACCGGATGCTGCATCATCAGCAGAAAAGATCTGGAAACAAAGTGAAAGGGAGATAGGTAGGTACCTACCGACAGAATTCTCGACCGTTCGCAGGGAGCCCGGATAAAGTCACAAATGAAGTAGGTACCTACCTAGACGCGGGACGAAAAATTTACTCATTTTGGCACAAAACTGAAATCATGTTTGTTGATGTTAAATATGTTGATATTCTGGCAGAACCTACGTTCGGGAACGAAAATGCGAGAAGGAAACGCGTTTTTTCGTCGTGTACCTACCTACCTACAATAGAATTGCGAACGTATAAAAAAATCTAATTTAAAATGTTGAAAATCTATAGAATTTCTTTGAAGATATCTAAAACACTGGTGTATGATCACAGAAAATAAAATATAGCAAATAGATACCTACAAAAAATAATTTAATTAATTTAGTTAATGTATCTAATCTAGTGCACTGTTCTGTTGTTGGTCATGTTGAATGGATGTATGGGAAAACGATGTGAAAATGTATACCACCCGAGTGTTATTGGCATCGGCAATAGAGGATGTCCGCGAGAGACCTAGCGTGACCAGGTAAACCAGATACAGGTAGTAGTGGTGGTCATCCTCTCTGCCGATCTCTAAAGATACGTCAGTCAGTTAATGTATCTAGTCTTTTGAATTTGAAATCATACTCACATCATTTTCTTTAATCTATCATCGTATACAGAATAATCCTGCCTTGCGTTGTTTCAGTATTTGATGACCAATTAGGGTCTCTGCTTTCGTAAAGTATTTGTGACTGATTATACCAATTTAATCCGTCCCCTCCGATCATCATCCCTCCGATGTTGCCTGCCATTTAGTGTCCAAGACAACATAAATTGAAAATTTTATATATATGTAGGTATGTAGCGGCGAGGATCTCTTATCGCGGTTCCTCTCACTCGCTTCACTATGTATTACTATGTTGTACTAGGGTTGCCAGCCGTACTCTAAAATAGAATATTGTACTCTATATCATGTAGGCGTACTCTATAATCTATAATACTAATAGAGGACGCTAGAATACTCTTTTTTACACAACGTTTACTATACTAGTGCCAGTCACGCATATATGATGCATAGAAGTTATAATTTTAAAAGAACTTCAAGGCGAAATGTCAAATAACGCAGATTTTATGAAAAAATCCACTGCAGAAAAATGGCAATTCATATTTAAAACTTGTCCTGACGAACTAGTTTATTTAAAAAAAATTGTTAGCTACATACTCTCTGTTCCCGCCACTTGAGCATTTACTAGAGAATCTTTTCGGTCATGAATGTGAAGTGGCGGGAAGAGAGGAACAGGGCTTCATTGAAATTGATTGAAAATGAGCTCCTGTTCTATGTAAACTTAGAGTTACAATGTTTGGAGTCGTACAATTCTTTTAAAAACGATGAAAAATTGTTATGTGCTGCAAAAAGTAGCAAAAAATACCTTTTTAAAATTTTGAAATAAATGATAAACTTTTTTATAAGTCCGTACTCTTAATTTACCTCCTTTGAAATCAGATATACTCCATTTCTTCTAATAAAAGTTGGCAACCCTAATCTATACCCCTGTCGCTTCCCCTATATATCATTTCGTCAGCCTGAATTCATGAGCCCACTCTCTCTGTGAGAATCTATATTTGGTGACCACATGTTATAAAACAATGTAATATGTTTACTGGTTATAAAATAATTATAAAAAAATATTAATACATCGAACGGTTTCGACACCACGTACCTTCGTCAGAAAGGACGTTCACTGAACTTATGTATATCTTATAGATATACTTTAAAGGTACTGATACACATGCTTATTAGTGGCACGTGAGCATGCGCAGTATTGACCTTCTTTAGCCCTTGCTTATTAGTGGCATCTGTGTACGCACATTGCTAGTAATGAGCATGCTCATTAGTTGCCGGTTGATTTATGAGCATGCTAACGTCATTCACCATGAGAAGGGGTATCTTTTGAGCATATGTGAATAGGTTTGCTTATTATGAGCATGCTTATGACATTCGCGTCTAGTATCGGTTATCAATGCAATCTTCTCAGTCCGTGACAGATGAAACAAATATGGCGCGTTGGGGAGATGATAAAACATTACTTTTCGCGACTTATTATAGGAATCACGAATGTCTGTGGAATACTCGGTCACCGCTATGTAAAAATAATAGCAAGAAATAATGTTTCTGAAACTTTATTAAAAGACATGAATGATTCAAATCTTACAATAAAAATTATAAAAACTAAAATCAAAAATGTGCGAATCTCGGGAACTGTTTTGATTTATTGGTTCACTTGAATTTTCTATTTCAGTTTGAAAAGTTTCAATTTTGAACCAGAGTTCCTCTCTATTCCATGACAAGAGCATGCCACTAATAAGCATGTGTGTTTGATTGTTAACTTTGAGTATGCTTAAAATAAGCATGCTAAAAATGAGCAAGTGTGTACACTTGATGGGGCATGCTAATAAGCATGCCAGTAATAAGCATGTGTATTTTCTAATCTACAGGATGTCCATTGTGAATGAGTACCTATACCTATTGAAGTAGTAAAATAGGTCAAGGTTTTCGCAGTCGGTCGCCATCTCTTGCTTGGACACTGATGCTTAACACACTCGCAGGACGGTGCCGCTT
Organism: Agrypnia vestita; assembly: GCA_016648135.1. Taxonomy (NCBI): domain Eukaryota; kingdom Metazoa; phylum Arthropoda; class Insecta; order Trichoptera; family Phryganeidae; genus Agrypnia; species Agrypnia vestita. The sequence goes on along the minus strand of JADDOH010002507.1, from coordinate 32,971 downwards.
CATCTGTGGCACTCCTCGAGATGGTGCGCGGGACGTGCCAAGTAATCACGTCGAGTGGGCGGTGGCGGTGGGACACACCTCCCCGGACGAAATTCCGGCAGTAATATTCTTATTATAAAACGCGACCATTTTCTAAAATGAACCAGCATCCGTCTTCTGGGAAGAAATATCGTTTCAAATTTCTACCAACTCTGACATTACCTTACAGCCCGACTTGGAGCGATTCTATGTGAGGGACAGGGACAGTTCTCAGATGCGGCGATTCTCAGATCAGCCCAGTAGTATGCGCTAGGGCGAAAATGTATCCGGTATGCATGTGCATTCGGTATTAATTCCCCAAACTTCTGAAAGCACGCATTCTTTTTTTTATAAACTACCCACGGCACTTAAATGATCGCGTAATTAAAATAAAGCATATTTTTTTATATAAGGAGTCAGCCGATTTCTAAAGACGCGGACTCCACTTGAAATATCATAAATAAAGTCCACAGCCCTGCTCTTGGTGCAATAACAGGATTATTATTATTATCAGGGGCATTGACGTATTATAAATAGACCCGTTATTCCCATACTATCCTGATTTCAAATGTAGCAAATGCAGAAAATTCTGGTAATTTGAAGTCGCGGTGACTAAAATAACATACTCATTCTTACAATAGTGTACGATCAATTATATCATTGATCAGGGGTGTTCATTGCAGGGCAAAGCAATGCACTGAGGCACCCCTACCGGCCCGAGAGATCTAGTAATTATTCACTCTGCCAAGAGATGTCTCACGAATAGTTTGACAGCATGAATTCTCTTGAATCGTGGCCTATGCCCTGAGGGCCCTATGGATAATTTCTAATAACATTATGTTATGATGCCATAAATTGGTAGTTTAAGGGAATCTGTCTCAAAACTCGCATAAACGCCAATTTATTGTACAATTAGTGATAAGACCTAGATTATTCGTTGTCTATAAGATTTTATATGGAGATCATACTGATCAACTGATGAGTACTTAGGTACCTATAACGAAAATCGCGCCAAAATTTCCGAGAGCTAGAGCAAAATTTTACTCGTGTACATGAGCCATTAATTAGATTCTAATTTGGCGGTAAAGACTGATATGCGTCAGCTGACCATTCTGCTCTGCGTACAAAAATAACTTTAAAAGAATGACATCTTCCTTCGCTCTGTACTGTCCTTAACACGTCTTTCAAAACGAGCCTGTCGTGTGGGAGCTCTACCATATATTTGTAGTTAATTCTTAAATGAGGTCACCGTTCTGCTTTGTGGATGCTAGTCCCTTATTTGTAACAGAAGCAAAACAGCAACTACCAAATTTTATAGCCAGAGCAGGAAAATGAATGATTTTGACGAAATGCTTATATAATATAAAAATATGTTTACAAAAGTAAATGGGATATTGCCGGTTTTTCCTCTGAACCCCCAATTTAGTCTATTAGTTTCATTGTGGATGTTTTTCAGATCTTGTCTACGTTTTTCTTCTTTTCACTCCACGTTTGTCTTTCCTACGATATACCTACTAATGATCACTGATTGAAAATATTGAGGAGAGGAAAAATTGAGTGGTCCATCGAACGTTCCGCTGTTGACAAACTCTAGTAGATTTCCGGTGCACGCTGCCTTCTGATGATCGAGATGATGAAATAGGTCGGCCCCTTTCGTCAGCGCCACCATCGCGCGGGCTTGCGTGCGGGTACAGAGGACGGCTCACCTCGCGTCACCTGCAGCCGACAACAAAGAACTTTTTGATCATTATCTGCCTCATAGTGGAAACCAGACCTTTGAGTGCCAGGCTGATAACGAAATATTACTCGAGTACCTACCTACATTGAAAATATTACACTCACCAACCAAACAGTGCGTTGACTTTTTTATATCATATATGCCTTAGTATTGTACACAAATCGTGGGGAAATGTGAAGTAATCTGGTTGATCTGATTAATTAATTTTCGATTTTTTTAAATATTATTTTAGTGTAAGTGTTTTTTAAGTAATGAATAATTAATTAATTATTCACATCACTTGGCGAGAGGCACAACGGCTACTTAGGCAGCAACGGGCACTAATGCCTCAGTTTTAGTAGGTACCTACCTATAACTAAGGATTCAAGATAGATTGTCTACCATCTCTCTGAGCATTGTCCAATTTTTCGGACACACCGCCCACAGACTGCCTGGAAAAGCTTGTAGGGGCGTGACAGGAAATGTGCGTGAAAATATAATAAGTACCTACGTGACTTTTCGCGGGATGTAGAGAAATAAGAATGTTCTCTCGATCTTTAAATATTTGGTGGAAAACAAAACTGAAAATGAATATTTAACAAAGTAGGAAACATAGTAGCTAGCCTTTAGGTCAATGCCTAGCCTGAATATTAAATCCAAGGTAAGGTCAAGCTGTCAGCAAAGCAATGGATGCGCGGATGTTTGGGCGTAATAATCCGCTCAATGCGATGGTTGTCCAGTATTGTCCACTAGTTTACTTAGGGCCGGTTGCTTGATCAGTGGTAATGGAAATAGTTAAGCAAAACACACAGATTTTTGCGTTTTGCTTAACTATTTCCACCGATTATGCATACATCAAAACCCGTTTTCGTAAAAATCTATGCTTTTCGCTCAACTATTAACATTATCATTGATCAAACCGCCAGCCCTTATAATCTACAACATCGTTATCGATAATGTTGAAAATGTGCATTTTTCTACAAGTGCATCGACGTTCGCGATCAAAATAAAAAACTTTTTATTAATTTGTTTTATGTGTTTATTCACAAGCAGGCTGTAAAAGTTAAAATATAGTCCTGACTCCCATGTTGGTCGATGCCCAAAGGGAAAAACGTGATCGTAAGCTTCAAGATTAGCAATATAATGTATTCTATATTATTCGAATCATAATAAAGTCGTAATTATGCATTGTAAAAGTCGAATCGTAATAATTTTCATAAAACTTTAGACGGGGGTTCTTTCTGACGTCATTTCGGTTAGAGGTATTTCCTATGAATAGTGAGGTACACAATCGATGCCCATTACAATCAGTAGGTACAATACAAAATTCTAAACAAAACGCGCATGTATAGTAGCGTCACATGTGAAACAGAATATTTGGCTTGCATTTATTTTTAATCGCTTATACTATAATCGTGAATGGTAAAATTGTAAGAATGTAGGTAGTCATTAAGTATCTTAACAAGTTCTTAGTTATTCGACATCAAATGCATGTGCAACTATAATTTTCGTATATTTTGTGGATTTATAATATACATTCTGTGTTTAAGTGACTCCACGCATATATAGGTACATCATTATAAATAAAATATAATAAACACTTTTAATCTTGTTCTATAAATCAAAGCCAACTTGTGTTTAAATGCTCAAACGCAATTTTTACCATTGTATACATTAGTACAGTTGCCGCCAAACTTCTTGAAATTCTTTGGCGTAGTGGGGGAATGCGCAGAAGACAAAAGGGTCTCGTTGGCGGAATGGTACATGCGCAAACTTCCCCCCACCGTAAAATTTCAAGATGTTTGCCGTCTACCTACTGTATAGCGCATAGCGCTTACTATAAGCTAGCTTCAAGCAGATTTTCCGCGGACACGGAGAAAAATTCTGCCTAAACACTGAAACACCACGCCACGGAAATTCTGATAATGCTAGGAATGAATTGTGGACTTCGCGCCCCGTCAATGGTCGCATCAATGTTAGTTTGAAACTAATAACCTCTTTGTTTGAAACCGTTTAACGTGACTTCCTAATGAATCAACCGCCGCGCCGTATTAGCACGAACCGGCGAGGTAGCCCGCCAATGTTCCGGTTATAACCGCCTGCGGAGCAGTCCAAAATTATCGGAATAGCCATCTCTCGAGTTGACGTTTCGTAATAACACCGACGCGCCGACAGGTGACAGCGTGATTTTTCAATCAGCTCCTGTCAGACGTCAGACTTTTTCACCTTATCTAGTATGTGTCAGACGTTACGTCGTTTTCTTTCTATTCCTGGATGTGTGCGCAATGTCCGCGCTACGTGGTGTGCGTGATTGGTTTGGCTAATTTCAGGAATTACAAACAATTTATTTATTACTGATCTGCAAACTTCCACTTCAGAAATAAAATAAAAATAAGCCAATAACATATTTAGGTATTTTATTTAAGTTTGTTACATAATTTTCTTATACGCCTGGTAAAAACGGGGTACGCGCTTGTGTTTTATCAACTTGTATTTTGATTTTTCTTTTGAAAATATAAAATACTTTACTCAATTATTTTTTCATTACATTATCTATTAATAATTTCCCTTTCTCGTTCGGAATAATAGAAAAAGCGCGTTGATTTTTCAAAATCAGGTCACTAGAACTTGATATCTATTTCCAGAGCGCTGGAGATGATAGTGCAATGTGCTCCATTATGATGACTTTGATAGATATCTCGACATTTCTCTCATATACATATAAGTAGATTCCGTCTATTTTGTTATATATTCTTCAGGACCTCATGACATTGTTGATATCCCGAGAATAAGGGGGATGCCGGTAAGACCGCCGTAAGATGGCATAATGATATCCGGGACACATTTCCATGGATATTATTGTAATGGCGGAGTTCTTAATGCCAATATTATATATTAATTTAGGGCTGATTTTTTGATCAGTAGAAATGGTAAAAGTTAAGAAAAGTATACAAATATTGGCATTTTTTATCATTTTAGCAATCCGTTTTCGAAAAAATATTTTTACTATTACTACTGATCAAACAACCAGCCCTTATTTATTTTAATTTAAACTAAATTAAACTTTGTAATGCACACACGTTGAGTTAATTTAACACGACTATATTCTCGAGAGGAGCATTTATAACTAAATTACACCCGATGATGAGAGGGACTACTCCTCTCGAAACTAAAGTCGTTTTAAATTAAACTCAACGTGTGTGCATTACAAAGTTTAATTTAGTTTAAATTAAAATAATCATGTCGCACCACAACGTAACTGCCATATCAATTAATAATATTAAGCCCTTATTTATTTAAGGTATGGTAATGGTATATTTTTGGTTAGAGTATAGATATTACTAGCGGCGACATCTATATACTGTTTCATAGAAATGAAAAATTTCAGCAATAGATGGCGATAGCGTAGTTTATGGTGAAGCGAGGCACATAAATAGGATATGTGCAACTTTCCAAAACTTGATAGATGTGGTAGTCAATCATGGGTGGATCGTGAACGTTACATTGTGTAAAGTGATCTCTTATGCTAAGCTGATGATAGTTCGTAAGCCCTGTATCAACCAAAGACATCCATACCTATTTTCCCATACAGGTGGCTCCATTTCTGTGAGATGTCCATAATACATCTTGATTAATGACGATCCCTTTTGGGGACAAAATCCAGTAATTGTGTTCTTGAAATAATTTCAACGTACTCAAAAATATTGTGAGGTGTCTGCTCATTCATCACTTGTAAAACACCCCCGATATTAATTTTTCTGATTGCAATTTCCATCACCATTGTGCAACAATGGATTGAATCATTGTCAGGTCTAATAATAAAATATATACCAAATAGATACGATTCTGCTTTCGAAAACGTGTTGGAATTTTTGGTACTTCATCAGGAACAATTATTATTTTAATTTTCTAAGTAAACTGAACTGCATACTACACAAAATTGAGTTTTATTTTTGTCACGACTATAGTTTCGAGAAGTACAGTCCCTCTCATCAGAAGCTGTGAATAGCACAACTATTGAAGAGGGATGGCCAGGCAGCAGCTAGACCACTGGACCTGACATAAGACCTCGGTAAAAGTCGGAAAGCTAGTGAACCCTCTGGGTAGCGGTACGTATGTAAGGCTAGAAATTATTTTAGTGATGAGTCATAGCGTGCTAAGTACGGTATCCATTACCTGGCAGGCGTCAGCCCTGCACGTCATCAGCCGTTATATTTTAGAAAGTGTAAATAAGTTAAATTTTTTTTTATTGCTTTGAGCTTGAAATTTTTATACGATTTAGTTCATTCGTTGTAAATTAAAAAAAAATTGACAGGCAATTTCGATGAGCACAAGTACCTGACACGTGAATTGAAAGATGTGTAGTATAAATAATTATCTGTGTACAGGGATGCTGCTCCCAGATTAGCCGGGCATTTTAAAAGAATTTCTAGCTTTACAGACATACCGTTACTCAGAGGATTCACTAGAATGAGACCACTATAAATTGGCGTGCGACGGAGGGCGTCCCTGTCGCATAACAGAAGTTCCATTTTTCTGCTAGTTTGCATTTGCAGAAATTTATTACACAATACATAATGTATAGAATGTCCGGTGACCGATGACGTAGCCTTTAACAGAAATTTGGCCAGGCAGCATTAAAGAAACCAAGCCGTAATGGCGGCCGTTCTACATGTCAAACTGTCAGACGGTAATATTGGTCCATTATTTGCTTTTTCAGCTTCGCAAAACTTTAATACTTCATTGGCAATTGTTCTTGCACCATCCCGGACTGTTTAGGATGTTTTGGACATAATAATTCAGTGTATATTGGTAATCAAGATGTCACAGCTCCCGAGCAAATACAAAATTGTACTGAATAACAGGGTGATGGGTTACTGCCGGATGCGGGCGGGGCGGGTTTTAGTTCCAAAGTCGCCGCATGCCAAGTTATTGTGGTCAAGCAATAGCTCTTGGACTATAAGTCATCATAAAAAATCTTATTTATTGACCATTACAGATACCTACCTTTACTCTTTTTTCCCAAATTTTTATAATTTGAGTTATATATGTGGAGTATGCGTATAAATACTATCACTATCAGTATTTTTAAACTAAGTTAGGGCCGGTTGTTTCAAGTTGGATTAAAGTCAGTGTTCTTTTAAAGCATAGATTTTTACGTTCTCCTCCAATCAGACGATCCATTTTCGTAAAAATGTATGCTTTAATCGAAAGCTTACTTTAATCCAACTTGAAACAACCGGGTCTTAAGGTCTCTTGGAACGGGCTCAAATCTCTAATCATTAAATCACTAGGTGATTTATTATATCATAAATTAATTTAGACTATGTATTCATATTTGCCATTGTCTTTTGATTTTATCTGACATAATTATATTTATTATTCAATAAGAGATTCTTTATACATACATTATTAAGGAAGTCACTATTACATATTGTATTGGATGAGGATTGATAAAAAATACAAAATTTTAAAATTGTAATATGTATTTATGTATAATACGGCACAACAAAATATAAATAATTAGAAATATATACATAATGTTCTTATCTACAATTTTTAGCTGATGCGAAAAAAAAAATTTATAATAAAATATCATTTGTGAAAATTTGTCCCAATAATATTGACTGGAATTGAAGAACAAGATATTCTATTTGATTACTAGGCACTTGAAATTGTTTAATATTTACATAAATACAAAATAAAAGTTATATTCAGATCACATCATTATAAAGGCTGCTTTTCATACATATATCAGTTGTACCCAAAAAAATAAAGTTTGTTCAAACGAAGAAGAAATTTTCTTAAAATAAATTAATTTTAATAATTCTGCACTAAAATTTATTCTCCGTCAAAAGTTGTGATCTTGGTCAATTGAGAACTTTTTTGATTGAGCAAAGTACTATTGCCGTTTTTATTTCTCTACTGTTATCAAATCTAAATAATGCTGTGAAGATCTAATCAAGTTCTAGTCAGATGATGCTAGATTGGATCTATATGGAAAGTGATCCACAATTTTTCATGTTAATTTAATCTCGCATGATTTTTGTTTGTAAGCATGCCATTTTGTAATTTAATTTTTGTGGTAGCCATATATGTATTGTGTTTCTTAATTTTCACGATTTTTTCAATGGATCTTTGGACACTGGACTATGCAAACCAGCTAATTTTTGAATTAACATTTCTGGATTGACCACAATTCTGTAGCAATTCGATCTTCAATATTTAGGTGTTACATTTCGATGTTTGACTTTAGCATTAAAATCAACTGTTTTAAATTTCATGGAACCTTTTTTGCATTGAAAAACATTCAATTTTATATGTCACCATAAACTACACAAATGCTTCTGATTGCTATGATCTATGATTGCCAAATTTTTTTGGTGAAACTCATATAATAATACGTAATTATTATTAAAAGGAATGCTAAAAAAACTACAAATAGTACAAAACAGAGCATAATACTGAAGTGTAATAGGAGAACTAAAATAACAAAAATGTTGAATGCCCTAGGACTGGAAACTGTAAATCAAAGAATAATACATAATGTAATGGTCCAAATATTTAAAATTAAACATGGATTAGTACCCAAATACTTTGATGACAGGATGAAGATGAATAAGGATTTTCATTCCTACGATACAAGAGGAAGCGACAACATAAGACTACCAAAGAAGAAAAAACACCTCGCAAAATTGCATGATGTATAAAGGTATAAAAATCTTCGACAGCCTGCCAAAGGAAATTCAAAACATGGAGAATATAAGGAGGTTTAAACTGAAGTGCAAAAATTATATTATAAAAACTTTTAAATGATTCGATGGAATGCAACATGTCCAAGTGATTATTATTATTATTATTATTATGTGTGGAACTAAATTATTAAGATAAATAAAAAAATAACAGATGATGTTGTAAAAATAGTTTTTTATAAAAAAAATCCCTCCACTGTAAATAAGCAATGTTGTGTATGGTTATGTTTTTATGCATGGAATATGTTCGGAGAGAATGAAAAGATTATTTTTGACAAAAAGACATGCAATTAAGACAGTAAGAATGGCACAACTGACGGATAAAGTTAGTTAAAAATATCATGTTTTTGGGTACACCTAATATTTTAATTAATATCTATCTACAATGTTTACAAGAATTATATTATACATGTTATGTGATTTAAATTTTTAAAATGAAACACAATCACCACCTGCTCTACACATTTCCAGATTAGTAATTATGCATACATAAAAAATCTTTGTAATTTGTATATCAAAAGTACACATGGCTTGCGTAAATTATCGTAAAAAAACATAAATATTTGTCCATATTAGTATTATATTGTCCATAAAAAACATGCAAAAATCTATCAAATTTATAAATAACATCATACGACACGTCATACTTGAAGGAAATTCTATAATGATGTTATATATTTCTTTTGATATTAATGGTGAAAAATCTGTAAGGTATATATATATTTATACATCGATTTTCTGTAAAACTTACTACAGTAAAATCTCGTTAATTCGAAATTCAAGGGACCCAAAAAAAAAAAATTTCCAATTACGCAGAATTCAAGGTATTAAAAAAAAAATTGCAGTACAATTGCGAAATTCGTCAAAAATCCTAAATCTCATGAAAAATGTCAGTGAAAAACGTCTGTCTTTTTGCATATTTCAAGAAATCATTTCGAAAACGTAATATTTATTATGCTAATACGAAGAACGTGATTAATATATTTCTTGTTCTCACTTGCGAAAAAATCAAAATATTTTTTAATTTGGTCAAATTAAAAAAAAAAGGAATTTTGTGAACTAAAACGTATTGATTTGTGCCGCAAGAGACTAAAAATTATTTCGAAAAATCAAAAATCGCGATGTGATTACAAAATTTGCCAAAAATCGTAAAACTCATGAAAAAACCACAAATTTTGTGAAAAGTTTCTGCATTTTTGCATATTTCAAGAAATCATTTCGAAAACGTAATATTTATTATGCTTAATACAAAGACCGCCACATTTCTATTACAAAAGTATCCGAAATTGACATATCTGGTTAAAAATTTAATTTAAATTTGGTTTTAAGTTAGTACTACAAAAAAATCGAAATATTTTTTTGAATCTCGTCAAATTTCAAATTATGTGAACTAAAACGTATTGATTTATAGCGCAAGGGGCTAAAAATTATTTCGAATTATGAATTACCGGGGTTTTCGAATTATCGGGGTTAATCTACTATGAAATGAGCATTTTGGGACTCGTGGGTTTTAAAAATTTCAAATTATGTCACATTTCGAATTATCGGGGTTCGAATTAACGGGGTTTTAAAAACTTTAGCCCTTTTTTATGATACTTAAAATATTCTACTTGATTTTTTGAAACAACAATTTAATATTATAAAACATTTTTATCTTATAAATCATGAAATACCATATGAAAGTTCTTTATGTTTAATTAGCTGAAACGTGCGCTGAGTAGAACATCAATGATCGATGACCAGCCATTTTCTTGTGGTCTGTTCGATTTGTTTAGTCAGCATCGGATTCCTCACTCTAATTTTGATCTCTAATTTCCCTCCTACTGCCTTGCGTCCATTCATTAGCTGGAATAATAAGTTTTAAATCAATTTTCAGTAATCTGATTTAGAAAAATATTATATTTTTTCTAAGCAAGTCATTAACATAAAAATTGTACTAATATTCTGGTTCTCTGTATTTGGAACTGAACAGTAATATGTATCTACTCTGATTTTATTAAAGCAATATGCATAAGTTATATTTGGTAAATTTTATTAAAAAAAATTTATTTCCCGATAAAACATTCATTATTTTTTTTTACAATGGCATGTTTTTAAAATACTGATATACAAGAAATTATTAGTATTTTTGAATACACAATAATTATACAATATTAACATTCTAATTTTAATTTTAGATTACTAATAAATTCATAAATAAAAAGTTTTTACAGACAAAATTTTGAAATATGGCACACAATAATTAAATTGCAAGAAAGTACAAATGTTCTAGAATTAATTTTCATTTACCCAAAAATCATGTTTTTTGACAAACCAAAATATTAAACACATCAGCCCTGATGATGGACCCTGCAATGGGATCCGAAACGTCGGCCAGAAAGGTCGTAATAACACGGCATAATACCCCAGAAGACACAAACCAGAATATTAAATAATACTTTTAAAACAAATCAAATATTTAAAATTAATAAAATTTAATAACCCGGTGCCAATGACGCTGGGTTATACGGACCCTGGGTGATTTCAAATAAGAAGTAATAAATAATAATTTTTTCATTTGACTATAAATTTGAGTATAATATGAAGTAATATTGATTTCTCCTATACAATAAGGTTAAAGCCAACTGTATATGACTTTGTCGGTTATGTCGTTAATTCCATCCTTATATGCTAGTTATTTTTTTCGTTATATAAGATTTAATCTCACGCCGATCTTCCGTCGCGTAACGTCGGTAAATTGGACGAATCGGCCATGCAGTGTGTTTGATGAGCATATATTATATGGAAAAAATCAATTAATTAAATAATTTAAAAAGAATTGTAGAAATAAATATTAACCCTTTTTTAAATATGTAATAATAATTGTGAGAATACATGAACATTTTGACATTTCCATATATAATATAATATAGAAGGCATTCGCATTATGTGTCCCGGTTCAATCGCAGTAGTATGGAAGAATATTTGACTGGAGTAAGCAGATCAAGAGCGGGCCAATTGTATAGATCAATCCTTGCAAGTATGTACGAAGGACACAATTTACCTAGACAATTGTGCAAAAGAATCGCATATTTTGCGAGTGAACCCAAGCGAGGAAGTTTCTCAGAAGGTTCGAGGAACTAGCAGGAGGTGTTAAATATGTCCGTCCAAAAAGGATAAAAAAAAATCTCTTGTAATGCATGCCAGATTTACATACGCCCAGATCATTTGATTCCGTATTGCGAAAATTGCTGTGGTTTCATGTCTCTGAGTGACGAAGCTGAAGACTGACTTCAATTAATATTATAAGAAGTTTGTATTATATTTTTTTTATTGCATAAAATTATTGATTCCTACTAATATTTCAAATACGTTACGAAAAATACGCAAGTTGTGTTTTCAGCGTTGATTTTTCATGTGTATATTTTATACATTTTATATTGAGAAAGCTAATAAAAATTTGATTTATAAAATATATTTATTTATTTTATATTTTATCATGTATGCAATTTAGTCAATATTTTATTAAAATTAAGCAGTTAACATTTGATTTGTGAAAATTTACCGAAAAAATCCGGGTCATGATGACCTGGTGTCATCGCCCACATAATTATTTTCATGTCATTGGCGCCGGGTTAAAAGAGATTTTTACTGAAAATTTTGAAAATAAAACTAAACTGAATGAACTTTTTGACCCTTATTTTAATTTTTTTTTAAAAGAACAGAAACTTACGTCGAATGAGTCGTGCAGCTCTGTTTGCGTCTCGAGCGGTTGAAGCTTGACATTGATGGTCCCGATGAGGGCGTCTCGGGAGAAGAAACCACTGAAAAAAGGGAAGGGGCAACTGCATGGTCGGCCGCAACACCTACCAACACACACACAACATACCACATCACATACTCCGCGGCCACTCGACCAATCGGCAAGCAAACCCAGGTGGCCCCCGTGAGCGATTAATGAAGATAGGTGAAATATCTAATCAATGGTATAATTTTTAATACATAATAATTAAAGATTGACAAGACCAAAAATATTAACAGACATCAAGTTGCATCAAAAAAATTTTTAGGATACAATTTTGTTTAATATTTTTAGGAATAATATTATGGCTTGTGACCAATTGGGTTATAAATCAAAATAGGATATAATTTTGGAGTTGTTAAAATTTTTTTACTAAAAAGTCTGGCATGGGATATGTACGATGACGGTACAAAGTTTTAAAGATATGCCACAAAAATAATAATGGAAAAGAACATAAAATATTGCGATAAATTTGAATGAAAGCAAATGCATTCCTTTTGTGCAAAACATTTTAAAATAAAGAAGCAGGAATTCACATTTTTGCGAGTTGAATCTGAACTTTCAAATTTTGAAAGTCATAAATCAAAATAGGATATAATTTTGGAATTGTTAAAAATTTTACTAAAAAGTCTGGCATGGGATATGTACGATGACGGTACAAAGTTTAAAAAGATATGCCACAAAAATAATAATGGAAAAGAACATAAGATATTGCGATAAATTTGAATGAAAGCAAATGCATTCCTTTTGTGCAAAACATTTTAAAATAAAGAAGCAGGAATTCATATTTTCGCAAGTTGAATCTAAACTTTCAAATTTTGAAAGACATCTCAAATAAAATAGCACTCAGAAGTGAGTTATTGGTGATGTGAGAATGCAGCATGATATTGTGCAACAGCGAGCAATGACTTGCCGTGATTTTATCAAGCTGTTTAGCAATGGCGCGCACTAGACATGGACATAAGACGTTCTACACAAGTATGATGAACTGTATTGTCACTATTAGTTGTATTTAACTAATCTAGATACACTTTGCCTGAGAAAAATACATACAATATTTCAGAAGCACTTTCTGGTATAAAGGTTAGCCATGGGAGTTTTCATTGTTTTCGAGAAATATTAAAATTATTATAACAGGTATAGTGTAAAAAAACCTAATTTTATTAAGTTAAGGGATAAAAATGTAATTATATAAAATAATCCAGTGCCATGCCCATTGGGCTAATGGACGCATTATTTTTTGGATTAAATATTTAATTTACGTTTGTTTCCCGGGAATTACAGTTTTGATTAATTTTTTTGATTTTGCGTGTAATCTCTAAATACATAAAAAAGATATTGTTGAAAAATTAAAGCTTTTTATTCTGCTGTGGATTTTAAGGTTATACAATTCAGGAAAAAGAGTACCCTCTAAGCATCGCAGATTATAATTTATACTGGATCTGATTACACTTAACATCATTTAACTTATTAAACAAGAAATTTAAATTGTTTTAATAACGCACGCCCATGGGTAAAGTTTGCATCCACAAATGACAAAACAGAACAGCGGTAAGGGTCATTAGACATGAAAAGGTTTTTTATTGTATTGGGAAGTTTGAGGAGCTCCGTAATAACATATATGAAAATAAAAACAAGTGTGTTAAAACTAAGATTGAATATGTTCAGCCTACTCAGCAGTATAGGTCTTTCCGTTTTAGAAAGACAATCTAATTAGTACGTGTAAGCCATACATACGACGCACATTGTTTCGTTGTGTTGGTATTTTAGTCCAATCATACATGTCACTATGTATGTATTTTTTTACAGAAATCTAACTGAAATTTCCAGCATTGATTAATTTCAAAGTAGCAAGATAAATATATACACATCACATTGATTCAACCTTAACTTTGCGACATTTGGCATTTGCCAAGTAGAATAATCTATTTTGATAACTTGCCTATAAAATATAAAGTATAGTAACGTGCAAATGTGACATTTTCTGAATCCCAAAATCTGAGCAGCATACTTGTTAATGACGAGTACCTACAGGCTTAGAGGGAATGTTGATTGTAACATAAATATATTGAACTTATTTAATGAGAATGATTGTGAAAAGGTTGAATGAGATACTAATGACGAAGATGAGTTAGCCGTGACCACCACCATTCAGACAAGCACAAAAAAAAACTCAAATAATTCTCACGCACAATAACAAATGATGAATTGAAAGTAAAAATATGATTTGCTTAAACTTATGAAATAGAATATGATACGGCGAATTCTTGCAAGTTCCGCAAAGCATTGATGTGAAAAAATGTCGAGTTTATGTTTACATCTCAACTAAACTATCAAGAAACCAGCACAAATCATTATAAGTTTAAAATGAACGTGATTTAAATCTTTGACAAGATAATAAATCACACCATGGTACTTTATTTTATGAACAAGTTCAACAAATCGTGAGAATTTCTGAAATATGAAATGAATGTTCTCTTACCCTCGAGAATAAACTTCTAATTTGGTAGCCTGTCTCTTGAAAATTCTGAGACATGGTCGAGAATTTCTGAAATATGAAATGAATTTTCCCTTACCCTCGAGAATAAACTTCTAATTTGATAGCCTGTCTCTTGAAAATTCTGAGACATGGTCGAGCTGTTCTATTGATTGGTATTGTGAATACGGCATTATATTCTGGACTATTTGTGTCCTTCACGAGAACCGTTCTGTCCTGGACCGGCTCCTCCTAAAATATCAAAGTCATTAAATATACATAATTGGACTACTATTTTGACAAGTAATTGTTGATATATTTTTGATGTTTATTAGCGTCAACTTTGTGGTTGGACATAATTATTAATTAATGAAATAAATTTGTTTTGACCACTTGCAGTAACTCTACGTCTACCGGTTTCGATACCATCTTCATCATCATGTTTTGGAAACAGGCCAAACGTTTAAAAAAGACAATGGTATTGAGATTCTACATGTAAATAATAGAGGCCTTAGATTGGATAACTTAGAAATACTAGAAATCAAAAAATGCCTGAACACTAAAGCCAATATAATTAATGACCAGATAAATTTTATGAACAGCCCGTAACTTGATATATTCCCCGTTTCGGCGTTCACTCGTCAATTACCCCCACCATAACTGTAGCAACACCCCCATTCAAAATTTGATTTGTTTGCTAGGATAAGTAATGGATAGTTAGTATGCGTCTGTCCTAACGAAGATACAGTGGTATAGAAACCGTAGACGTAGAGTTATTCCTAAAGTTATTTAATTTTTTTTTTTTAAATAGAGATGTGAACACGGAATACATGTCACATCAATATTCTTACTATTTTTTTAAAACTAAAATAAACGCTTGTGCAATGAAAATAAGACTACCTTGATGGTCTGGAGTGAGATTCGAACCCACGACCTTTGGATCAAGAGGCGAGAGTCTCAACCACAAGACCAACAACCTACTCCTAATTGATTAACAATTGTTGATATATATTTTTTTTTTGTAATGTGTTTTATTTTAACTTTGTAATAAACACAATGTTACACATCCAGTATTACAAAGTTAAAATAAAACATGTTGCACCACGAAGTAACTGCCAAATCTTTCAATGATATTTATTATACGTTTAATTTTGTTTACTGCATGTATTTGCATTTACCACATAGAAAAATATCTGTATATCTGTACTGCAAAGCAAACAAACAATTATTGTACACTCGGCTTGTGCCTAAGATGTGTATGGATTTTGTCTGTTCTGTACCCACTTAAAAAGATTTTTTTTTGTGCGATTCTAAGACAACCCTTTAAATTCAATAAAATTGCTCATCCACAAAAAAAGACTGTGAATAAATGATTTTTAGCCAATGTACATATGTACCAAATATTAGACAGAAGAAACAATAATAAGAAATTCAATTTCTCTAATTTACCTGCGGATAAGGAAATTCAAACTTGACGTAAGTGTCGATGTCTTTAGGATTGGCGACTGTGTAGCTGATTCCTCGGACCACCGTCAGCTCCAGGTCATTGTCACCGAGGTCTGTGCAGCATTGTACAATAGAAAACTGCCTGTTTTCATAATGGAATTTTACAGAATGTGAACCTAATCTGAAAATTACAAAAATCTAAATGAAATATTATAGAAGGTCAAATTATAAGGTCTCGGTAGTGTTTGATTCAACCTTTCGCAACCAGCTTACCTACACATATTCATTGCAAATAAAATATAATAAATTATAATTTTAAAATAATACAGCATTAACTATAATAGCCACAAAGCCAAATGTTATTTATTGATACTGCATTGACTGTTAGCTGCCTGAGAAAGCGAAAATAAAAAATAAAGTACATATTAAGAAAAATCTGAAAACAGTGACAAAAATATTGTATTTACGTGACTTTGTGCACGCTCAATTTTTGTCGCCTAAGCACATTTGGATATTACTTTGACATCTGACTGAAATGTCTAAATATCGTGAATTTAACTGAATTCTACTTATTATCTTTTAATTTAAAAATATGTCATTAATTTGACCTAAAATTATATGCAATATCCACAATAGTAAAGTGCGAAGTCTGCGTGATCCCCAAGGTCAGCCCTGATGATGGACCCTGCAATGGGATCCGAAATGGCCAGAGAGGTCACATATACACGGCAGAATATCCCAGAAAACTATACACAGAAGTGCTTTCGGGTGTTTCCGCATATTTTAGCGTCAGCACTCCATATGGTTGTCTCTTTTTCTCTCCGTTCTGTCTCTACGTTCCTTTCTTTCAACGAATACGTAAATATACGCGCTGGTACAATGTTTATGGGATATTAAATTTGTTGACGTCTGCTTCTCATCTTGAAATAGCATGATCCAATGATATCGGCATTTGACATTTGGAAAATGGATGCCTAGCCTTAAGATGATTAAAATTAGATAAAAAGAAGATTAAATTAAATTACTAAATAGTGTCATCTAAATAATCCATAAGGATCAAAAAAAATCAAAAAGAATTTGTTGACACAAATTTTGACATGCTAACCTTTTGGCCATCTTGACGACGTCTATATCCTGTTTGACAGCAAGTGCAAGATGGTGGAATCTGTTGGCTCCTGAAACATCGCCCATGGCCTTGTGATGCTCTCCAGTGTCTAAACACATCTTCAACTGCTCTGTCAACTGCTGTTCCAGACGGCTCATCATACCCGCCGGGCCATCATCGTCCGCAGCACAGTCTTCGGCATTTACTATATCATAGCTGACAACAGTAACATTAAAATTATTATTTATTGATATTAACTTTCTCTCTGAAGTCAAAGCGCATGAGTAAGCTTAAAGAATGGTTGGACACTTGGCATGAAAAAATATTTAGTTAACATTATTAACATGTAGGTAGCTTGGACGGACAATCTATAGCAATAAAATATAAGTACAGTGGACCCGCAGTAATCGGCCCCTGTCTAATTTTACCCCCCCCTGTTATCCAACATAACTATTATTATTGAATAATTTTTTGACAGTCTTCGCCAATGTAGATAATGCATGATTGAGCATGTTACAACTTGTACGCGTATTACGCAGACATTATTAGATACGTATACGTACCTAGTAATGTCGTTACAAGCCCAGAAGGAAAGCACAAAAGACTGACAATTAAAGGAAAATGTGATATTTTAGACCGCTTAAATCGTAATGAATCTTTCAGTAGTTTAGCAAGTGAATA
The DNA here is from genome assembly GCA_016648135.1 of Agrypnia vestita. Classification (NCBI taxonomy): domain Eukaryota; kingdom Metazoa; phylum Arthropoda; class Insecta; order Trichoptera; family Phryganeidae; genus Agrypnia; species Agrypnia vestita. Next base: position 14,995 of record JADDOH010002507.1, on the reverse strand, counting down.
CGGTGTAGGCTGATCTACAATTTATGACATTAAAAAAACCACGAGAAGATTAAAAACTTCGTGTCAACTACTGACTGTGGGCCAGGCAATAGACAGACACTGATTTGTACTTCAGAGTATAACATCATCAGGATCTTAGGCAGTACTCTATAATCCGACATCGCCCTACAAAACGTTTGTCGGATTACCGGGGGTCCACTGTAGTGTGTTCAAAAAATATCAAACCTTTGGTCGGTAGAAACACATTTATTCATACATCCTACAAATACTCTACTTACTCGAATCTCCTTCAAAGTACTTCCCTTCGTAATACACACACTTCTCCCAGTGGTCTCGCCGTTGTCAAAAACACTTCCGGAATGCATCTTTTGGAATGATCTTTGGCTGGGCCGTCGCGTTCCGCATAATGACTTCCCTCGATTCAAATGGGGTCTTTTCCAGTGGCATTTTTAACTTGGGGAACAGCAAAAAATTACAGCGAGCCGTGTTGGAAGAGTAGGGACCCTGGTAATTAGGTGGATGCTGTGTTTAGTCAAGAACACCTGAATCAGATGTGAAGAATGAGCGAGTTCATTATCGCGATAGAGCTGCCATCTTGTCGCTGCCCATATATCTGGTCGTCTGCGTCACACATCTTCACAGTATCTTCTGGTAGTACTCTTTTGTGATGATTGTGCCTTCCGATGCATACTCGTGATACACCATCCGACAGGAATCCAAGAAAAGGGTTAGCATGATATTGATATTGCTGAGGACCTGCCGTGCTTTTAGCCCCGAGGTGGTTTGTACCCATAAACTCATGACTCATCACTGGTGTTTAGGAAGTTGGGGTCACTGTTTGCATTGTCAATTATGTCCTATGCGATTTCTAAATGGAGTTCCTTCTGCTCCATTGTTAACAGCTACGTTATGAATTTTGCAGACACTCTGAGCCTAAATCTTTGGTCAAAATTGAATGCACTGATTCGATACTTACTTCACCTTGTTCGCAAGTTCTTAGACTATACGATGATCCTACATGACCAAAGTCCGCACTTGATCAATCACATTGTCGTTTCGGCCTATTGATGACATACCGGGATGCAGTTCATTGTCCACTGATGTGCAGTCATCTTTGAAGCGGTTATACCACTTTTTTATTGGTGAGGTGCTCATAGCATCATCCCCGAAAGCCTGTTGTCTCGGATCTTGCAAATGCATTCCACTCGGAATGGCCAAGCTTTTGGAAAATTTGTGAGTACCTACTCGCGAAAACGACGCTCTATAAATTATCCAACTGTTATTATTATTATTAATGCAGCTGTTGTTCTGTTATTTTACAACAATTGACAATCGAACAGGCACTAACTATACTTCTTCACTCAGAGGCTGACTGCCAGCAACTGATGCTTTCTGCGGGCAGGAAAAAATTCACGCAGGCGCATGAATGTCTCACAACTATCTCCACCAAAGAACAACTCCCGCGCTTCATTTGTTTGGATGGAAAAAATACAGGATCGATATTATTTGAACACTGTAGTAGATTAAAAACCTTACCTCTCTTCTAAAAGCTGTTTGGATCGTGGAGGAATTGGGACCGAGGACAGGTCCACTGGTAATCCACCTTGGGCGGCATCTATCAGGGGATCGAAGCCCTTGGCACATCTCAAGAATTCTTTAGCTTCCGCCAATTCACCTGGAACCAAAATAACTTTTAAATTGTCTCTTTAACATTTGATATTAACCCTTATGGTGCCGAAAAGCGCCGTGGCGCTCCTAGGTAAGGTGTGCCTAAAATGCCACCGGCGCGACAGCGCTCGTTTCGACAGTTCACTCTTGTGGCGCTTCAGTGACTGTCGTGTTCCTGCGTTCATATTTTTATTAATTGCGTTCTAACTTTCTTCAATCACACTTTTTTCTATAAACACTGCTATTATTATTTATTTCTATAATCCTAAATTTGATTTCAAGATGTCGAACACGAGTGAAAGTTCAGATATGGATGTTGAAATGACAGAACAATTTGAAAACTGCGTTAGTGATTATGAGAGCGATAGCGGAAGTGATATTGTGGTTCCTGTCAATCGGAGGTTGCGTGTTATTAGTGTGAGCAGCGATTTTGAGGATGACCTTGGAAATATGACACAATCAAATACGCAATTCTTGCAAATAAATCTTGTAAATTTTTAATATTTTTTCTTGTCAATAAATATGTAGTATTCAATTTCTGTGTTTTTATTATCACAGTTTGAAATCTTCTGAAGAGAATGTTGAAAAAATTATGAAAATTAGTGTATAAAGTGTTTTTGCTGTTTATATAAATTATCTATGAAAATGCACTTTTTTACTGGCATTTTTAGCATATTTTGACAAAATATGTATGGCACTAAAAGGGTTAAAATACCATTAAAAAAAATTCTCTCACGTTGATAAGCTCAGAATTAAAAATTGTAATCATTTGATCTACTTTTATTATGTCAAATACTTGTTTCAGACTCATAATTCTATGGTCAATTTCCTCTAATTAAAATTAAATGACTGAAATTCCCTGCCTGAGAATGAGAGATCCCCATTTTCCATCACCCAAGTTTCTAGCAATATACCCAAAACAAGCAAGAATTCTATTCTGCAAGTTGCGGAGAGCCTTTTTTTAATATGGAATTCCTAAAGAATGAAAATACAAAATACATACAACACCAATACTATATTTTGAAGATGCTAAGCATGTTTCTTTCTTTTCGTCTCTTCAATTTGAAAAAGAGAATACTAGGACTTTAACTAGCGGTACATCCAAATTTTAGATAGCACACTTGGCTACTCCAATTCTCTTTCAGATCTCAGCTTTACATCTTTCTATCTGGAGATGACACTCCCAGGTAGATAAAACCACTGATCTCTTCGTAATCATAATAAAGTTAGTTCTCTGCATTTAGTCAATGTTCAACATCGTCACGTGGAACTAACGTATATGATCTGAGTATATGTATTTGTTTTGCTTCTGTTTATTAAAATGCCCGCTACTAATTTTATTCTCAAAAGCTCACCAACATATTGATTATAATATACAATAAATCTAAAATAAGGTTGACCGCGCGGCCTGGTACAGGAAGCCGCCCGCGGCCACGAGAGCCCGCGGATAGTGAACAAAGTGTTTTTTTCTTTGTGTGACAGGGACAGGGACACGATAAACTTATGTGAAGGTCGGACTGCTTGCGTTTAGGCTAGGTTAAATTCGTGATAATTTTTCTAATTGATAAGGATTAATTGAAAATTGTGTTTTACTATAAATAAATGTTGTAAATATGTAATTATTCATGTTTTTTTTTTTAATTCCCGCTCCTTTCCCTGACAACGCATTTTCATTAGTAAGCGAAGACGCATAGTGTTGCGTGCGAATCAAGCATTGATTACCGCAGTATCAAGGTATTTTAATTTAGTTAGACCTATCATTTTGAATTTGATCTCAGTGTGCACAGGTAGAGAACACGCATTGTGGGGCACAATTTTGGTTGACTAAAGCTTGTAGAGACTTCCATGGATTTGTAGTCAGTGGTAATATTTATAAATAACAATTAATATTAACATAGATATAATATGGGGGCTTAATATGTCAATAGCAATCAGCAAAACTAACAGTTTGGCAATATCAAAACAACCAACAAGATGTAGGCTGAGTATTGATAATGAGCCTGTGGAACAAGTCATGAGCTTCAGATATTTAGGTGTAGAAATCTGTAGCCATAGAGATCTGTACACCAAAATCCGAGAACAAGTTAACAGAGTATCCACCGTATCAGGGTGTCTCAAGACTTTGGTCTGGAAAAACAAAAATATGCGCATTGAAAGTAAGGTTAGTTATGACATATGCTGTAGAGACGCGGGCTGACACTGTCCGCACCAAAGGACCCCTCAGAACAACTGAAATGAAAAACTCTACATGACCGTGTTCGAAATGAAGGCATAAAGAAAACTTGCAAAATAGAGGACGTAGCACGATGGAGTAGATCCAGGAGATTCTGGCGGGATCACGTAGCCAGAATGGACAGTGTCAGACTCGTGCATACAGCAGCGAATGAAATCCCCTCTGGATGATGCCTACCGGGAACACCACCGAAAAGATGGAGGGATACATGGACTTCGTCATCCCAGGAGGTGTAGTTTTCTGTAGCACAGATCAACAGATCTACTAAAATAAGGAGAAGAAGAAGATAGATATACATAATTGTTATTTAATGATAAGGAAGGAGGAAACTTACCTTTTTTCTTAGCTTCAAGAGCTGCCTCCTTGAACTCCTTTTGTCGCTGCAGCAGTGTTGCCAACTGCTGACCAGCGAGACCTGTACCCAGCTGGTTGCCCATCTTACGAATGGAGTTGGAACGCCCCGCATTGCTGAGACTCCCTGGCTTGTCTGCATTTCCAGAGGCAGGAGGCCTCTCTTGTTCTGGTGGCTGAAAAGGGAAAAAACAAATTTTTTGATTTAACTTTTACTTACTCATTATTTACATTTTGTTGACTAACTAAAGGGTTTTTTCAATAATAATGATATGATTATAAAATGAAATAAAAAAACAGTTCAAGATACAACCAAATTTTAATTTTTTTAGAAGCACTAACAATTACATTTTGTTTTAAATGAAAAGTCTTTTAAAGGCCACCACTGCTTCTTTTACAGGAGTGAATACGCTGAACCTAATTTTTGATGACTTTATAAAAATAACTAGCTGTTCGTACCCAGCTTTGCTCGGATTAAGGATTTAGTTTAAAATAAGTTTGTGGGGGGGAAATGTACGTGGAATGTATAAGTTTGATTGAAGTTCAAGTTGAGTACTCTCAAACCAACGCTTATTTTGGTGGTGAATAGGAGTGGATTGTCAGATTTAACTTAAATAAATAAATAAAAATCAGAATAAACTATTTTGGAAAAATGCAATATCAAAATAATTTTTATTTTAATCTTAATTTTTTTTATTAAGATAAATTATAGAATTCTCACAGAGATGAAGATTTATATGGGAAACGTGCATGGAAGTCTTTATAGGGTGGCCACAGGGCTTATGACCTGTGTGAGCTGGCTTAAGTGATCACTTTACACAATGCAACATTCACGATTCCACCATAAAAACATCCACACACTATCAAATTTTTTGAAAGTTGTATAAATGTTATATTATCTGTATCCTTTCAAATATTTGAAGGGACTATATATTTTTTTTTTAGCATTTGAGTAGATCTGCAGCTAGTTCTAATGTAAGGTAATTAAGAAGACTATATAATGTAACAAAAGGTGACCTAATACATTACAACAATAACATCAAGCTGTCATCTTATTGAAGTGCTCTGATTTATATATAATATTTTGAATGGAATAAGACTTTATAATATTGAATTCAGTGAATCTGTTATATCAAAACATGGCGGCAAACATACACAATTGTTTTGGGTGTAATAAATTAATTAATAAAGGAGGCAGTATTAACTGCAGCTCTTGCAAACAATGGTTTCACAAAAAGTGTAGTGGACTAGACAGTGTTAATTTTAATAAATTTGCTGCGGAATTTAAGAAATACGGGAAAATTAACTGGAAATGCCAGTCATGCATTTCGGAGGTTAGCATTATAGAGTCTGACAGTGAGGAAGACGGTGATGAGGAAGGAATCAGTGCTTTGCCGACGCTGACTAATCAGATTGAACATCTTTTTAAGAAATACCTAGCTCCTTTCACAAAAAGAATGGAGAACCTTGAGTCCAGTGTCGCTGGTATTAGGTCTGACCTCAATAAACTTAACGACAGCACTAAAACAGCTGCCAAGCAATACACGCAACTGAGCAAAAGAATCAGTGCGGTAGAAGATAAAGTTAACGCAGGTGGTGTCATACCAGTCACACCTGACGGTATTATTTCTGAAATCTACGAGAGGCAGAAGTGCGAAACTAAGGTTATTGCTTTAAACGTCCCGGAATCAGAAAAGCTTGCCGGCGCTGACCGGCTCCAAGACGACCGTGACAGGCTTTCTACGATAATTCCTCATGAGGTATCTGACTCTGTACCTAATATGAAACTACGTCGGCTTGGCAAGGCAGCAGAGGGGAAGATCCGACTCCTACTACTTGAAACTCCATCTGCTAATGAAGCGAGGACTTTATTGAAAACAAAACCGTCGGAAGGATCTAGAGTGATCTTCAAACATTACCTTACACCAGCACAACAGAAGCACCTTCAGGAGCTGAGATCTGAATTAAACGCTCTGGTGGCCAATGGAGACATAAACAAGACCATTAATGGAATTGTCAATGTCAATGTGAATAAGTCAATGGAATTCCAAAAATAGTTGACAAACATACATTTCGCCCATCAAAATCAAAAACGATGCACAAAGAAAAATAAGTTACAAATTTATTATCAAAACACAAGAGGTCTTAGAACTAAACTAAATAGTTTTTTAACCTCTTCTGCAAGTAACAATAGTGATATAATCTGTGTTAGTGAGTCTTGGTTAAACTCTTCTATAGCTGATGGTGAAGTAATTAATGACACATTTGCAATATTTAGAAAGGATAGGGATATCAATACAAGTATTTACAGCAGAGGAGGTGGAGTATTTATTGCTGTCAAGCGCAGCATATCAGCCGAGCTACTATCGATCAACATTAAAAACATCGAACAAATTTTTGTTAAAATAAAATGTACAGACGGCGATGTCATAGTTGGATGTATCTACATACCACCGCACTCAACGACCGACATCTATGCTAAACACACCAAAACAATCTCATCTATTCAAGCTAAATACCCCAACTCCAAGATGCTCATTGTAGGCGACTACAATATCCCTAGTAGCCTTCCGCCAGATGACTGCGAAAATCTCATCTACAACGAACTACTCCTCACTGGATGCATGCAAATGAACGAAGTACGGAACTCCTACGATCATCTCCTCGACTTATGCTTCAGTAATTTCTACGTGAAACCAGAGAAATCACACCCTATAATTGACGAGGATGAACACCACCCTGCCTTGCACGTTTACGTTAGTAGCAAGGCCAACTTAAAACCACATAGCCCACCAACCTACGCATTTGGACGTGCTGACTATGTAGCAATCAACAGATTCTTCCTTAGGACCAACTGGATTGAGTTATACATGATTGACACCGTTGATGATAAAGTTAAGTGGTTTTATGAGAAAATCAATGAATGCATTGAGTACCATGTTCCAGTCTTCTCAAAGAAAACCAGCGACTACCCGTGTTGGTTCTCAAAAGAACTCATAAATAAAGTTAGGCAAAAAAAGAGGCACACGCGCACTACAAGAGAACACACACAAAACCAGCATATATCCGATTCAAGAAGCTGAGATTGGAGTGCAAAAAACTCAGTGCCAGCTGCTACAGGAACTATGTTACCAGGATGGAGTCCCTGATGGAGACCGATGCTAGCCAGTTCTGGAAATTTGTGAAAAACAAGCGTCGTAATAACCTTGACATCCCTTTTGAAATGTCTTGGAGTGAGAAAACAGCTGTTAATGGTGGTGAAATAAGTAACCTCTTTGCATCATACTTCAGGAGTATCTATACTATTAACAACGCTGCCCCAGCGGACCATAATACTAGTACTCGAAGCGTCAAAGATGCTAACTTATCGGAATTTAGTGTCACCTTTGATAACGTCTTTAAACAGCTAACGAGCCTGAAGGTCGGCAAAGGATCTGGGCCCGACGGTATACCGAATCTCTTCCTAAGGAATTGTGCAGCCGGTCTCTGCGAGCCCATAACGCATATATTCAGCAAATCACTACAGCTTGGAGTCTTTCCCTCGGCATGGAAACTCTCGTTCATAAGCCCAATTCACAAATCTGGTACTAGGTCTGAGGTAACTAACTACCGCCCGATATGTATACAAGTTGCCATGTCAAAGCTTTTCGAGAAACTAATTCTTCCTCAACTTACATTTGCATTCAAAAATATAATTACTACAAAGCAGCATGGCTTCTTCGGTGGCAGATCTACAACAACGAATCTGTATCTATACATTAACTACATACTCAATGCTCTGAACCAGGGGGTGGATGTACATGCTATCTACACAGATTTCAGTAAGGCTTTCGACATGGTAGACCACGGAATCCTGATTGACAAGCTCGGTCTGTATGGTGTGAGAGGCACAGCATTAGAGTGGTTCCATTCGTATCTAACTGGCAGATTCCTACAAGTCAGAGTTAATGGATTTATCTCTGAAGAGTATGAAGTATGCTCTGGTGTCCCTCAAGGGTCACATCTTGGTCCGATTCTCTTTAATATTTTCATCAATGACATCGCAGACAATTTACTATCCGATTACCTACTATATGCAGATGACATGAAAATTTTCAGAAGAATCATGAATGACCAAGACTTAGAAATTCTTCAGCACGATCTCAATGAACTCCACAGGTGGTGTACTAAAAACAAACTAATGTTAAATATCGGTAAATGCTCAGTAATGTCATTCTCTAGATCACGAAATCAATATCAGGCTAATTATCTCATTGATGGACATCATCTCCCGATAGTCACCTCGGCAAAGGACCTTGGCGTTGTTGTGGACCATAAACTGAATTTCTCAAGCCACGTGGAGAAAGTTGCGTCACAAGCTTTCAAGACACTTGGTTACATCATTAGAGCTGGGAAAGACTTCAGCAAGGTCTACACGCTGGTACGACTATTCGACAGTCTTGTGAGACCGATTTTAGAATACTGTTCTGTCATTTGGTCGCCGTATACCAATAAACTAATCAATCAGCTCGAAAGAATACAACGCAAACTATGTAAATGCATCGCCTATCGTACACGATCACCAGGAGATATTGAGACCGTATATAACAGATTTAGAATCAGCAAACTAATCACTCGAAGACAATTGTCTGATCTGACCTTCTTCTACAAATCTGTCAACGGACAGATAGACTCGCCCGAGATCCTGGAACAATTTGGCATTATCACTGCTAGGCCGGATCTAAGAGTGCGTAGATTGTTAGAAACCACTAAATCCACAAAAAGTTACGTGTACAATGGCCCAAGAAATAGGATTGCCAATCTGGTGTATAGCCACTGTGTTGATATCAACTTCTTCGATGAATCATACGTCTCATTCTCATCAGCGGCAAAAAGATTGTTATCACAGTATTAAAATTACCCTCAACCCTATATGATTATACCATGTTGTTATTATGCTAGTATTGTTTTTTTAATATATGTGCAATTTTTCTAATCCATTCATTTAAGTCTATTATTTTTGTAAAATCAATGTATATAGCCGATTGGCGTATGAATAAATAAATAAATTAAAAAAAAATTTAAAAAAAAACTTAAATAGGTATCAATAACACTGGCTAACAATGATTTTGTAACTGTGATTTTGATTACTGATTTGGACTCAATTTATCATATACATATATTCAAAGTGTATACGGCGAAAAGGTTGCATGTATTGTTCCGGACAGGAACACGCAAAAGATAGTTTGGTTCCACGTGCCCAAAACTCGAAGAAACGCACCGAAAGTTTCAGATGGCAAAGTCGTATAAAACCAATCTAGAAACGCCGGTGTAGTAGAGGTTGCCTTAAAAGGGCCAAAGAAGATCCAGAGAAAGTCCAAGTAGTCAGCAGGGTCGTTGTAGGTAGAGAGAAATGAAAGACTGGTAAAAGTGGTCCGATAGGCTCTTAAAGCACCTTCAGGTGTACTGAATTGCTCGCCGTTATGAAACTGTTTATATAGCCAAATTACAAAATCCCTTCCATAACTTCATCGTAAAACAATCAGCCAATCACAAAGCTTGCTTTGCCGATTTCAGCGCTCGCGCCATCTCTGAGTGAATTTTGGTACTAATCAGTCTGACGATTGGCTGCGGAGATCGGCAGAAAGCACTTTGCTCCGACATAAAAAATCGTAAAAATAGTTACATCGTCTTTTTGAGACGTAAATCATGTTAATTTATACAAGACTAAACCTTGCTGCTAATCTAACATAGTCTATGGGACCCGCAAGGTAGTATTAACAGAGTTATTACAAGTTATGTACCGAGTGCAATCGGCTAGTTACATTAAATTCAATAAAAAATAGTTCTTAAGTAGATACATGAATTTTTATGTAATAATTATGAAGTATATTTTATAAGGCGTCTTTTGACTATAGTTTAATGAGTGAATAATTAATATTATGTTAGTTATAAACAATTTTATCAAACAAAATTCCTCCTACGTTTCTGATGTAATTTGTAGTCGTAAATATATACTTTTTGTATAGATATTTACTGGAAGAATACAATAAAGAAAGTTTTAGTTTAATTGGACTGCTGTAGCGGCCAATATTCGATTTTGACTGAAAGTCATCTTTTTCGGCACGGTATCGCTCGGCCGGTGGGGTCGATATTAGCGATTGCGCTTATGTTGAGCGTAAAAGGTCCATTTTAGGGCCACTATTTTTAATTCCCCTTTTTATGTTTTCTATGCGTTTCTTGACTTTTTCTGTGTTTTTAATAAAAATTATTTTTTGAAGAATTTTGTAAAGTTTAATTTATATTTTGTGTGTACGGTGCTCCACGCACTTTTTAGTAATGATGCTCCTCCGCCAGTCTACGTCCAGTCGGTCTTGTGCGACAAGACTCTGATTTTACGGGCTGGGTACCCGTAAATCAGATGCAAGCGATATGGGGAACGGTCAGTCTGCAGCCTGCCGCCCCACTTTAATCTTTGGAATACCAGCCGGGCGCACCCAATTGGCTGGTTCTCGGAAATGTATATACCAGTCTAAATTATCACGCCTCGTGAGCGGGTCAAATTCCAGAAATATTTGGAAAATATTTCGATTTCCATACTGACCATATGTCAGTCAAAAATGCCGCGAACGGCTGATTGCTTCGAAAAGCGCATCGTCTATCGCTTTGCAAGCGATTTACTCTCTTTATTAATAAATAAAAGATGTGACAAAAATCCATAAATATTACATTGTATATGTCAATATTTAAATCTATAATAATAAACATTATTCATAGAGTCCAAAAAATAGTGTGTCACATAAAGTCTTTTATTTCATCTGTTTACATAAACATACAAAACGGGCATTGTTTCGTGATGACGCCACCGTTCCACGGCGATCGTTTCGAACTTCTAATTCCTGTCCGAAACACTCCCCCCGTGTAGCCAGTCTGCACTCACAGGAAGGACAGGATTCCCTCAATATCTGCAATAGTGACGCCGTCACTGCGGCGCCCTGGACAGTGTGATGATTCTTGTTGCCGGTCGGGTGTATTCGCCCGCCGTGGTTCTTACTCGGACTACTCTGACTTGTCCGTCGGGTGCTACTTTTGTTTCTATCACCCTTCCCTTGGGCCATGGGTTGCGGGGGAGTGCTGGATCAGCGATGACGGCCATCTCTCCCTCTTTGATTGCGGGCGCAGGTTCTTGCCATTTGTGTCGTCGGGCTAGGGTCGGTAGGTACTCCCGCATCCACCTTCTCCAGAATAGGTCAGCCATCTGCTGAGCCATCTGCCATTGTTTCTTTAAACAGACATTTGCATCCAATGCCCCGTAAAGGGTTAAATGTGTATTTCTGCCCGATATTCCTAGAAGCAGGTGGTTAGGAGTGATTGGCGCGTCATCCAGGGGGTCCACTGACACATGTGTCAGTGGGCGACTGTTCACTGTGTATTCTGCCTCAGCTAGTAAGGTCCTTAATGTCTCGTCCCGCGGTGCCCGCTCCTTCAGCGTGGCCTCCAGCGCACGCTTCACAGCGCGTACAAGGCTTTCCCAAGCGCCGCCCATATGTGGGGCGAGCGGGGGGTTGAAGCTCCACTGTACCCCACTTTCTGTGAGATGTCCCTGCATTCTTGGGTCGTCATGGAGTTCTGCCAGCGCGGCCGCCATTTCCTTTTCCGCGCCTCGGAAGTTAGTCCCATTATCTGAGTATAAGAGGCGTGGATGACCGCGCCGCGCGGCCATTCGTCTGATGGCGAGTATAGCTGAATCTGCAGACAGGGACTCGGCTAGTTCCAAATGTACGGCGCGTGGTGTTAAACATGTAAACAGCGCGCCGTATCTTTTTTCTCTCCTTCGGCCGATGGTAATTTGCATTGGCCCAAAATAGTCCAGACCGCAGTGGTGGAAAGCAGGTGTATGGTGCGCCAGCCGACAATCTGGTATCGGGCCCATCAATGGAGGGCTCGGCTGGCTCTTCATATTGCGGCACGCCTGGCATGCCAATTTCACCCGGCGCACGGTTGGTCTCAATTTCAGCACGTAAAACTTTTCTCTGATATCGGCTACTGTTTTTTCCGTTCCCGGGTGGTTCTCGCGTTCATGGTAGTAGCGCACCATTAGTCGTGTGTATGGGTGGGCGCCGTCTAGAATAACCGGCGCTCTTAATCCGGGCGGTATGCCCTCCACTGCGGTCCGCTCCAGCCGAGAACCCCTTCTGATGACGTTGTGTTCATCCAGTTGTGGTGTCATCGGGTACAGTCGGCTGGTCTTTTCTATGACTTCCCCTTTCTGGAGGGCCCGTATCTCTGGCCCAAAAGCGTCTGCCTGTGTGTATTTTATCCAGGTGCGCTCGGCCTCCGTTCTTTCGTCAATCGTAATATCAGGCTGTTTTCCACTGAGGTGACGACAATTATTCACAAAACGCCGCACCCAGGCGGTAGTGCGGAGCAATCGAGTCCATGACGAAAAACGTTCTATGTCTGGGAGCGCTCCCCCCGTGTTGGTTTGTCGTACTGCTAGTACAGTGGCCGGCCTTCTCTCCATTATACTTTCATCGGGCTGCGGCCGTGCCTTTTCCTTTGGCCAGTTTGCCTCACTTCGTTTGAGGACTTCAGGCCCACTGAACCACATGCCTTCCGCGGAGAGGTCCGGAGGTTCGCCATCTCTGGTCCCGATATCGGCAGGGTTTTTCTGTGTCGGCACCCATCTCCAAGCCTCAGCGTCTGTTAATTCGTCGATCTCGCCGAGTCTGTTTGCGACGAACGCCGAGTAGGACCGGGGGTCGGTCCGCAGCCAACATAAGACCGTTGTTGAGTCGGTCCAAAATACAGTTCGTATTATATGGCAGCGGTGTTCTTTTCTGATGGTAGCTGCTAGTCGGGCGGCCAATAGTGCTGCCTGTAGTTCCATGCGTGGTATTGAGAGTGGCTTTAGTGGCGCGACTTTGCACTTCGCCGAGATGAAGGCTACGTTCATGCCGCCCTCTCCTGTCTCGGCGAAGTATGCCACCGCGCAACATGCCTTCGCGGACGCATCACAGAACACATGCAGTGTCACGTTGCTGCTTCGACGCGAGAGGCACTGGCGCGCTATTTGACACTCACTATTTCTTATGAGTACATTCCATGCGCGCCATTTCCCCCTGTGCTCGGGATGTATTTTCTCATCCCACCCGACCTTTGAACGCCATATTTCTTGTAGAAGTATCTTCGACCGGATCAGTAAGCAGGCTAGGAAACCCACCGGGTCGAAAATACTCATCACGGCGCTCAGCAGCTGTCGTTTGGTCGGGTGGTCCGCCTCCGTCAGCTCCGGTCGGTTTACAAATTTGAAAACAAATTTATCGGAGGCGGGTTCCCACATAATCCCGAGCACTCTCTCGGTCGTTGTATCTTCTCCGATAATTCTTATCGGCTCTACGGCTCGCAGTGTTGGTTCGATGTGTTCCAATACCTCCAGACTATTGGAGGCCCAATTCACTAGATGCATATTTCCTCGACGCAATACCTCGGACACCTGTTTCATCATTGTGATTGCTTCTTCGGAAGTGTCCAAAGCGTCGAGGTAATCATCCATCTAGAATGTATTTTGAACTGCTTTGGCTGCGGCTGGGAACTCGTTGGCGCTGGCATCTGCTATCCGGTTGCGGACATACTGGGCGCTGCTGGGTGAGCATGTTGCACCGAACATCATCGACGTCATTTGATATGTTGTCGGTTCTGGTTCGTTCGGTTGTCTCCACAAATATAGCTGCGCTGCTTGATCCGCCTCTCGGATTTTTATTCTAAGAAACATTTCTTTGACGTCTGCTGCCAGCGCCACTCGTCCTTCACGAAAACGGAATACACTTCCTAGTAGAGAACTTAGTAGGTCCGGCCCGGTGATCAGTGTGTCATTTAAGCTTACACCACGACATTTGCTCGCCGCATCAAACACAATACGAATTTTTCCGGGCTTATTGGCATTGAAGACAGCAAAGTGTGGTAGGTAATATTTCCCTTTCATGTTGGCTTCTTCAGCTGGTGACAGAGGGTAAGCATACCCTTTGTTCAGGTATTCGTCCATTTTTGCTCTGTATGCTTCTGCATAAGCCGCATCCTTTGCCATCTTTCTTTCAATGCCAGCCAGGCGGTTGGCGGCGCACTGGCGGCTGTCTGGCAGTTCTCTGCTATCCTTTTTCCACAGGAGGCCTGTCTCCCATTGACCGGTGGGTAGTTGTCGTGTGGTTGCTTCCATGATAGCGGTAGCTCGTGCATCCTCCTTATTGACACGGGCCGCGGCGGTTACCCCCTATGAGTCGACGGCGAAGTGTTCGCGCACTAATGCCTCCAGAGTATTGTCGACTACGGGAGAAACTGCACTAGAAACTGCTAATACTGTTGCGTAATCACTATGGTTTTGTTTTCCGACAATGCCATGTATGGCCCACCCCAGGGCCGTGTGGGATCTGATGCCGCCGCCTTGCAGGTCTTGTACCTTCCTTGTCACTATAAGGTGAGCGTGGTCTTGACCAATCAATAATTGTGGTCGCACTTCACTTATGTCGGCGTAATCTTCACACGGATGCGCGCGTTTATTGTTCACTACGTACTGTGAGGGGAGAGCGAGCTTGCGAACCGTACTCGCTCTCATCGGGTATTCGGCCCCGTCACCGCGCACGGTTACACTTATCAACTGGGACCGGTCGTCGGAAGAGCACATTCCACCAGCACCATGAATTCGTAGACTGCGGACCGGTCCCTTGGCCCCGACGGCAGTGGCCACCTCTTTCTCGATAAGGGTGA
>JADDOH010002506.1:0-122847 GCA_016648135.1 Agrypnia vestita | reverse complement strand
TCTACTCCGCACCAAGGAGTTGTAAAGAGTTCTCAGTACGCGGGTATTCTCGAAAACCCTGGCAGTACGCAGAACAAATCCTAACATTCTCAAAGCATCACCACTGATCGTCTCTATGTGATCGTGAAATGTTAGGTTGCTTACAAATCTAACACCTAGATCTTTAACATTTGATGTTCTTGTCAGATTTTGATCGTTCATTTTGTAGCGAAAAAATAGAGTTTTTTGGTAATTGAAAAAATAGTTCACCCCTAGTGAAGGATGTAACCGAACACTTGGAAACATTAAACAAAACTTTATTTCGTCTTCCCCATTCACATATACTTGATATATCTGCTTGGAGAAGACGAAAATCGTCCAAAGTTGATACCTTTAAGAAAAGCTTTAAGTCATCCGCAAATAACAGAAAGCGCGAGTTTAAGATTACATTTTTTATATTATTAATAAAAATCGAAAACAACAATGGACCCAGGTTAGATCCTTGTGGGACACCCGAGAAGGTAAAGAAGCACTCTGACGCGAATAGGCCGTATATGTATGTTCTGAGAACACAATTACTGGATTTATCCATGGCGGAATTATTATTTAATTAAGATAAATTTTTCGTACAATCCAAGATGTTTTCATAATTATCAAATCAAGAAACCTAAAATAAACCTTTCTTTCAATAAATCATAGAAGTCTCACAGAGACGAAGCTATTTTTATGGGAAACATGTTTGGAAATCTTTTGTACCTGGCGGCCCGGGCTTACAGCCTATATGAGCAGGCTTACCAATTCCACCGTTAGAACGTCCATACACCTGAATTTGAATTTGGACATCATTTGAATTTTTGAATGTTATACAGGTATATATGTTCCAAATAGGAATTATCCGTACATTTCAAGGAGTTATACTAGTGACGTCTGTTGTCTCTTCTCATGAAACAGTATACATAGATTTCGCAGCTAGTAATGATACTTCCATATTTTTAATTTTCCACATTGAGATTTCTATAATTTATCTTCATTAAATAATTAATTCGTTTTTTGAAGGCAATATTCGTAACATCGAAATATGTACTGAAAATTTATTATTATTTAAATATGAAAACAATTCTTCAGCATTCGACCATAGTACCTACTGCCGAGTATTGCCTAATGTTGTTTCTTATAATTTATCAATTCGATGACTTATCTTTTTATTGGATATCTCGAATATTTTGAAACAATATTGTTCGTTGATATTTATGTAAAAGACTGCCTAATCAGCATTACTGGTACATATATAACTCATTAATTCATCTCCCAGTTTTCAAGATCTATCCCGCATCAGCTCACGTTCACCGTCGAGAAGTATTACTGAGATCTGATTAATATTATTTCATTACATATCCAAAAAATAATTAGATATTAAATAAATGTTTTTATATTGTAATTGTAATACAAGAGAATGTCTGGAAGTAGAACCCTTGACGTTTTTCGAGAAATCACAGCTACTGTGGCTGGTACATATCCCTGTATTATCTC
Source organism: Agrypnia vestita (assembly GCA_016648135.1). NCBI lineage: Eukaryota > Metazoa > Arthropoda > Insecta > Trichoptera > Phryganeidae > Agrypnia > Agrypnia vestita. The sequence goes on along the minus strand of JADDOH010002506.1, from coordinate 121,338 downwards.
GTACTTAGAAAAACGGAGCTCAGCCAGCGAGCAAAGTTACAAAAGGCAGTATACAAATCAGTTTTCAGGTCAACCCTAGTGACGGTCACGAGCACTGGATCTTGACCGAATGAACCCACTCGTGGCTGCAGGTCACCAAAATGGGATTTCTACGAAGAACAGTAGGAGTTACCAGAAGGGTCAGAATCATAAATACTCAAATAAGAGAATGTCTCGAATTAGAACCCTTATTGACGTTTATCGAGAATCACAGTTGCGGTGGCTGGGACATATCTTGCGGATGCCGGCAGATAGACTGCCAAAGTAAATATTACATGCAAGACCAGAAGGCAGAAGACCCCATTCTAGGAGGAGCTAGCAGAAACAGTTGAAGGACTGCTGCAAAGCGAGGTTGCAATTAAGTTTGGCTGACGTGGAGAGCAAAACCCAAGATGGGAAATGATGCAACCTTTTATGCGGTGTAGGGACCTCGACCCAATAGGATAAGGGATAAAAAAGAAGAGGAATATTGTAGTAATAAAAATTATTTAAAGCTTGCAAAAAATTCATCTGTTATGAGTAAAAAATCAACCTGCAGCACTACTGACTAATAATGGTCACATTATATACAAGTATGTTGCTAATGCTGTGATATTTCTCCTCTAACGTCAGTTCAACGATAAATAAATGTTCTTGTGATATGGGCATACTTATAAGAGTGGATGTGTTTAGAGATACAATTGTTTAATTTCCGTGTGTCCATTCCCGATAGCATCTTCCTCCGCGATAAGTGAGTCCGCCCCAGTGACAAAGAATGCGCGGTGCGCGGCCCTACACGGTGGTTCTGATCTGAATATCCGTCAATCGGGTTTTATTACCCTGATTTGAGGTCGTAAATAAACGTATCATAAAACTAGTTCACCGTACAAAGGACAACGGCCCTAAAACGTTATGACCCCGAGAGTACACAATCGAAAGCACCTACCCACCTACCGCGCCCGGTTTTGATTTGATTAGTCCGTCTTTAATTAAAAGTTTATGGCAACCGCGTCGGAACATCATAAGGTACTACTAGACTTGGAGAAAAAACGTGTAGCATACGTGTTTAGAAAGTCTAATCAATCTCTTATTGGTAAACAGATGAAAGACAAAGGATTCGAGAAAAGAAAGAGATTCGCGCACATATACATAATTTATTTATTTGGTCATTCAACAGCAAAGACAAATACATGTTAAGAAAAGAATACAAAAAAATTGTTAATTATATGCCTCCCACAATTATAGGATGACAGATGTAAAACAATGATAATTATTTATCTATTTATTTAGGTAACAGACTTTTTTATTTTAATTTGACAGACAGATGTGACAGTGACCTAGTGACAATAGGGAGGAAAACTGAAAGTAAAGAGTAATAATAAGTAATGCGTATAATGTATATAATGCACATTGTCAGGGAGGGTGACGAGTTTTTATTATCGCCTCAGCTTAAGATGATACTCTTCATATTTGATGTTAAAAATATCTATATGCTAAATGCATTATTGATTAAAAATATGTATTGAATTCTCAAAAGGTTATTATAATTCGAGCATACACGTGGGATGGGAGAGGATTTCCTATTATTGGTGTGTACAAAGAATATTCTTGAATGGAATATTATTTGTAAATTCTTTGTACACACCAATAAAGACAACAACAACTCGTTAGATAGACAAAATTGTCGGTGCAATAGTGGCGAGGCATGGCAAAGATTTGATGAGGTTTGAAGATAGTGACAGAGAAATGAGGTATTTCATCTAGTAGAAGACTAATGTTAATGCTAATATTTACGTATTTCTACGTAGGCATCGCGATCTCCACCAGTAGTGTTTTCTATAATAGGGATAATATTTTGTGTAAGGTTGTAACCACATAAAAAAATAATATTAAACCTTTCTTCCAGAAAAATATGAAAGGGATGTGGTGTTCCAAAAATAATTGCCCAGTTTTTTTTCTTCCTGAAATAGTGTCCAGCTTAGATTATTTATATAGCTACGATTTTTCAGCTCTATCGTTGACTTCTCTAGAATAAAGGCAATTCACCATGTCTAATCGCACATACAGCATAAAACACCGCAGTATTATAATATGGTCCCTAGCTTCTGAAGTTTTTTGTGATAAAAAAATTACAAGCTTACTAAGACCAACACAAACATAATAAATAAAGATAGTGTATTTATTAATTTTCATAAGTCATTATTACAAGTTATTTAACATTAATTATTTTTTTAAATCTCACGTATAAAACTGTTAACTTATATATCATTTTCGTATGTGTCTTACATTCTTTCAAATAAAAAATAATAATAATGCTAATAAATAATTTATATATAGTTCCTTTTCAAGTTAATTATTTTTTTATATTTGTTAGATTAAAGTATATAATATGCATACTATAAGTTTTAAACTCTTCGCATTTATCGCTGGAGCTGACTTAATAAACGTTCAGTAGAAATTACGTAATACCACATTATCATAATAAAGACATTATCTTCTTATTCCACCCTACTCTGATATAAACGTTTATATTATATTGAATGACATCCTTTCCCCAAATGTTAATGAGTATTATATTGTCACGAGATTGTAAAAATCGAGGAGAACGGCAAATAATCCAAGATTTCCGAACAGTTTAGAAAATACTCAAAAAAAAAAAAACGGAAAATTATGATAATAAAATAAATGGTAATAAAAACGATCGAGATGCCGTTGCGCTGTACAGTTGTTATGTTTTACCCTGGGCTATCACCATAGAAACGAGCGAAAACAGCGGGCGAGCAATATAGACAGGGCGGATAAAGTGATGCACAGTCGGGCAAATATTCTATCAAACGAATATAATGTGTTCCACGTACGAGTGCAAAATCAAGTGTGAGTTGAAAATACTAGTGTTAAACTTGACTTTGCGCATTTGTTTCCCGCCGTGGGTATCCCGTAATAATATTATATTTAATGTTATCAATGCGAACAAGAGATGATACCATGAGAATGATGAACCTCTTCGAAATGAAAACGCTCCATGAAAATGAACCATCAAAGACTAAATACGAAACTCCGAAATTCGGAAGATCTGCGAGGCCGAAGATGTATGTGATGGGGAAGAAATAGAAGGAGATACTGTAGATACCACGTGGACAGAGTGGATTCGACAAAAGTGGTAAAAATAACGAAGAACAAGATAGCCGCTGGCAGCAGACCACCAGAAAGACCGCCAAAAGGATGATGGGATAGCTGGTCATCCATTTCCCAGGAACAGGAGCCGAGAAAGAACAGGACACAGTCCTAACCTAACCTAACCTAATACAAGCAGAAGAACATTTTATGACATTGTCATAGATAAAATAAACCTATTCTTCCTCCCTCCCCTAAACCTCTATAATAAATTAATATTAAATATGAATCTCGGGCGACGCCGGGTATGGACAGCTAATATCGTATGATGATTGTTTATACGTGCTTAAGCATGTCTTGTTGCACGGGAAAATGAGTTTTTTAAATAAAAACCTTTAATGATTGTTCTAATTTAAATAAACGTCATTAAAGGCCAGACCACCTGTCGGCTTGTCATACTCGCCGGGGAAGGTAATCGGTCGCCGAGGCCTCCTCCAGATTACTTCATTATCCCCCCGTTCCCGTTGCCGCTCCCGGTGCCGCCGGCGATCAAGATACCCCCCGACCAGTTATCGTTCATTATAAAGTTAAATATTAAAAAATGACCGATTGTAATCTGGCGACTTTGTTTCTATTGTCTCGCTGTTGTGTCCGCGAGATTCATTACAGATATTTTACCGCGGGTTCTCAAACCTCTGACAAATTATACATTAAACAGATTTATTTACATAGGTACTAGATGTGCCCGCAGTATAAGAGTATCAGCGATAATCTAAACTACTAGTCCAAACAATGTTGTGTAAAAAGAAATTTTTCTGTGTATAGTTTTCTGGGATATTCTGCCGTGTATATGTGACCTCTCTGGCCTACGTTTCGAATCCCATTGCAGAGTCCAACTATACACAGAAGATTCTGAACGGCCGTGAAAATCTAAGGACATTTTTAAAGGAATTTTTATATACATAAAATTTCCTTGACAATAAGCAAATTTATTTTGATAAGAATTTAACATTATCCACTTATAATACCCCCGACGGATTTAAATTAATTTTAAATATATATTTTATTCATAATTTATCAATTTGTGAATAAACCTTAACGTTCTTAAATGTTTTTACGGACATTTTTATAGGCCTTTTTAAGTTTCACAACTTTTTTATAGAAAGCATTCATACATCTCTCAATCTCTACCATTTTTTCGTCAAATTACGTTGCAAAATTGGTCACCATGAAAAGCTCTTTTATTTTAACGAGATAATATATAGTTTATGTCCATTATGAAGATTCATTCTAAATATTGGTGAAAGAATTTTTTAAATCGAATGAGTAGTTTTGGATTTTACTTTCTACATCTAAACTTACAAACTTTACTTCTTTACTATATTATACAATACAATAGACAACGGCTGAAATATGAAGGCGAATAAGCATGATGAAACAATCATGATTAAATTAAACAAAATTATCAGAAAGCTTCTTGTAGATAGTGGCCATTTTAAAGTTAAATTTATAATTTATTTTCAATATAACGGAAATGGTTAACTACATATAATACAATTCACCGAAAAAATCAGACATATTTTTAAAAATAATTTAAATATTAACTTAACCCGTCATTCCCGCTGCTAACGCTTGACGGTAAATTAAGTTTCTATGTATTATCACCCGAGCGACGATAATTTTTATGTATTTTAAGATTAAGTACTATGTATAAACAGTATAAAAATGTATGTAATACAAAAATCTTATTAAAAAATAGTATAAAAAATATAGGTTATATCAACCGTATAAAATGAACAATTATTATTAGCCAGCTTTCAAATAAATCAAAACGGTTTTTGTTCTAGATAAATGCCTAAAAACTAATAGTGAAGAATATTTTAGTAATACATTCACAAAAAAAGACTTTTTATATTATGTGAAAGATTCTAGGCTGAGTAAAACTTCAAAAAACCGACAAATTAAACGTTTTTTTTTTACAAAACCCTCATGATGCTGATAGTCTAACGCGTTTATCGCTCGCGACAATCATACGTTCATTGACGGAATAACTGCAAATAAACGTTTAATCCCAAATCACGTCTCGTTTATGAGCCAAATTTGGACAAAAACTTTAGAATAACGTTTATTAAAGAAAAATATACTCAATATACCGCAGACAGAGGAATATAAAACTTCATGTTTAAAATGTAATACTGGTAGCAGTCAGTTCAATGAAATAAATTGGAAGAAAAAATATTTTTTAAAAAGAGAAAAATAAAAATTTGTCTGTCTATTATTTATTTTGATGATGAGTAGAATTAGGTGGTGTAATTTCCTTTCGATCGCTTAAGTATAGCTTGTTTCATCGCATTGACTGCATTCCTGACTGGTAAATAGGTAGCAAGGAAAATCCTCAATATACGAAATGGCCATTTTATTCAAAGCATTATTCTTGATAGTGCCTTTCCAGAGCCTTGATGTGTCGTGTATACGAGAAATTTTTCAATATAGGAATCGGCCATTTTATTCTTAGCAAGATTCTTGGTAGTGCCTTTCCAGAGCCTTGATGTATCGTGTATTCTTCATGTATAGATACGTGAAATTCTTCAATGTACGAATCGGCCATTTTATTCTTTGTAGCATTCTTGATAGTCCCTTTCCATAGCCTTGGATGTATCGTGTATTCTTCGTGTATAGATACGTGAAATTCTTCAATGTACGAATCGGCCATTTTATTCTTTGTAGCATTCTTGATTGTCCCTTTCCATAGCTTTGATGTATCGTGTATTCTTCGTGTATAGATACGTGAAATTGTTCAATGTACGAATCAGCCATTTTATTCTTTGTAGCATTCTTGATAGTCCCTTTCCATAGCCTTGATGTATCGTGTATTCGTATATAGATACGTGAAATTCTTCAATGTACGAATCGGCCATTTTATTCTTTGTAGCATTCTTGATAGTCCCTTTCCATAGCCTTGATGTATTGTGTATTCTTCGTGTATATTGTGTATTCTGAAATTACGTACGTGAAATTTTTCAATGTACGAATCGGCCATTTTATTCTTTGCAGCATTATTGATAGTCCCTTTCCAAAGCCTTGATGTATCGTGTATTTTTTCGCGTATATGTGAAATTCCTTAATATACGAATCGGCCATTTTATTCTCAGCAAATTTTTCGGTATCTTACCAGAGTCTTACAGAGATTGCGTTTCGTTTTGGAGGCGCGCTTGAGTGAAGGATTTAAGACAGTTTTGGGGTCCTTGCGTGTTTCGTAGATCAGCACTGGTCGAGGGGTGATACAAGTCTGTGGGGCGAGCTGGAAAATATATATTAACTCACGCGGACGGCGAAAGTTTGGGCGCCGCGGCGAGGAGCGAACTGTGGCCGAATAATTGGCGCCCCGTTAATTCAAACATTAATGTCGCTGTAAATTTAAATTGAGATTAGGCTTCACGGCCGCTCGGCAGGGGTCGCTGAACCGCGGCTGGTGTGATTCTTCAGCGCTCACGTGACGCGATGGGAAAGCGACTAATTTGCCTCAGCCGCGATCCGAACCCTAATTATGACGGGCCACAGACGGGCTCATTACAGATTGGTCGCGCCCGTGTGTCACCTGCGACGGTCATCGCCGGAAACTCGGTGACATTTTAATGGTGTATTATTAATGATGAAATAATTTACTTTATTATGATTTATTTAATTATTTAACCTCCGTGTCGGTAGCTACTCTGAAGTAGTGTACACATGATGAGATTTTGTTCTAGCTACCAAAATACTTGGCCGTAAAAGCACGGTTCTTTACAATATCAGACACATGAAACTTTGGACCTAAACTTTGCTGATAGCTGGCAATCCATATCCCAGGAGCAGAAGCCGAGAAACAACAGGACATAGTCCTAACACAAGCAAAAGAAGAAGAAGAAATGTTATTCTTTTCACTAGGTTACTATCAGCTTCACATTTATTTCTAAATTGATGTATTTCCTTAGTATACACGACTATGTACATAGGTACTTAGGGAACTTTCATCAAATTCAGTTTCATTTTTATTAGGTGTACCCATAAGTAATCAATTATTAAAGTGGCAACAAAAAAAAAATTTAATTTCATTTAATTTTATTTTTAATCGATTTAATCTCCATCGTATCTAGGACCTTTTGCCATCTTGTTGGTAGACTTTTAAGAAAAATATGCTTCTAGGTGTTTTTAAAGCGTCATTATCAAACCCTGCCGGGCGCCCACTTTGATCGCTATCAGACAAGTCAAAATCACCATCGGAAAATTTTCTAAACCGACGTTGGCACTTATTTACTTTCAATACGTCTCCATACACATCACAAATTTTCTTTGTTGCAACCGTTGCATTAACACCCTATAGAAAATGAAACAACATGCAATGACCTACATTTTCTAATTAGAGAATTGTCCGCCATTTTACAACAGAGTAATAAAAAAATTTAAATTTGTCACAAATCACAAGACCACGGATTATAATACTGCGTATAAAACACATCTTTACACTTTCACTTTACTGAGCTTGACTGAAGCAATCATTCTACACCAAAAATATTTGATTACTTATGGATACACCTATTATTTAAGAAGTTAGCTTTCGCAATATTTACAACTTTCTGTTTGATCCTTGAACGGATTGGTCTAAAATCAAGGTGATGATTCTCCTTGATCCTCTGTTCAGATTTGAAGGGACGTAAAATACTTCCCTTTGTCACAATTTCACACAAAATGATTCACAGTTTAATTCCTTGCTCGGATCTGAAGACAGATACTTCTCTTTATCATATTGGTCACAAAAAATATAATAAAAACAATAAAGGTGTTTCTCAGTTTAAGCCTTTATCGATTCCGATTACATTAAATAATGTTCAAAGGGCGCCCTCCAACGACTTCGCAAATCATCCAAGCGCCGTCCGCTCGATGGTACATTTTCACCGTCCCTAGTAGAAAAGTCATCTTCATTTTCTCAATGGTTTCTGTCGTTGTCGACTGTTGGGGTCATCTCTTCTCGTCCTTAAGTTGTAGGTTTTTCTGTTCTCAGTCGTCACCCACTTGTTTCAATATCTTGCTCATTAACTTCAATTGTCAATTTTAAACACATCTTATTTTAATACTATTTTTACTCCATTTCTTTTACCTCGTGGCGTCTGATTGCTTGCTGGTCTGATGAAAAAAATTGGATCGATTTTTAACCCTTTTCCCGTCATCCAATCGAGCTGAAACTTTGCAAGCAAACTCGTGGCGACAATCGAGATCTGTCAAATTTTCGTTAAAAAAATTAATAATTATAGTATAATTTTGGATTTTTCAAATTTTTAATGGTTTTTTCATACAACTGTGTAAGTTGTATGAAGACTCCAACGCATCTGGTAGACACGAAACCCGAAAATGAGAAAGGCAGTATTGTAAAAACTTTGTTTTTATGGGTTAGTTATTTCAACTGTAAATGTATTCCTATAAAACTATGAATTATTGTAATACAAGATAAATTAGCAAAGATTTTTTTAACTAGAGCAAAAATATTTCATCTATAAATTTTTATGTCATTATATTCTAAATTATATTCTACCAAACTTTCATTTGATCTGCATCAAAATAATGAACAGATTAAACAGAAAATCGAAAAAGACATTAATTTAACCATAAAGTTTAAGTAACATCCTGAATAAATATTGTGCGATAAAAGGGTTTAACGGTACTTTAAAGCGTTCGTTGACTCTTAAAAAATTAACTGTTAATTACAAAAAAACTATATAAAAAATATGCAACAGTAATTTAATTTATATGTAACATTTTTTAAAAATATAACTACTGATTCATCAAATATTTTCTCTCGAAAGTCAGCTCCGTATCAGTATTACGTACCTATGTATTGCACCGGGCCCCGAGATTTCCGCATGTTGAAGATGACAGATCACACCCAAAATGTTTTACATTGTAAATTTATGCATAAATACAGAAAATTCTGTAAGATGATTACTCCAGTCGATGGCTTTCTTAATTATTTGTTTACTAGCTTTTTCCCGGAAAAAGACGGAACATTGGTTCACATCTTTGCTAAGCCCTAGTATATATTTATAGTATCTTTTTGGCGATCCGCAGAGAGGCAGCGGTAGCAATAAAGCTATCGTTGCCGCCTTCGGGTTTGCTGGTACGGGGTGCAAGCCTTTATTTCCGGTCATTTAATTTGTTTTTTACTACTTTTCTTTTAAATCGTATCGTCTGCTTGTCTGCATGTCTGTCTAAAAAACTTTGAATCGATTTTTAACCCTTTTCCCGTGATCCAATCGAACTGAAACTTTGTAAGCAGACTCGTGGCGACGATAAAAAAATGTAACAAATTTTAGTTTAAAAAAAATTAGCATAATTTTGGTTGTTTAATTTTCGAGCCAGACGACGCGTGGAGTAGGCGCGAAACCTGTTTCAATGAGAAAGGGGGTATAATAAAAACTTGATTTTTATGGGTTAGTTTTTTTAGCCGTGAATTCGAACGACATTACGGACGTTACACGAATTTGCGAACATGAGAGGTCCAGTCTGAAAGATCTAAGGTTCGGAAAATCCACCGTCCATTACAATCTACCTGTTGTAAACAAGAAAATGGTTGCCAATACGATGGCTAGTGTTCGATAACCGAAAAAGCCTAAAAGAATTTTTAAAATTCTATTTTTTTTTAAGATTCTTTAAATGAATTAGATTGGCGGAATGCCCCAAACCACTCCGGCCCCACACAAACCGCCAGCTTCAGCTGGCCAAGATCCGAGTCGATCGTAATTTAGATTAAATCTTTCAGGAAACACGTGGCCCGATGCGTGACGTCACTATTGTCAAGTTGATGAAGGGGAAGCGAAGCCGAGGAGGCATTAAAATTTAAGAGCAATACCGCGATAAGGCGGCAGGAAGGAGATCAAATTCGAGTACCGCAAACAGATTCTTCTGGTAGTCGTTGGATTCTGTTCTATTATAGGCTACATCCTTCTGGATTCTGTGAAGATATATTATATTTAGATACGTTTGTAGCACTAATTCACTACGGGGATTTTAACTTATTTCCTTTACGTCATGTGAAATCTTTTCATTATATTCTGGTTTATCCCCAATAATAATAATTTCCATTGTCCGTCCGTAACTTTCTCTTCAATAGCTGATCTCATTCCATTTTCAAAATTATTGTAATTTCAAAATTGTTATAAAATATAATTAAAACATTGACTTTATGCTTTTTAATAAAATACTAGCTGTATGCCCGTCAAAAATGACGGTTATTTGGTGGGCGACCGTTGCGTGTTGCCTGAGACAATGCGTGTTACGCGCTGATTGTGTGTCACACTCTAATTATCTTAAGTTTACGGACATTACGAACAGGCTGACAACGAAATTATTATATTTAGATACTCAGAATTAGATTTTTTTAATATATATATATATTTTTTTAATTTCAGTATAATGAAAATTAAAACTAGCAAATGCATCCATTACCTACTGCATCCCAAATGTCATTGGTATTAATCATTAATAAAAATATGTAGTTCTCTACGAATCGATTTCAGTCACTAAACGCTTGAAGATAGTTCAAATAATAATGAGGTATAAGAAGTAAAAAAGCATGATTCTCTATTTATAAATACATATACATCATTAGTGTTATCAAGACGCTACGCTACTCTAGATAGCGCTGTTCTCACAGCCTATGTAGAGTAAATATATACTTAGTTATATAGTACTAAATTTTCAACGAGTTAAAGAGTTTATTATTACAAATAGTGATTGAAACTGAAATAATGTGCATATAACTTATTTTTTCTTAAAAAGAAGTATCGTGTTAAATAGGATCAAATTGTAATATATAAAAAATCTAAAGGTAAAGTAGTGAGCGTATTTTTCAAACGGACTTTTCAAAAACTTACTCTATTATGCGCGAGAAAGCTTGAAGTGATTATTGAAATTAGATTGGTTATAGAAAGATTAAATAGAATCTCAAAATGTGAATTTTTATATAATTCTCAAAGATTATTGATAATAAAATTTTATATTAAAGAGAATGTCATATACCTACTCAATATAAGAAACTATCTTAGCTACCATAGGTAAAATTTCTTTCTAGAGAAATATATTAAAATTATGCACTTATTTTATTTAAAATAACTACTTAATCTTTTCCATACCACCGAGGCAACACACGATCGCTACGAAGACTTCATCGAAAATTGAATCAAATAGCGATTAAAAAAATATTTAATAAAGCAAGACATAATGATTCAGAATTGCATCCAAATTGCGGCCAGAAATGACGCAAACGAATCTCAATTTTTCCCAACCTCACAAATCTGACTTAATGCCACACGAATTTGCGCTGTAAGAACCCCCAATTAATACCTGCGACAGATGGAAGTCGGTTGGAAGATGCTGTAATCACAGTATGGCGGATAATTACAAAGTCTTGCCTGACGGACGTCAACTGCGATGTGAATATCATTATCTTGCAATTTGAAGCAGATTATTTATTAACAGGGCAACACCGAGAGATGTATTTGCCCACATTGTATCATATGAATTTACTTATTAGAAATGATGACATTTAAGTTCTGCAAGAGACGAATCTGTTTAATACGGTTCTAGCTTTAGTACCCGGCTTCACCCGTGATTTATATTATTGCAAATAATTATTTCACATTCTTTAATTAAGATAAATTAGAGATGTCTCACAGAGACGAAGCTATTTATATGGGAAACTTGTGTGGAAATATTTTTTTTGTAGGATGACCAAGGGCCACTTATTTTCTAGATTTGCCTCTGTATTCGATTGCTTCAGACCAGTTTATCGGTTTTAAATAACTAGCTGATAATAATAATAATAATAACGCGTAGACATTCTCCTTCCAGAACTTTCAAGAAATTTATCGAATGTACAGGAACCTTCTGGATACACCGACACATTCCGCCTCTCAGTTTAGAACCTTATACAACTTTCGGGAATTTTCTAGAACGTTCTCCTTCCAGAACATTCTAGGGCAGGTTTTTCCGGAACCTTCTAGACACCGACACAGTCGGCGCGCCTAATTTGAAACAATCTGAAGCATTTTCGGCCTTCCCATAACAAAACAATGTGCTAGAAAGCACATTTTCGTCACCCACTCCCACCCACGCACAGCTACCCGCACCAAACTCGCATATTTTCGATGTAACACCAAGGGCTATCCACCACCATAACCACCGGTGGGTGGTTGTGGAGAAGACTTGGCAGGTAGGGAAACACGTTTTTTTTTATATATATATTGATTGATTGATGATATATTGATAATAAAATTCATTAGGTGCATTAGTGCAGGTTGACTTAAGAAGTGTAAATTAGTACTAGTTTTTTTGACCTATTGTTTATTTGTGGGTGAGTAGCTTGTGGACTGATATACCCCAGGTTTTCTAAAATGATATTTAAATAATATCAATTGAGCAATTTATAAGTACTAGCAAAAATTTAACAATACAATTATGTATTTAAAAAAAAAACAGAAAGAAAAGGGGGAAAAAATGGAGATCGCTATAACAGAAGAAAAAGAAAAGATATATAAATATAATCATGGAGCTGTTTCCAAAAACTTGTCTAGTGTTTTTTTGAAGGCATCTACGTGATTGTTTCAATGACGTTTCTTGGAAGCTTATTCCAGCTATCAACCACACGATCTGATAAGAAATTCGTCCTTGGAATTATCGAAAATGCTGCACGATTCTCTGAGATTACCTCTGACATTATTGGTGTTACGGTGGTATATGTTTGTCAATTCTGGGCAGTTATACTTGTGTTGATACGAGTAAAGTTAAGGCCCATCCAATCTTTAAGGACCAAATTAAGTACAAACGAAGTATATTAGACTTAAAAGGCACAAATGCTCTCAGGATATATTTAGCAATATTTTTGAAGACTGATAAAATTGAAAAGTAAAGTTCAAATTTTTAACAAAATCATTTATCAGATATTATTGTTAATCATTGCTTAATTTAGAGAACATTATTACTATTCTTACAAACTATCGCTTTACATCATCTTTTATTAATAGGTAGGTATATCAACCAAAAACAAACTATCTGCTTCTTTTCATTACCCTTGTAATATTGGCGTCAATAGAAAACTTATAACCCTTATATTACAATTAATCAAAATCCATTGCATAAATAAATTATCGCAATTAACACGTTTTGAATAGAATAATCCCAACAAATTCCCTCAGTAGCAGACGACCACAGGTTTATAAAGTTTCTTAGGTAGAACAACAAAAAAAGAGAATTTACTTATATTCAATTTGTATTTCCAAATATTTCTACTTCCTCAAATCATCATCGATATGAACCTCAATCCTCGATCTTTCCTGTCTCATGCAGTCCTCGTTGCTTACGTTTATGTTCAGTCTATATCGACCTAGACCTTCTGTCGTGAAAACCACTTTTTTCTCGCGTGTTTCTTAAAACTGTCACCCTACTGTAGTACTATCTGTCAATGATGTACAAGATACCCTGTACAAAGAATCTGGAATACAAAATGCAAGATACTTTAAAATCAAGAATTTCAAATACCAGATACAAATAACTTTCTGGAATGGTGTCTGAAATACTAGATACAAAATACGTATCTTCCAAATACTTTTTAAATATAACATCCTTTTGTAAGAAAACACATCATATTAAATGTAATTTTATTTTTTTACGTGAATTATTTACGAATAAATCGCGTTGATCGCGCAAATGTGACAAGATAAAATATTATATTTTTAGGGTTTTAATTGAGACTTAAGTAAATCCAGTTCCTCAAACATTTTGTCGCTCATTTTTCTTAGATGAGGTCTCATTATAGGTACATCATTAGAAAAAAGTATCTTAGCAATCTTAATATTTACAAAATACTAAGATACAAGATGAATGTTCAAAAAAGTATTTCAGATACAAGGTGAAAATACGTATCTATTTTGCATCTTGTATCTGTATTTCAAATACTTGTCTCTCAGATAAGTCACATCTCTGCTATCTGTGGATACGTAGAAGGATGTACGGTTATTAAAATTTATAGTTCGTGGTTCTGACTCTCACGTTCTGAAAACGAAACTAAACTAAACAAAAGCTACCTTTACCCGCGCGCCAGAAAGTTCGCCATCTCTGCTCCAAAGTGTCCTTTATCGCGCCCGTATCGTCCTTCGTGAACACGCACAGTCCCTCCCGTCGATAATAAAAATGACAAAGACATTTCGTTTTATTCTCTTAGCCGCGTTGTCGCGACGGCGATCCGACCCGGCCGAGCCGAATAAAACCCAAGATTATTTTATTATTGTAAAATAATACGAAGACGCGTTTTATTGGACCCAAAGTTCACCGCAACATATCTTAATTTCATTGTTTTATCACATGCTGTAAAGATGGCGGTGGACCGCCGAACAATCGAGATGGCTGTGTGGATATCCCGTTCCTGAATGCCCCTCGGGCGAGCTGTAAACTGGACCAGCTCGCGACACACGAGATCTCCGTACAGATCTCCGTGCGGTCACTCGTGTACGAGAGGAATTCGTCTCCGGATTAACAGCCTCGGCTGGACCAATACTGCCGGCAGAATCTCGGCTGGCCCCGACAATAAAACCTCGAGTTAAGTACGAGTCAATAATGAACATGCGTGGATTTAAATTGCTCAAAAATATATTATTATACACCGCCATTTATTGTGGAGTAAGTACCCATGTCCAAAATTCTGGATAAATGACTGTCTAATTAGTTCAATTTACATCATGTTTAAAGCCTGCATTTATTTGAGATCATGCGATAATTTTTTTTTTGTTCACTCCGATAACAGTAGCCTTCTTGCGATGAACAGATTCCAATATGTGCGCTATGATAAAAAATAATTTCAATTAACTACTGTAATATGAATCATCTGTGCATGATTTATGTTAAACATCCTTTCTAGATTAATAACTACTTCACGCGCGTGAATATTAAAATATGCCTATTTTTAGTCCTACATGTTTTATTTTGTGAGACGCCTTTCGCCTTATGAGTGCATTATCAATTAATCTCTCATATTTTACATTCAATAACTTGTATTTATATGAAAACCATTAATAGAAACAGCTAATTGGTTTTTGTATTTTGGCACGATTTTAAGAAACAATTTTGCCCAGACAATAACGATATTTTAATAAAATGACATACATACATAAAGGGGGTTACCTGTACCATTTAATATAATGCTATCTCTACTTCATGTAACGTGAAAGACGTCTCATAAAAATTAAACACGTAGAATTAAAAAAGCAAGATGGTTTTTATTTTATTTAGCCGTAACCTTTTACATGCCTGTTCGTAAAGAATAAGTATATAGGTACTTATTTATAGTCGACACCCATGAAATAGTAATAACGACTTTTATCAAAATACTTGAACATTTCCCATGCCAACATGTATAGAGGTACTATTTTGAACACTGGCGGTTGTAAGGGCGGAATATGAAATGGTTCGTGTATTTACTAAGCCCTAGTATATATTTATAATATTTTTTTGGCTGTCAACTAAGTTATAGATAATAAATATATTCAGGTTGGTGTTAATAGACGATTAATAGTTTAAAAAATTTAGACCCACTCTACACACAAAATTGTTTTAATTCCTAAAAATAGGAAATCAAAAAATAATTAAATCAATTAGAAATTTCAGATGGATACTTATTATTACTCCCTTTATATTAACTCGTGGCGTCTGCTTGCTTGCCGGCTTGCCGTCAACAAAAACTTTGGATCTATTTTTGACCCTTTTCCCGTGATCCAATCGAGCTGAAACTTGGCAAGTAGACTCGTGGCGACGATCAAGAAGATCTATCAAATTTTCGTTAAAAAAAAATAATTATAGTATAATTTTTAGAAATTTTAATGCTTTTTTCAAATTGGAATCATTAGAAAAGTTCGAATACGGCGGCCCAACAACGTCGCGGAATATTTTCTAAATGTAAATTACTCCGTCGGTATGCATAATAGGTACTTCACTACGAATGTCGAAAATCTAAATTGACTGACAAATGTTTTTAGAATTTAATCTTCAAAGCATGAAGTGTCTTATGAAAGCTCAAAACATCTGACATTTTAGAAATATATTAAATTAGTGTTATGTTATATGTGTTTTAATTCGCCTTTAATTGTTGTTATATTTTACAAAGAAAGGGAGTATAATAAAAACTTGGTTTTTATGGGTTACTTTATCTTTCTACTAGCTGGTCGTACCCGGTATTGCAAGGGTTAAGGATTAAGTAAAAAATAAGTTTGTGAGGGAAAACAAAGGGTCCGCTGTTCTCTAAAAAACAATGTTTCCATATAATGTTAACATAAGTTGCTATACATAACTATAATACTTAGATATATGGTATTGTAGACTTTTTTTTAGATATTAATGTCCTCTATAAAACTGTAGGACACTACTTTGCTCTATTGGCAATAATTTCCGCAGCGTACGCAATATAAGGTTTTTTTCGTATTTTTTTCACACGTTGGGTTACATTATCGAAGTTTTCATACGGATCTCTAACATTTTTGAAAATATTCTATAGCCTATGTTCATCGGGAATAATGTAGGATTTTGAATGTGAAAGAATTTTTCAAATTGGTCCAGTAGTTTCGGAGCCTATTCAATTCAAACACACAATCAAATCTTTCCTCTTTATAAAATTAGTATAGATTTGGAAAGAGACAATTGATTTTACGCGGGAATATGTTTTCGTTTAAAATACAATTCATTTAGTATTTATTTAGTATTTAGTTGTTTTGAAGTCAATCAGTGTATGTAAATGTTCATTGTAATATAAAAATGTAAAATAAAAATGAAATCTTTAAACGAATACTCAACATTAATCATGTCTCGAGACATGTGCATGTGTAGGTACTGATTAATGTCCCCCACTTAGCGGCCGCTTGAGTAATGTCGTATTACGAAACCGTCACCACAATGCTATCTGCGCACAGCATCGCTTGATTCATCTCCGCTGCACTTGTAACAGATTATCTCCGACAAATTCTGAGATTCTCCCGAAATTCCCAATCAATTAGCAGCCTATCGACTAGGGCACGCGTTAACGGTTTTCGGCATTACAGATTTATCGGTAAATGTAGCTGAATTTCATTACCAAGTTACCGGAAAATAAATTTTTGTGTCCCGGTAATTTCGGTAAATAATTTTTCACTTTTGATGAAATACCAGCTGCACCCTGTCAAAAATGACGGAACATTGGCTCGTGTCTTTGCTAAGCCCTAGTACGTATTTATTGTATTTTTGGCAGCCCACGAAGAGGCGGCGGTAGCGACACGCGTTGAGCGACCGGTTCAAGCCCCATATCCAACCACTACATTTGTTTTTTTAGCCATCAATTCGAACGAAATTACGGAGGTTATAAAAAGTTACGGACGGACAGATAGACAGACGGACACAACGAAATTATTATGTTTGATACAAGGTGTCTCGCAGCTAGTAGCATGAACTATGGGAAGCCTTCTTCATTCATTTTGAATAGAAAATATAACTTTTAGTGAAATTTTGACAGTTACTGAGATAAAATGTTTGGTATAAAAGCAAAGTCAGCAATATCCAAAAAAAATTTAAAATAATTTGAATGCAGTCACCGAGGATTACTGATTTAAAATATACTGAATTGTAGATTATATATGCCTTAAAAAATCACGTTTCCTATAAATATATAGGCTATGTTTCCTATAAAACCTCGAATTTATTACTTTATAAATTATTAATCCTCGATGACTGCATTCAATTTTTTTTTTTGATATTAATGCCTTTGTTTTTATATCCCACCAATGATTAAAACATTGCAGAAAATTGAAAAATATCATTTTGTAAGGTTTGTTCATTTTATTTGGCGTGTATTAAAATGATTTTTTTAAAATATTTTATATAAATACCTGTAGTTTTTTATATAATATGTACAATTTAAAATGTATATAATTATTTGAACTTTTACAGAGGATAAGTCAGAAATATTGAAAAAATGTAAACTTTGTCGCCTGTCTTTTGAACGACATTTCAACAAAAGCGTAAAGAATATTTTCTATTCAAAATCGAACGAAGAAGACGAAGTTTTTGCTACTTACGTTACGAGACACCCTGTAAAATAATATTTTTAACCACTATATTATATGATGATATTTGCAGAAAAAATAATCGCTGAGTGTTTTGCTGTATAATTCGTTTACCGGAATTTCGTAGAATTTTGTCCCGCATAATACAATGCGCGCACGTGCATTGTAGAAATTTCATTTCTTAGTAAGAACTAGATTTTCTCTTCCGTTTCGAATAAACGTACAATAGGGAATGTTACATATTAGTCACGGAGGAGGAGCTCTACGGAATACATACGAAGTGGCTAATTTTTTTTTAATTTTCTAATAAAATAGTAGTTAAATATGTAGGTATCCTTAGTGCCAATAAAAAAAAAATCATCTCGTTTAAAAATTCATTCAATTTCCACCTAAATTTTAGTCACCCAGGATGGTGTCATCCTTTAAAATGTATTTTGTTAGATTTATTATTTTATCAAACACAATTATTTCGCTGTCTGTTTGTCCGTAACTTCATGTAACATCCGTAAATTCGTTCGACTTCACGGCTAAAAAAAAAGCAAACCCGAACCGGCCGCTTAACGCAAGTTGCTACCACTGCTTCTCCGTGGACTGACAAAAATATATTATAAATATATACTAGGGCTTAGGAAAGACGCAAACCATTTCATAAACCGCCAAGATTTAAAATAGTAGCATTAACTGCCAGCAGGGAAAATTTTAAAAAAAGTTCAAATATTTTGATAAAAGTCGTAATTACTATTTCATGAGTGTTGGCTATAAATAAGTAAATACTTATTCTATAGAAACCGACATGTAAAAGTACCGTCATTTTTGACGGGTTACAGCTAGCTTCACAATATCACGCCATAATATTCACTTTTTGCTACTGTGATGTTTTGACTGGATGATGATTTCTATTTTCTGGTGTTGGGTTCCGGTCTTGCAATTAAAACTCCGGAATCAACTCATAAGTTTATCCTCTTATACCAATATTATATTTATTTATTTATTTTATTATTTATTTATATTTGTTAATACAAGTTACTAATAACTGCCGCACTAGGTAAAAACCTGTTCTGTGGCAGTTACTCTCATATGATATTTATGTAATATTAACAAATGACAATTAAAGAAAGTATAACGTAAGAATGAAAATAGATCAATAATAATAAAGTAAATCATAGGAATACCTAAATCTAAAAGAAAAGAAAATATTAGGTCCTTACATATGAAATTGACGTTTAGTATGGGAGGAACATAAAGCCGATTTTTTTTATTATAATATATTTATTTAATCAAAGTATGTACCATTGCTATCTATGCACTTTTGCCATCTCATAGGTAGTTCATCGATCCCTTTACTATAAAAACCATTCGGACGGGAATCAATAAAATCTTTGAAGGCGGTTTTGACTGCCCCATCGGAGTTGAATTTTTTCCTTTGCAAGAAGTTATCCAAATTTCGAAAAAAATGGTAATCTGTTGGGGCAAGGTCCGGAGAGTACGGTGGATGTCTTAGACATTCCAATTGAAGCTCCTCTAATTTGGTAGCCGTCTGTTGTGCAGTGTGTGGTCTAGCGTTATCATGAAGCAGCAGTGGCCTAGAGCGATTAACCAGCCTCGGTTGTTTAGCAGCTAGCTTTTCCATCATGGTTTGCAGTTGCTGACAATAGACATCTGCCGTAATCGTCTGGCCAGATTTAAGAAAGCTGTAGTGAACGACACCAGCACTAGTCCACCAAACGCTCACAAGTAACTTTTTTGGAGTCAATTTTCGCTTGGGGCATGGTTTGGCTGGTTCGGCAGGGTTCAGCCATTGCGATGAGCGCTTCCGATTATCGTACAGGATCCACTTTTCATCACAGGTAATGATTCGATTTAAAATCCCTTCATTATTGTGCCGGTTGAGTAATGCAACGCAGCAGTCAACGCGCGTTTGTTGATTTGCTTCACTCAATTCGTGAGGTACCCACCTTTCAAGCTTTTTCACCTTACCAATTTGCTTCAAGTGGATTAAAACAGTTTTATCACTAACACCGCAGCCTGCAGCTAACTCGGATGTGGTTTGCGATGGATCCGCTTCCACAATAGCCTTCAATTCTTCATTATCAACTTTGGTCTCCGGCCGTCCACGGGGCTTGTTCTGCAGGTCGAAATTTCCAGAACGAAAACGTTGGAACCAAAAACGCACTGTGTTTTCTTTTGCGGCACCGTCGCCATACACATCATTAATCCTTCGAGCCGTTTCTGCAGCACTGGTGCCACGGTGGAACTCGTACTCGTAAATAACGCGATATTTCAAGTTTTTCATTTTATAAACTGAGTGACGCAAAGAAAAAAACAATTGAGGAAAAAACAAATGAATTATAATTTTTAAAACACAAATGTATGAGTAAATAGCTGTATAAATTTGGATTTGGAATTCCTAACCAATGAGAAGATATTTGAGATCAAATTTGCCAGTACGGAAAAACGTCAATTTCATATGTAAGGACCTAATATACATATAAAATTAAGATAAGAATTTACGTAGTTACAAAAATAAATATTATATTAAAGTATACTTTAAATGATATAAATTAGCTTTTGCCAATTCAGAGGTCAAGGTCGGATCACTTCTTCAGCATCATTAAGATAATTTCGCGCGGCAGCGCGTCTCTGGAATGCTCTCCCGCCCCCTATGCTTCCGCGGTCACACCACACATTCCGCATCTTCCGCCCTGCTAGCGCACACACAGACGCGCAGCACATCGAGATGCATAAATACCGGTAAGCCTGTAGTAACTCCTGTGTGTCGGTGATGTAACGTAGGTCTACATGTCATAGAAAATATGAAATATCTTCCTTATTTACGAAAACTAAAACGTCACATTTTTTGTAATCATCGAATAGACATTTTCACACCAAAATGACCAAATGAAACAGTTACGAATGTACAGATTTTTTAATTTAAAATTATTTATTCATTACTCTCGTATTTTCGGCCAGAAAGTGTAAAAGAGAGCAGAATATTGCACAACGCAGTTAAATCAAGCAAGAAAGAGCACGACAATACCACACATTTAAGGTGGGACAGAGATGGCGGTTGCTTTGGTTTCGGTGAAAGCGAAAACAATATCGAAAGAGTACGGTCGAGTCGCGTAACACGTGTTGGACAAAGACGGATTGCGGGCGACTGAGCGATATGCCATGATTTTATGATAATTTATTAAAATAATGCAAAAATGTATGTTTACCTTACATAATTATGTAAAGGGACCTTTAAATAGTCTTATGTGTATCATATATATGTATATTTTATCACATATTAAAAACTATGCCGATTTTTAATCAGGTAACGCTGTGTTACACCATCGTTCCCGAAGGTATTTTTTAGCAGTCTTTTAAGAGTTAAATTCAGAGTTTTACCGATTAACCGGTTATGCCATTTTCCGGTAGATTTGCATGCCCTGCTCTCGACGCGTCGATGGTCCGTCCAGCGGGAATCTGGGGACATTTCTCGTTGTGGGGGCTGCCCAGCGCCCGGCCTTTGGCGGTGAGCCGTCACTGGCGATGCGGGCTCCGGACGATGCCAGCTGAGCTGTAGCCGACACGTGACTGGATGCTGCGGATGGACCGAGATCACGTTGACGCAGACATTAACGACGAATACGATAATTGTAATTAGTCAATGCTGGCGAGATGAGTGAAAATGATTATATTTATGATGAGGATACTTTGACTGTAAGTTAAATTGAAAAGTCACGGTACGTAGCTGTCATATCAAGTACTTGACATCATCAGCATGTTTGTATTGCTGGATGAAGGCCTCCCATTTTTCTCTGTCCATTGTTATTCGCTGCCACTTAATATTCGCTTAACTATTTGAAAAATAAAATATTGAGGTATCATTACCAGTTGCAAAATATATGTATACTAACTTGTTAATTAGAAAAAATTAACAACAGATGTCTCTAGCAGAGACCAGTACAATATATGAAATGCTCTTAATTCGAATATACAACTTTCAAAAATTTGATATGGGTTTTTTTATGATGGAATCGGTGAACGTTGCATTCTGTAGAGTGATCACTTAAGCCAGCTGATACAGTTCGTAAGCCCTGAGCCATTGTATCAGAGATTTCCATCGACTTTTCTCATATATAAATAGCTTCGTCTCTGTGAGACTTCTATAATTTATCCTTAATCAATAATTATGGTTTGCCAAAATTTCAACAGGAAGAAACATACATAAACTATTGCGAAAAAGCAAGTAAATTGAACTACTTATTTTTAGTAGGTACCTACTATGGATGTACGAAATATAAAATTAAAAATAATCTTCTATGCGCACTGTTGCATACAAAATAAATAATTAATTGTTTCAAAATTCAATTAAATTGTCTGTTGTTACGCTTGTTGGTGGGAGAGAGGTACAAGAATATAACTAAATTGTATGTATATAATACCTACAATGATAAGTTTATTTAAAAATCATGTTGTATCATAAAGTAGCTGCCAGGTCAAATAATTTCCCTTGTTTTCAGCATAACATTATTTCACAACACAAAATAGACGGGGCGTAGGTACTATTAATGTATGCATAAAGTTTTTATGAAAAATGTCAATACATCTATCAGATGTCATCTCGTCAAATTTGCGAAGGTTATAATCAATATATATATATTAATATATATATATATATATATATATATATATATACATATATATAAGAAACCCGTGTTTCCCTATCCGCCAAGTTTTCTTCACAACCAGCCACAACCACCCACCGGTGGTTATGGTGGTGGATAGCCCTTGATGTCAAATCAAAAATATGCGAGTTTGGTGGGGGTGGCCGTGCGTGGGTGGGAGTGGGTGACGAAAATGTGCTTTCTAGCACACTGTTTTGTTATGGGAAGGCCGCGAATGCTTCAGATTGTTTCGAAATAGGCGCGCCGACTGTGTCGGTGAGTCTAGAAGGTTCCGGAAAAGCCTGCTCTAGAAAGTTCTGGAAGGAGAAGGTTCTAGAAAATTCCCTAAAGTTCTATAAGGTTCTAAACTGAGTGGCGGAATGTGTCGGTGTGTCTATAAGATTCCTGTACATTCGATAAATTTCTTGAAAGTTCTGGAAGGAAAATGATCTAGAAGGTTCGCGAAAATTCTATGACGATCCAAACAGTGTACTAAAAATCTACGCGTGCGATGCCGCGCGGGCACAGCTAGTGTTATGTAATAATGATAACACAAAATACTTAGACCCGACCATTATTTACAGGAATAATTTAATATTAAAAATTTTATACTTATCAACATTCGTTCCCATCAGTCACCAATTTTAACTAGATTTAAAAAATTTAAAATATTCTTACGACAAGCATGAACAAATCGTTCAAAATCAAACAAACTTTGTAAAAAAAATCTCATTAATTTTCTGTTGATTAAATGTGGTGATTTATGATACCCGACAAACACCGGATTCTGTAAATGCGCTATTCGTTTGTCGCAGACAGCGGGTTATTTTCTTACTTTTGTTAATTAATTATTATTACTTTCTTAAACAACACGCGTGAGAAGTTAAAAATTATTATAAAAAAGATTACAATATGTCACAAAAATTTTAATAAATATATAATCGTTTTGTATATTATCTGTATTAACAATTTTTTACAATATAATTTTATAAAAAATCAAAGCCGACTCTTTACTTCTTTGGGTAAATTTTAATTAATCTGTAAGAATTTTACATTGATACGCTTTTGAATGCCACGACAAAAATCTAAAAAAATTTCCAATAATTTTGTGTAATCAAGAAATTCAGCAAAAATATTTAAAAATAATTTAGAAAACCAAAACAAAATACATCATTCATTTTGATATTTTTTATATAAAATACCCTGACGATGGAAAGGTTTTTCTGAAACATGTAAGTAAGATTAAAACAAATAATAAAATTAATTTTTAAAATTGTCAAGACTGAAACACAATCAAATCCATTTGTTTTCATCAATTGTATATTGGAAATATTAGGTCCTTACATATGAAATTGGCGTTTAGTATGGGAGGAACATAAAGCCGATTTTTTTTTATTATAATATATTTATTTAATCAAAGTATGTACCATTGCTATCTATGCACTTTTGCCATCTCATAGGTAGTTCATCGATCCCTTTACTAAAAAAACCATTCGGACGGGAATCAATAAAATCTTTGAAGGCGGTTTGGACTGCCCCATCGGAGTTGAATTTTTTCCTTTGCAAGAAGTTATCCAAATTTCGAAAAAAATGGTAATCTGTTGGGGCAAGGTCCGGAGAGTACGGTGGATGTCTTAGACATTTCAATTGAAGCTCCTCTAATTTGGTAGCCGTCTGTTGTGCAGTGTGTGGTCTAGCGTTATCATGAAGCAGCAGTGGCCTAGAGCGATTAACCAGCCTCGGTTGTTTAGCAGCTAGCTTTTCCATCATGGTTTGCAGTTGCTGACAATAGACATCTGCCGTAATCGTCTGGCCAGATTTAAGAAAGCTGTAGTGAACGACACCAGCACTAGTCCACCAAACGCTCACAAGTAACTTTTTTGGAGTCAATTTTCGCTTGGGGCATGGTTTGGCTGGTTCGGCAGGGTTCAGCCATTGCGATGAGCGCTTCCGATTATCGTACAGGATCCACTTTTCATCACAGGTAATGATTCGATTTAAAATCCCTTCATTATTGTGCCGGTTGAGTAATGCAACGCAGCAGTCAACGCGCGTTTGTTGATTTGCTTCACTCAATTCGTGAGGTACCCACCTTTTAAGCTTTTTCACCTTACAAATTTGCTTCAAGTGGATTAAAACAGTTTTATCACTAACACCGCAACCTGCAGCTAACTCGGATGTGGTTTGCGATGGATCCGCTTCCACAATAGCCTTCAATTCTTCATTATCAACTTTGGTCTCCGGCCGTCCACGGGGCTTGTTCTGCAAGTCGAAATTTCCAGAACGAAAACATTGGAACCAAAAACGCACTGTGTTTTCTTTTGCGGCACCGTCGCCATACACATCATTAATCCTTCGAGCCGTTTCTGCAGCACTGGTGCCACGGTGGAACTCGTACTCGTAAATAACGCGATATTTCAAGTTTTTCATTTTGTAAACTGAGTGACGCAAAGAAAAAAACAATTGAGGAAAAAACAAATGAATTATAATTTTCAAAACACAAATACATGAGTAAATAGCTGTATAAATTTGGATTTGGAATTCCTAACCAAAGAGAAGATATTTGAGATCAAATTTGCCAGTACGGCAAAACGCCAATTTCATATGTAAGGACCTAATATAAAAGTGTTTCAATTCAAATCAAATGATCAAATCGTCCCTTCGTCAAGATACTATTTATACCAACAAATTAAAAATGTAAGTATAGACAGTAAAAATATTAAAAAAATATATTTGGGAAATGAATAAATAATTAAGTACTAACATAAAAGCAAATTTAAAAGACAACTATTTGCATAAAGGAACTGGTTATTTATAATACTCCGGAATAAGTTACTCCAGAATATTTATAATACTCCATTAAAGTAAGTAGATACTTTTTCGTATTTCCAAAATTAATTTGTAAAAAAGAAAAAAGTGTTAATTTAATTTTGATTTGTTGGTATACATTGTATCCTGACGAAGGGACCATTGGCCCCAAAACATGTTGATATTTTCAATATATAAGTGGTAAAAAAGGGCAAAAACTATTTTTCTAAAAAATAAAAATATAGTAGTTAATATGTGGTGATGGCGTATGTTACAAATTACATGAACAGCTCACTTAACAATTTACTCCGTCTCACAGGTGAGCATCGTCTAACATCTACTAATACATATATGTAAACTGAAGTACTGCGACTATGTCGCAAGACGCACATATTTGATGCAATGGAGAAACTACTAGTACAAAGCGAACCTATCCCGCGGAAGATCTCTAATTAGATGCACAGATCTGCAATCAATGGGTCACTTCAGGAAGCCATAAGGAATACTGCATATTTTTGAAGGTTTTGCGTGTATATAGGTACAATCCCGACAGGAATGCTTCGTGGAAGCCACAACAAATTTGTCAATTTCACTCGTGACATATCGCTTGTTTTAACCGAAAGCAATCGATTAAAGTTGATTTACCTGCGCAGCGCTGCGTTCTCACAAAGCCTGTCCGGTGTGTTTGCTTTGATTAATTCACGTACATTTTATAAAATACTTTCACAGATTATGTCGTGCTTATTTCCTTGAATTTCGATTAACAGGTGTTGGGAATAACTGATCTCTCCGAGGTCAATTGGACACTTAGACTCTGCGCTGTCGTTTTCTGGGTTATAATGGTGTACAATTATTTATGTCATTAAAAATATATTAAGAGACGTTTTAAATTAATATTCGTGTACACAAAACATATATGTTTAATTTATATTTTTATTGAACAAGTATAAATACATAAATAATATAAATATCAATAAATATTATCCCGAATAATAGTGATTTCGAATGATCGTCCGTAATTTTCTATCCTATATACCTACTTTTAGCTGATCCCATTCCCTTTTTAAAATAATTATGATTTCAAAATTATTATTAAATAAAATGAAAACATTGGTTAAGTAGGTATATGCTTTTTTAATACAATACCAAGTGTGAATTAGATTTTTTAAAATTTTATTGAGTATAATTTGTATCTATTTAAATACTTCAGTGTAATGAAAATGACATTTCGCATATTACGTCATTGGTATTAATCATTTATCAAAATATATAATTCTCTAAGTAACAATGTTTATCACTAACGCAATCTGATGGCATAAATAATGATGAGGTGTATAAAATGATATAGAAAAACGTATAATTCTCTACGTAACATTGTTCGTCATTAACTCTATCAGATGGCTCGGGTAATAATGAGGTATAAGAAGCAAAACAGCATAATAATAATTCCCTATTTAACAATGTCCTTCACTTACATTATCGCTAAACTACTCTAGATAACGCTGTTCTCATAGCCTTAATTGGCGGCCAAAATATATAATAAAAGTATGCCATTTTTGTCGGGTTATAGCTAGTTTTCAAATAAAACCTTTGCAATTGTGTTTTGAAAAATGGAACCAACTTGATCTCCATGGACGATACTCAAAACCTGGACTGATAGTACATTTTATTGAATCCCGAGCCAAAATTTCCCACCAACTTCTGGTTTGCAAAATGCTCATTTAAGATGAATTAGATTAAGGGATAACATGTTTGTATCTGGCAAATCGGACCACAAGGGCGAAATCATTGGATGGATGGCGCACAGTTGTGTGTGCGGTGTGCAGTACACTGTGATCATAAACTTCGATAAGAAGAAGAAGAAGAAGAATTAAAAAGCTAACGCCATAAATATATTTAAAAAATTCAAATATGTTTTTATCTTTAAAAAAATAAATGAATCAACCATAAAGACAGAAAAATCTTTAAATCGAAAAAAATAATGTTATAGGTTTTCACGGCCGTTGAGAATCTTCTGGTTTGAGTTATCTAGGGTATTCTGCCCTAATGGACCCTGCAATCGGAAAAATTCTTGTGTACCAACCGTATCTCGGGATTTTTTTGCGACTATCAAATTCTTAATAAAATATAACGAACAATTTGATACGTATTATATGAAGGGTATTGAAACGGCATCCCGACAGATCGAAACAATAAAATTAAAAAATATTTTAAAAAAATTAACTAACCTAACCAATAATGGTGGTAATTTTTTGAAAGAATCTATGAAAAAGTTTATCTTCAACAATTGAACAAATTAAAGAAAAAAATTAGTTTAAAAACATTGAATTTCATCAAAGAAACATAATTATTAGAATATTTAAGATATGAAATTATATTTTTTTTATCCGTTATTTATATATATTACTTACTTTTCAGTTTTATGAAATAATATATAATGAAAAACAAGGGAATAAAAGTTCTCATTTACTATTGTATTGCTCGTATTATCGGAGCGCAGTTTTCCTGCGTACCGTTGTCGGTGCACCATAGAAACAAAAGCGCAATTGACAATTATTATTAACGTATTGTATCGTATAAACTGAGATTATAGAAATTCAGAATATTTATTGTTATTTAAGCGTCTTAAGTGCTCCTTAATTCAAATATCAAAATTTCTTTTAAACTTGTTAATAATTCAATAAATAGTGGTGTTATACAAAGTGTTTTCTTTGTATTAATATAAATGTATTTTTATTTTTAAAAACATTTTTGTAATTTAATAAACCATAATGTTATTTACGTTTCAGCTTTTCGTTTGTGACAGCTGTTTCCCTCGCCGATGGAACGATCGGTCTTCTGTCTCGTTAGATTAAAAAACCACGTTAAAATTAAATAACAATATAACTAATTACAATGGAATTGCACCAAATTAACGCGGACTTAATTAACTCGAGAGTAGTCACGGCGGGATAAATTTAATCAAGGCTAATTAAATGTTGGGCAATTTATTAACGGATAAATTATGATAAAACCTAACAACTAAGACTTTTTAAAGGAGAATAATGCATATACTATGTTCTCTCCTTTAAGAAATATCATAATGAAATACCGTTATTAATATAATTAATAAATATATACTTTGTTTTCACCATTTACATTTTTTTTACGCTTCAACAGGCCAGGAGGCCCAATTACAGAAGCGAAATATATCACAAAACACCCAGGCTTGAGTAAATCACATAGATTAAATTCACCGGGAATCGATCCCGGAACCCTCGGTGTGGAAAGCCAGTGTCATACCCACTGCGCT
This sequence comes from Agrypnia vestita, assembly GCA_016648135.1. Lineage (NCBI taxonomy): Eukaryota > Metazoa > Arthropoda > Insecta > Trichoptera > Phryganeidae > Agrypnia > Agrypnia vestita. The sequence continues at coordinate 92,344 of JADDOH010002506.1, read as the reverse complement.
ACGAGAGCCGCCATATTTAAAATAATATGTTTCAGGGCCAACTGTTCCTTCGGTAGGATACAATGTAGGTATACTAACAACTTAAAAAATAAAGTATTGGCAATAAAAATGAAAAAAATATAAACCTATATGGGAAATTAACAATAATTATATACTAACGTGAAAACAAATTTAAAAGATAACCTGGTTACTTTTAAGCAGGTTATCTTTTAACATTGACTCAATTTCACTGTACGAGTAGTCTCCTCTATCCAAGCCCATCATCCACGCAGCTTTTCTTAAGAAACGATTTCCACGTATTCGATGTGACTTATCATATAATTCTCTGTAAATGTAAAATGTAACGATACTATCCTACACACGAGTTTATGTCACTCATGTAGAAGAGAAATATCCATCATAAGTAACTGTTTCTATCTTGTAAAAAAAATGTATTTGTAATAAATTAAAAAAAAAACACAGTTTTCAATCACCGATATCAGCATTCTCACTCATGCCGGCGACTCGAGAGTAGCAATTTGTACATTTTCTAGTTCATATTCACAATCCGTCACAGAAAAAATGTCGTAACGAATACATATTGATATATTATTACATTACGGTATATTCGAGAGATTCGCGCGTTCCCCACCTGGAACCGAAACTGGAACGACACCGTAAAAATAATCACCCTCTTGAAATAATTGACGGCCTGCCAATCTCGGTATCGATATATTTATGTACCCGCAACAAATGGAACGGGCGGCGTAGCGGTTCGGGCGAAAAGTGCTTTTTTCTAAGCGTTGACCGTCTCGAGAGATTTATTTGGAGATATTTCTACGCACAGGGTGGTCAAAATATTCATTTCGTTTCCTATAATCAACGAGATCCTAAATTTAATTTATGTATTTTTATACTGTACTGTCGCAGGACGCGATCATTTTTGGAATATATCGTAAAATAGAATCATAAAAATATATGTTTACAAATTAACCTTATTTATTCGGTTAACTAATACTGTATCCAAGACTTTACCTATAAATATTAAACCAGCTTTCTATACTAACAATAATGTAGGAAAAATACTTATTAACAATAAAGATAAAAATAATATAATGTACAACTCAGAAATCTACCAGTTAACATGTAGCTCGGTCCAGTACATTATATTGGAAGGACATCTCGTAATTTTAATACTAGAATCAAATAACATATGAGGTTTCTTAATAACAACAATTTTTCCGAATTTTCCAACCATCTCATAGAAAAAAATCATAAATTTGACTCAAAAATAGGGGTGAAAATATTAAATACTAATAATAAAGGTTAAAAATTGAATAATTTAGAATTTTATTACAATAGGGAGGCGGTGAATAACAGAGCACTTCTAATTAATAACCAAATGAATTTTCCATGTAGACCTTTGTTTAATTTAACGTTCACAAAAGATGGGGTAACTCCCACTTTAGACCCCGCCCCCTCTCACTCTCTTTCGTATTGATCATATGCGTGTTAATCTTATCTCTGACAAGATTAACACTCATATGATCAATATTGGTGAAAGTTTAACAATACCATGGCTGGAGTGTATAGTGTTGTGAATATAGTAGTGTAGTCCTGACGGAGAGACGGGTACGTCTCGAAACCGGTAGACCTAAAATCTGGTAGTGGTTTTTACTAAGTTAACTAACAATCTGCTATTTATTCAGTTTTATGCCAAGAAGGTAATTGTGCGATGACGGACGGAATCGCCACCACCGCACGCGAGACGGGATTAGGAAATAAATATTTTCTTTCCCAATCTCCGCCTACAATGATTTATTCCCCAACTCGCGAAATACACTCGGCCAAAGCTAACTGTGTCTACAGCTGACAAATTGTACCTAAAGCTTTTTCCTAGTATTTCGAATGCGGATTCAATCTCCAATTCTCCCGACTTCGTCGAATCCGGAAAACATCTAAATAGAGAAAGGCTGATGTGAACTGATACTGCGTCTACGTCGGATTTGGATACCACATGAAAGAAGAATGACGGTTCATAGTGTAACGTATCTACCTGTACACCTAAGCTAAATACCTAACTATAAAGTTTAATAATATAAGTTTTACGAAAAGCCCAAAGCTTGAGACTTTAAGCTACCGAATTGAGCTTTATTACGGCTTTTGTGACTTTTAAGCACACACTTTATGCTTTAAGCTTCTAGATAAAAACTTAAGTCGAACTTAGGACTTCGGAAGTATATTTACATGAAAGCTAATATTATTTTTTTTTTTGTTAAGAATTTATATTTTCAAAATTGGCCAGTCGTGATCTATCTAGTGGTTAGGAAAATTCCCCCTCCGTTCTGTCCGTAGCTATCCAAAATTCTTTTGATATGTGGTGAGATTCGTATTCCTGTTAACGCGACTAGACTAATATAGAACGAATTCTTACCTAACTATGGAAGTAACACACGCACGAAACTAATCCGTACTCATAATTACCATAAGGTATTTATTTACTTAAGATGGTAGAACGCCTAACCGTTAACGACTCGCATTCCACGTATTATCTTCGAACACTTATAGACGAAATGCCAGAGACATTCATATATATATATACATGTTTTAACATATTTCCGAAATTATTTTGGCCCTTCTAGTAACCGTTCCAGAATTCTACAGTTTCGCCTATACGAGAGATAGCCGATATCGTCCACGTCCGGAGTTGGCCTAAAAGCCAATTATATGCGGCGTAGCCTAGGAATAAACGCTAGTAGCAAAACTCCCTTACATTGAACCGCCATAACTATAATACCATCGGGGTTAAAATACTGTAATATAAAACAATACAATCGTTGCCAAGTTAACAGCATACGCTAAAGATTCCGCCCGCATTGATTATCAACATCTCATAATAGCAGCTTAGAACAGTGTCAGCACAAACACATGCGGCACCCATTTATGACAGATTTACAAGATATAATAGCATACGTTATATTCAAAACACAAGTAAGAAACCTACCGATAGCGCGTCTCAAGTTGTCCAATCTGCTCAATCTGTTCATAGTACATAGTAGGGGAAGACAAACATATATATATTCACAACAACTAGGCGCAACAGAGGCTCAGGGCAAGCTTTGTCTGACATTATCGCAGCCCGAGATTCTAAGGGAATGGAAGATACAGATTTGTAAGTGAAATTTAAGAAGTGTCTAACCACTTCTGTTCAAACGTGGATTCTAGATGCCCCCCCCCCCCTGTAGGGGGAGGGGGATGCGGCCCCAGAGCATCGCCGCATCCGGTGGTTAACTCCTGTTTAGACATAACCTCCCACACTAAGCTGCAGACCAAGATCAAGCCGAGACTCTATTGCTCCTGATGGAATCCCCCGAAGTCCTCGCTTCCCGGCGACAAACATATCAGGAAGAAATCCCGCGTCTGATATTAAGGTTTGTATATTGTCCCGCGGGGCAGTCAAATTGACTGGTGTATAGGATGAGGATCCCACGTTGCGGCTACATGAGCCGGATTATTATGATGTTTACTGCTGATTAAAGGGCTGAATGAACTAACTGGGTGACTGGAAAAGACTCTCCCTTGAGCGCGTCAGTCAGAGCCATGTTAGCATCGCAAATTATAGTTGATGTGATTGATCCCACGGTGTAGTCTTATTGACTAGAGATATTAAATGATGGTAAAACAGCATGATTATTACAGTTGATTGTGTAGTTCCTGATCTGTTTCTCGCTGGCCGGGAAGAGAGAACCCCGAAGGTCTCTGTATACAGCAAGTTAGAAAAGGTGGTGACTGATGAGAATGATGGTGTTAGTAATGCCATCGCGCGCCTGAAGGCGGTCCCGATCATAAAAATTGATTGTTAAACTGCTAACAGATCTCGTTCATTAAAGCGGCCCCGAGCATAAGTATTGACTGTCGAACTGCTACCTGCATCTTATAATTTCTCGTTCATGAGGAACGTCCTATCTCGTCCTTGAGTACGGAGTTATTACATTCACATACATTCATAACCAGAGCCCGAGCTCGTCGAGCCAAGGGGAGTGAAAGAACGTAGGGGCTTCTTCCCTCCGGCTGTGTTTGAGGCACGACGCTCTGGTCCGATTCGAAATGCTTCACCTTTGCTTGACTGAACACATTTTAACTGTGTGGAGGCTTTGCGCAATTCTACTTAGACCCACCCAGAGTGTCCCCGCAGTCCCGTTCATCCCCTGGACCGAGAACACGCACCCCGTCATTTGATCCCAGTTACATACAACTATCTGTATCGCGAGTGTATCTCTTTCTTCAATCCCCTTCATTTGCTTCTCATAGTTGCTCGTCCATGCGGAACGCCCTGTCTCGTACGTTGATGAGGTCCCGAACGAAGGTTTTGATTGAGGTACGGCTACCTGAGTCTTTTAGCTGACATTCATGAACATTCATATCCGGAATTCGAGCTCGTCGGGCCAAGGGAGTGAAAGAACGTAGGGGCTTCTTCCCTCCGGCTGTGTTTGAGGCACGACGCTCTGGTCCGATTCGAAATGCTTCACCTTTGCTTGACTGAACACATTTTAACTGTGTGGAGGCTTTGCGCAATTCTACTTAGACCCACCCAGAGTGTCTCCGCAGTCCCGTTCATCCCCTGGACCGAGAACACGCACCCCGTCATTTGATCCCAGTTACATACAACTATCTGTATCGCGAGTGTATCTCTTTCTTCAATCCCCTTCACTATTCCATTTATACAACAATCACGTGACTAACCTCGAGAGTCTAGCACCGGTAATAAGATCTCATTATGCTACGTTGGAAGTTAACATTGCATAACCGGACGGAATGCCTATTTCCCGCGATCATATTCAATTTGTAAAACGCAATAATATGTATTTATATATGTTAGTAAAACGTTTGAAATGCAGAATGCACGTATGATGACCTCGCTTCTATCCTAAAGATAATTAAGATATAATCCCGACGTTACGTCCCGACATCAGTACTAATTTGTTTCCGCGTCCGTTACCGTCGAACTCTGAACCCACGTAATGAAATGAATAGTGACCATGAGACAATGACAAATTATATAGCACGAACATTCCATTTGATACACATAAGAAAATAAAGAATAAATAATATTAAAGGTTCTTATCTTATTTCTGTAGTTGGTCTGCTTCTGAGATGGCATCCTGATCCGAAGTAATATAACGGGTACTCTCCAAAATTGAGCAATTACCAGCGCCTGTGTAGCCATTCATTTCCCTTGTGTATATATTTTAATATCAGCGCCTGTAAAACTGTATTAGATCAGAAGTTGAAGTTCTCTGCAAACACTCCATATCTTCTAGTGGCGCCTGTGTATTCCAATAACAACTTTCCAGTCATGTATTTAACATAACGTCCTCCTTGTGTGTATGTGTGCTGCAATATCTGTCATCCAGTTAGTGATTCCCAAAATAGTGTTTTCCTTGTATATATATATATATATTTCAATATCAGCACCTGTAAAACTGTATTAGATCCTAGAAACAAGAAAACTATTCCCTCTACGCCGAGCACATACAGGACATAAACCCTTTCAAACTAGTTCATCTACGCCGTATAGTGATATCACAAGCAGACATAAACAATACAATTACAAGTATGCTTGCGTTCTCCCCCCACCTTGGTGGAAATATTCGCATTCGTATTCACCGAATAGTAGGCCTGATATTCGTATTCATGAAGGTAGTATTCGTTGCATCACTCTCAATAATAAAATCATATAGATAAATAATTACGGCAACTCATAAAAATATATGATATTACTTATATTAAACGAACAAAACAAAACAATCTGTCATATTAGTAGATAACGTGATCACGGAAGACCGAAGGTTAACTACCCCTGAACACACCGCGAACTGCCCACAATAGTGAATAATGTTCTAGAAAACACTTCAATTATCTAATATTGAATGAATAAAACAATGTCATATGAAGAACTATCACGGTTACGGAAGACCGAAGGTTAACTACCCCTGATCAAACCGCGAACTGCCCACAATAATGGAAAATGTTGTAGAAACATTTCAAATATCTAATATTGAATGAATAAAACAATGTGACTATTCCCTCTACGCCGAGCACATGCAGGACATAAACCCCTTAAATATAGTTCATCTACGCTGTATAGTGATATCACATGCAGGCGTAAACATTACACATGTACTATCCATTAACCGATTAAAAGGCGTAGCAATATATCAAAATGTAATTATAATTACAAGTATGTTTGAGTCCCGCCACCTGGTGGAAACATTCGCATTCGTATTCACCGAATAGTAGGCTTGATACTCGAATTCGTGAAATTAGTATTCGTTGCATCACTAATAATAATAAAATCATATAGATAAATAACTACGGTGACGCGTAAAAAATATGATATTACTTATATTAAATGAATAAAACAAAACAATCTGTCATATAAGTAAATAACTATGATGACTCGTAAAAATATGAAATTATTTATATTGAATGAATAAAATTAAACAATTTGTCATATAAATAATTATCGTGACTCGTAAAAAATATGATATTATGTTTATTGAATGAATAAAATAAAACATCTTCTCACGTTTCCACCTAATAAATAATAACGAATACAGAAAACAATAAAAGCAAAAGAAGCCCATTATTAGCCCTGACGTGTGGGACCTAATCTTCCCACTTCGCCCAAGCTGGGTTAACCGATTAAAAGGCGTAGCAATATATCGAAAGGTAATTATAATTACAGGTATGTTTGAGTTCCGCCACCTAGGAAATACGTAGATTTTTGATTTCAATATATTGTGCAATATACACTATGTTTATAAGATCGTCCGTTGACAAGTAGTTATGAACTTCTTATAAAATATTATTCCGCAGCAAATATTCAAAGAAATTATATTAACTAAAATATTTCTAACATCTTGGGATCGCATACGAAATTGATAATATCTAATGCCCTTTGTGAACAAACTCTTCCTCTCTGTAGTCAAATAAGCTGATGTTTATGTTTACTCCGTCTATAAATATGCCGTATCAACGTATAATATAACATAATATATATATTAATGAAGATAAAACAATTTCAATTAGCGTTGCAATGAAGCGAAACAAAGGAATATATAAAAACCAAAGAAGTCCAATTTTAATTATTCGTTACTAAGAGAATATATATATTGCGCCCCCTATTGCTATTCTCGTTAGCGGAGACTCAAAATGTTTCCTAAATTTTCCATCAGGTGTCAGTAACGTATACTTCTAAAATATAATTGACAATTTCATATATGGGCCGGTTTTATAAGAAAAAATGAACTTAAATTTCCTTTGTAATTCAAGATATAAAGTAATTTTAAATCAAACTTATTACACTCAAATGAAACGCGCCACGTACTGCCGCTTACTATAGACCAATCCTTAGCGAAGGCTCAAACCCTTTCTTGATTCCCGCTAGGTGGCGGTAATAACAGGAAGAAATCCTCGTTCGATTTGAACCAATATCACACAAGCAATCGTGATATTAATTACACATAATTACTCCGATCTCAAACATTCCCAAAATAATACATTTCGACAGTGAAAATAATAAATCGTAATAGACAATATAAATGTGATCCTTAGCTGAAGACCGGATCGCGCACTACTTATGTAATACAATAATTATCATAATGCTACTAGGCACTTCATATAGAAATACGTGTATTCAATTGTTAGTATAGATAGCATAAAAATCCCTTTGCATAAAGATACATCCGTTTGGAAGAAATTCTCGTACAAATTGAACCAATATCATACAAGCAATCGTGATATTAATTACACATAATTACTCCGATCTCAAGTCTCACAAAATAAATACATTTCGATAGTAAAAATAATTAACCGTAATAGACAATATGAATATAATGCTTAGTGTTACTCTTTATGGCGGAATCCGATCGCTTGCTTCGATCCAATATCCCATTTTAAAGCGTTTATATCCTTGGCAATATATGAATCTCAATTTAAATGATTTTCCATATGAACAGCGACAGAATTATATATTTCATAAGCGTTATGCAATAATTCACAGTCGCCATATTACGATTTCTTGTATATTAAATCTGAAGCGCGTATAGTAATAATTATCCCTAGGCCCAAATTACGTAACAAAACAATCCACAACATGTATCAATATTTGTTACGATCCAGAAAGTTCTAAATTGAATACACGAAAAAGGCAATAGAAATAAATAATATTGAAAATGCTTAGCTGTATCGTCGAGTGTTGCTGCCTCTGTGACTCACTGATGGTATTTCGGTCCTCTCTCCACAAGAGCCTCCGGCCAACGTTGATGCTGAAGAAAGAAGGGCGATCCTCGAATTTGTATGGCTTATATAGTCTATATTTCTCGCCATTTTTGACTCCAACCAACGTGTAAAGGTCAAGTCTCACTCAGAAAGCCTCTGATTCGCCGAATTCGTTCCGCGGATCCACGTTCCTGACTGGTCAGATTCGGTGCTCACGGCCCGCGTCTGTGATTGGACAATCTCGTTAAACAAAATAACATAAAGCCTGCTTTACACGCCCGCGTGCAGAAATAATAAAGCTCGTACGCACCTACCTATCCGGCAAATATTTAATTATAGAGTATTTAACGGTTTGTGAAGCTTCTCTTTATTATAAACTTTAGCAGATAGATATTTTCGTATAATTTTTCAGCAATGTCTATTTGAATAGGCCAATATCGTTACAATAGTAAAAAAGACACCGGCACACACCGCTTTCTGACTGGTCGGATTTCAAAGGTTTAAAATCGTGGCTAGCGGTTGGCGTAGAATACGTCGGATGTCAGTTTCGACAAAAAAAAATATTGATATGTATCCACTTGTTTGTCTTAAATTTTTACAAATCTATTCAGGATTGCTCCGAAACAAACGACTGCGCGACCAAGCCCAAGATAGGAAGAGTTAGAATATTTTATGCGGTGCAAGGACACCTACCAAATAGGACTACTAGGGGTAGAAAAAGAAGAAGAAGATAAATATACTCATAGTATCGATGAAATATTTCCATTTTAGAATATTAATATATTTTGAATTACACTATATGTAAATGTGGTCAATTTACAGTTAGTATGAGACATGTGACATATATGTAAATAGATTATTAGTTTCAAGTGAGGTGTTTTATTACATCGATTAATAAATATGTCACAACACTAAATAGTAATATATTTGACAACGTGTGAACTTCATTCTATTGAGCTGCAATACTTTCGAACCACGTTGTAGCTGTATGCTAATTTACAGTTATGTGACATGTGCACAATTTGAATTGATAGATTATTAGATCCAATAAAATGATTTAATACTTGAATAAAAATCAGACAAAATACGACCACCACATAAAAAATATATGAAATAACTTTATTCCTTATAAGAATCAAATGATTTTTTGCTGAGATGGATTGAAAAACTCGACATAAGCGTCGCGAGCGTAAGATTTTATTGTGATTATTATAAAATTAGAAGCCATGTGTTAAACGATACGATACCATGTAAGCGATTTGAATTAAGTAGAGAGTTTCGTTGTGAATTTGAAATTTTCTGACGAGTTAATAGCACCAAAACAAATTAATAATTTAACCTGGAAGTGTTAATATTTATATAAACCAATTTAATTGTAAATCTTTGTAAACCATGAATTCGGTGAATGATGACACACTTTTGGATTTTAAAAATGTTTTAATGACAGTGAAAAAGAAGATTGCTTGGCTTAAAAAATATATAATTACAGGTTTTTTCTCTTGTGAAATTACATACATAACCAGTAACTACTTGTTTATATATACACAAAAACGATGTGTTTCCTAATGGTTTACATGAATGAATAAATTTGGTCAATTACATTGACAGTCGGGCCTGAAAGCATTTTAACACCTATTTAGGAATAATAATTTTATCAAACATAATATTAGGTCCTTACATATGAAATTGGCGTTTAGTATGGGAGGAACATAAAGCCGATTTTTTTTTATTATAATATATTTATTTAATCAAAGTATGTACCATTGCAATCTATGCACTTTTGCCATCTCATAGGTAGTTCATTGATCCCTTTACTAAAAAAACCATTCGGACGGGAATCAATAAAATCTTTGAAGGCGGTTTGGACTGTCCCATCGGAGTTGAATTTTTTCCGTTGCAAGAAGTTATCCAAATTTCGAAAAAAATCTGTTGGGGCAAGGTCCGGAGAGTACGGTGGATGTCTTAGACATTCCAATTGAAGCTCCTCTAATTTAGTAGCCGTCTGTTGTGCAGTGTGTGGTCTAGCGTTATCATGAAGCAGCAGTGGCCTAGAGCGATTAACCAGCCTCGGTTGTTTAGCAGCTAGCTTTTCCATTATGGTTTGCAGTTGCTGATAATAGACATCTGCCGTAATCGTCTGGCCAGATTTAAGAAAGCTGTAGTGAACGACACCAGCACTAGTCCACCAAACGCTCACAAGTAACTTTTTTGGAGTCAATTTTTGCTTGGGGCATGGTTTGGCTGGTTCGGCAGGGTTCAGCCATTGCGATGAGCGTTTCCGATTATCGTACAGGATCCACTTTTCATCACAGGTAATGATTCGATTTAAAATCCCTTCATTATTGTGCCGGTTGAGTAATGCAACGCAGCAGTCAACGCGCGTTTGTTGATTTGCTTCACTCAATTCGTGAGGTACCCACCTTTCAAGCTTTTTCACCTTACCAATTTGCTTCAAGTGGATTAAAACAGTTTTATCACTAACACCGCAGCCTGCAGCTAACTCGGATGTGGTTTGCGATGGATCCGCTTCCACAATAGCCTTCAATTCTTCATTATCAACTTTGGTCTCCGGCCGTCCATGGGGCTTGTTCTGCAGGTCGAAATTTCCAGAACGAAAACGTTGGAACCAAAAACGCACTGTGTGTTTTCTTTTGCGGCACCGTCGCCATACACATCATTAATCCTTCGAGCCGTTTCTGCAGCACTGGTGCCACGGTGGAACTCGTACTCGTAAATAACGCGATATTTCAAGTTTTTCATTTTGTAAACTGAGTGACGCAAAGAAAAAAACAATTGAGGAAAAAACAAATGAATTATAATTTTCAAAACATAAATACATGAGTAAATAGCTGTATAAATTTGGATTTGGAATTCCTAACCAAAGAGAAGATATTTGAGATCAAATTTGCCAGTACGGCAAAACGCCAATTTCATATGTAAGGACCTAATATTATCTTTAAATAAAATAACTCTTTAACACCACTTTATTGAGTTTTAAGCAACTAGTTTCGGCTCACAGCTGAGCCTTCAGGGTTGAATATTAACTGTTAATATTCAACCCTGATGAAGGCTCAGCTGTGAGCCGAAACTAGTTGTTTAAAACTCAATAAAGTGGTGTTAAACAAAGAGTTATTTTATTTAAAGATATTACGCCTCACCACAATGTATTTTGTTTCCTGTGAAAAAACTACTAATGTTATTTTAAAAATTGTTAGAAATCACTTAATTCAAAAAATTCTATTAATTTATTCGCCTAAAATGTCCAAATATTAAACTAAAGCCAATTTTTCCGCGATAATAATAAAATTTTAACATTTGACGACATTTATCGAAAATAAATACTTCCAGTCTATATTATCTTGTATCATAACGATATTGCCGTCTTGAGAACACGAAGGAATACCATTTTAAAAATTAATTTACAGGCGATGTCAGACTTCGTATTCTGAAGTTCGTCGAAGAAATCAATCCACTCGCGAGGACGTCGGCAGGAAGGCGGCAAGGCAGGAAGCGGCCCGGCAGCTGCAGAGGGCGGATCTCGCAGGGCGGATGTGACGCCGAGGCGGGCTCCGCTCAGTGTTCGGCTAACCGTTGCGCGGCTCATAACTCCGACCCCGCAGGGTGGCGCTGCCGCATGTCGCCACGACCCTTAAACGCGGCCGCACGTGGTCGGAGGTCGACTCGGTGAATTCTTTGACACTTGGTCAGTGAAAAACTTTTTTTTTATTTTACCATATTTTAATACGATTTTTTTTTCAGTTATAAAAGTTTGTACGAATGAATTATTTTCATCGCGTCGTAATTTGAAATATAATTTTATTTAAACAGTTCCACACACAATATTTGTATTATTTATTACTATTATAGTTTCGAGTGGAGCAGCCCTACACTACACTGTAGTTAATAACTATTATTACATACATAGTCAATAAGTTATTAATTATACCTACCCGATGATATTTATGAAACAGTTGTAATAAATAACTCAAATACTGTGTGTAGTACAAAATTTAAATAAAAATTATAATTTAAATTAAAATATTGCACCACAAAGTAACTGCCAAGTCATTCAATGATTTATCATAATTTATCTTACGCATAAATATTTGCATCAGTTTTAAATCTGTTTTTCTAGCATTTTATTTATTTATTTATAAATTTTCTGACGATATTTTTAATAAAGTGCATAAATTAAATTAATAGGTCCACAACATTTTTTATTTTAAAGCAAAAACATATAAATAACAAAAACAAAACAAACATAAGCTATGTATACTCTTAAATGAGCGATCATTATCTTGATTCTTTGATAATGTTTTTACGATAGATATTATTTCTTCGTAAGTGAAGAAAGTAGTTTAAAAATGATTCTCTTTAGTTTCATTGCCAAAAAATAACGTAATCTGAACTACATATTTCTACGGTGACGGATGGAAAAAATTTTGTACCTACACGGAATATTTGTCGTATCAATATTCTTACTACTTACCTTCAAACTAAGCTTATCACTTGCGCTATGAAAATAAGACAATCTTACTAATATCTGGAAATGAGGCTCTTACCCAGGCTACTATATCACTAGGCAGGACTTATTCAAATATAATTCAGAATAAGAAGGTTATATATTATCTAATTCTGTTCTGTTCGACGAGGTATTTCTAATTTAATTTCGAATCTTCGGAAAAAATATTTATTCGAACGAAAAAAATTCAACAGCATTAAATAAAAGTTTTGCGAATGAATAAATAAGAGAATCAGCATCATCTAAAAAGTTCTCGGGACTGTTTGACTTTCCCGGGCGGATCGCATTCAACAGCCCTATTGGAGCGGAGGTAAGTTATTTGATTACATTACTTTAGAAAACCGGAGAAAACATCGAGTAATCTTTTCTCGAAATACAATACACGTGAATTTGTTTGTTAAACTTTTGTCACGGATGAAAGAGTTACAAAGTTTGAGATAAACTTGTAATAATGTGGTCATAACAAATGTTTTACAAGTTTAAGTAATAAGTATAATAAATCATTTAATTTAATAAATTATTTCATTTTATTGTGATTTATGAAAAAATGGTAATATTCCGAAAGTCCTCCTTGAATTTATTATTTGTTTTATCGATTTTGTACTAATACTCGTTCATACTTGAATTTACTATTAATGTTTACACGAGCAATTCCAAATCCTATAGCTACGAACAGCAAGTAGCTAAATACAAATTATTATAATTAAAATAATAACATTAAAATAATTACATAAACTTACTATCAAAATATATTATACATGTCTCGTAGAGATGAAATTATATTTTTTATGAAAAAATAGGTATGGAAGTCTTTGAGTGTTCATAGGGCTTATGACATATCGTCAGCGGCTAGCTTAAGTGAACACTTTACACAATGTAACGTTCACCAATTCTACCCTTGATAGAATACCACATCTAATAAATATTTGAAGTTGTATATATATTCAAATTTTACAACCCGTTTCATATGTATGTTCTAATTATTATCCTTAGCGCGATCGGCATCCAAAGCTTTTTCATTTCCCCTTAATTCGCCACAGGTTTTACTAATAAGATATCTATTTTTGATTGAAACTTTTTTTTTAAATCAATATCCTTTATATGTGTAATGAGTAACAAAGTGATCTCTTAAGCCAACCGTACGATATGTCGCAAGCCCTATGAACTACCAAAGACTTCCATGTATATTTTCTCATAAAAAATATAATTTCGTCTCTATGAGACATCTTTAATGATGTCCCTGGGGACAAAATCCAGTACGTTCTGAAAAATTGGGACAAACTCAAAATATTCTGAATCATACTCCTACTATTGCTAAAGAAGATATTTTAATTATAAGCCATCACAATTACATACTTCTACAAATATAAAAATATTTTTTTTTTACAAAAATTAAATGTGGTTAAAATAAAGTGTTTGTTATTTCATTCATAAAATGATGCCACAAAGTGAATTTGAAAAATTATAATGAAAATTAAATAATTACAGAAATATAATTTGATATTAATAGAAAATAATTAATTTTATATCTGCGTTCAAGATCATTTGCATTCGGAGAATTATAAGCGGACCGAAGCATCTCTCCCTACCGATAGGACGGCTGCAATCGAATAAATTAAAATTCATCAGAATATTAATCCAACTTTCTCACCAACGTCCATTAGTTCGACTGTCGATCTCTGCTCTGGGCAAGGCTTCTAGGCACCTCACTTAGCCAAGCATGTTCTCGTTCGGTGGATCCAAAGATGACAGAAGTGTTTAAATATTAATAATTCTTGAATGTTAAATACAAATCAAAGAAAAGCTACACATTTAAAAACATAACAAAGCGATTTTACTTTCACAAAATATATACAGGTTGTCTCATAGCTAGTAGCAAAAACTTTACAGGTAAATTACTTACTGCCTTGATAACGAGTTGGAAATGTTCAAGCAATCATGACCTAATTAATATCAATAGTTTTGGAGATATGCAATTTATGTTTGCTTTTTTTTTTAATATTCAATTTTTATGCCCATTAGGTATAGGTTTTTACATACAAACATGATGTAATACAAAAATAAGTATATAAAAGAATATCAAGTATAAAAAGTACATATAAGATATAAAAATATAAATTCATATCACGATTATATAAAAAAAAAAGAAATATATTACATAACATTAAAGAAGTATGAATATGAATATGAATAAAGAAGTATGAATTAAAGAAGAATGAAAGCAGAAATATTAAGTACATGTATAAGCAGTAAAAGGTAAACTAATTTTTTTTTTCAAAAATCATTACATTATCATTACAGTAACTTATATCGATTATGAAAATTAAAATAAAACACAAATTACTTTGTTTTCACCACTTTATTAGATTAAACAATCTACATGTTTCGAGAGCAATGTTCTCTCTTCTCTCTCTTCACCAAAAATCCTGAAGAAGAAAACGATGTTCTCGAAACATGTAGATTGTTTAATCTAATAAAGTGGTGAAAACAAAGTGATTTGTGTTTTATTTTAATAAAAATTTCACCACAAAGTTTAGGCCTTCATACAGAAGAAAAAGTATTCTTTGAACAGTCGATTATGAAAAATTCATTCGCCTTAATACAAATCGAATAAAATGATAAAAACTTTAAAAAAATTGAAAATTTATAAAAAGAATTTTTATACAATTTTCATCATTTTATTTGAGTTTTATTGAAGCGAATAAATTTCTCATAATCGACATAAGTTGCTTTAATGATGGTTCAACTTTTTGTAAAAAGTAAATAAGAAACATCTAAAAAAAATGTAAACTTTGATATTGCTTAACTCCATAACTTTTGATATAAGTCATGGTTGCTTGAACATTTTCGAATAACAATCAAGGCGGGAATCCACCTGTTAAGTTTTTGCTACTAGCTATGAGACAGCCTGTATGTACGTGATACAAATAATCGACAAAAGCATCTGTTTCATTTCTTCCCTAATCTTTTTTCATTGGCATTAATTGAAGGCGTTCCTATAAAAAGAGTATGTGTGCCAGAACAAAATTTTACAAAAAAGAGAAAAAACACTTAATCAAATAAATATCCAGAATTTTAATTTATTTTTATTTTCTAATATTTACTTGCCAATTACGGACATTTACATTCGTTTTCGTTGTTTATTCATGTTTTTCCTGTCATTTTCCTTTTCATGTCAATCCCAGTGATCCCCGTCATACCAGATGAAAAAATAATCGTTTTCCAGGTTAGCCAACTTATGAGGTCGAATTTCGATAAGATTTAAATCATAGAAAATAAACTACATACCGCAAAATTACTTTTTGACCTGATGTTACTATACTGGGTTATTTGGATAACCTTTGATAACCTCGCAGGATAATATTTCTGCTTTAATTATGAGTCGAAAATGTTCAAACAACCATGACCATGTTACAGTTGCCGGCAAATTTCTTGAAAAATTTTGGCGTAGTGGGGGA
Source organism: Agrypnia vestita (assembly GCA_016648135.1). Lineage (NCBI taxonomy): Eukaryota > Metazoa > Arthropoda > Insecta > Trichoptera > Phryganeidae > Agrypnia > Agrypnia vestita. The sequence goes on along the minus strand of JADDOH010002506.1, from coordinate 76,102 downwards.
ATGCGCAGAAGACAAAATTTGGGTCTCGTTGGTGGAAAGGTACATGCGCAAACTTTCCCCCACTACGCCGAAAAATTTCAAGATGTTTGCCGGCTACTGTACGTCATGGAGATATGCGACATCTAAGTTTACATTTTTATCAATATTTCTAACTTATTTTTTGTAAAACGTTTAGACTATCATTAGAGTAACTTGTATCGAATATGAAAAATGTATTCCCTTTAATACAAGTTAAATAAAATAATAAAAACCTTCCAATTGCAATTGGAAAACATTCCGATTGGAATTTCTGCAGGGTTTTGATCATTTTATTTAACTTATATTAAAACAAATGAATTTTTCGTAATCGATATTAGTTACTGAAATGATATTTCAACATTTTGTAAAAAATAAGTCAGAATTTTTTTTTTAATTGAAACTTTGATGTCATAACTCCATAACTATTTATCACTCCATGGCTTCTTGAAAATTTTCGACTCATAATCAAGACAGGAATATAGTCCTGCGATATTATTAATGTTTTCCAAATAACTCCTTATATAACCTTTTTACAGGGACGCCTTCAATTGATGAGACAGGAAATCGAATATGAAAAATAAAGATAAATATATAATCTTAAATTCAGAAAACTATTCAGTTGTGAATAAAATTGGATTAATATAAAAAAATACATACGGATATTTTTTACCACAATATCTACGTATTGACCATACGTCATCTTCGCAATGAAAGCCTGTCGAAAAAGAGGAAGACAGTAAAAGATTGTAACGTACTTGTAAATATTAATTTTTCTCCCTTGTGATTAATGAACTAAAGAAAAACAAATTTGTTCAGCATTATTTAAATTTGTTATCCGTGTACCTATTATGTTTTCATATTTCATACATTTTTATCCTAGAAAAAAATATAATACAGGACAGTACATTAGATTTACGAAGTCAAGAGAGTGCTTTATTTCTCATTTGGCTTATGAGATTTAAAAAAATAATTTAATTTAAAAGCGGCGAACGTTTATTTTATAAAATGAAATAAGATAGAAAGTAGCAATCCCTTTTAAATACTATAATTTTTTTCTGATTCATTTATGAAAAATGTCTCTTTAAAGTGTTCCCCACTTTTTCGCATTATTTTTCCTATTTATTTTTTAAATCCCTTTATTAAACATTGACCCAACGTATTTTAAATATATAATACTTACAATAAATTTAAATACGCCATTTTTGTATACACCATTATTCAATAAAACATATTTTTTCTTTCTAACATGGAACCAATAAATACTTCATAAACATTATAAGAAAATAATTATAACTTTCGTATTTTGTACTGCCAAAATTCTTTGACATACCGAAACATACATATACGCTAATTTATGTAAGATAAATGATTGGTTTAAATTGACTTTGGTGAACTAAAAATTAGTTTGCATATCTTTTGGCCAACAAGAGCCACTTTTATATATGGAAATAGTCGATTCTAGTTTTGGGTAATGCACCAAGCATATTGTATTATTTATATGAACAGGATCATATGTTCCTTAAATAACCCCAGTATTTTATGTAAATATGTATGAAAAGGAACCGAGCAAGAATGAATGCCGGTAAATCCAATAACTCTTTTAAAGATTCAAATATTTATTGAAAAGGATTTTCACTCATTCAATTCCTGTGAATGGTACGGCCTTACCTAATCTCCTTTGAGGAAACTTTTTAGTACAAATCTCTCTTTCAAAATAAATCTAATCAATACCTTACTTAACATAAACCTAATAAGACGTATCCTCTAACATGTTTTCTTAATTGAACATTAGTTTTTATTAAAAAAACTAGCTATAACCCGTCAACAATAACGGACTTTTGATTATTGAATTTAAAATTTATATTTAGTAATTATTAATTATTAGTTGTATGATATATTAATTACTAGGGATGCATCGATACACACTTGCCGATACGATATCGATACCGATATTTGTAAAAAAATATCGATGATACCGATGCGGACAGTGAAGATTTAAAAGGTGTAAAAAGTTGTGCGTTTAGATTAGAAACAGACGAAATTACTTGTATAATATTTTTTTAGAATATTTACTTTATAATGAAATTAAAAAAAAATTATTTAACAGAATATAAGTTCAGATTATTATATGAGTAACTTGTTGATGTAGTGGTCATGACGCTCGCCTAATGATCTGGTGGTCGTTGGTACGAGCCCCATTCCTGGACACCAGCAATTTAGTCCTATTTTAATAGCACAGGCTTTTGGCTTAGTTTGAAAATAGTGAGAATATTGATGCGACATGTATTCCGTGTTCGGAATGAAATTATGAATCGCGGAGATTCCCCGAGCGTAGATAAATTGTGCCGCCGCGTTTAAACATGAACGAATTAAGCCCGAAGATGGCGCGTTTACACATGGATTATCTATAGTGCGAAATTCAACATGTATCGGTGTATCGGCAAATTAATATCGTCGATTCCGATGTATCGGCGATATTGTGGGTTTTTCGAAATGGTATTCCGAAATGGTTTTCCGAAATGGTATTGGTATCGGTATCGGATGCATCCCTATTAATTAGTCAAAACAAAAAAGTGTATTGGAAAATCGATCTAAAACGTACTCTTTTATGTGTATTATTTCTAATTATACCTGCTTATGTTTAAAACGGAATAGTGTTTTCATTTTATTTAATAATGAAAAGGGAATGAGATTAGCTACATAGGTACTAATTTTGAAAATGGGATGAGATTAGCTATTATTGAATTCTATTAACGGTTGCAGATGGACATTCGATATTAGTATTATTAGGGATTAGATATGTTTTAAAAAGTTTAAGTTACGTGCGAGTATGTTAAAATATTATTATTCAAAGTAATTTACTTATCTTAAGCAATAATAAATAGAGAAGGTTTATCTCGAATGTGTATATAAATGTAATTTTCAAGAGTGCCCGAATGCCTATATTGCAAAATCCAAAGGGTACGTTCTTTGTGATAGATTATACGGGCAGGTAAAGGACTGTGTAATAATTTTGATAGAAATAAATGCATATTCTCTATGAAGTAAGCAGAAATGCAAAATAGAACACCACTTAAGGCGATCGTCCAGCAGAGTGAGCAAATTTCACAATTTTTTCTCATATCTTCTCTTGCGTTTTTTATCACATTTTTGTATGAAAATATATCATTTTAAAATTTATTCATCAGGTTACAAATATTTTTAGTACAGATATTTTATTAAAATGTTTCACGCTAAATTATATGATTGATTAATAAATTACCAAACTTTCGATGTTTTAAAAATGAAGAAAATTGCTCCACTTTGTGGGATTTTTATGACTGAATGGCCTCGTGAGATGTCTTTTTTATTCTATGATATTACAAAGTAAGCGATTATCTTGAATATTTTACAATTATTGCAAAATCTGTTAGTTAGTTTACATGAAATTTATGTTTTAAAAAATACTGTTTTTTAAAAATATTTTATTTTTTTATGGAAACTCTTTCAATTTTTTTACTTCAATAGTCAAAAGAATAGATATTATTATTTTATAATAATTTTATTATAAATAATTTAATAATAATAATATTTAATCAAGACGCAACGTATTTATGACACAATACGCAGCGCCCTGATTACAGAGCTAAAATCAGAAATCGAGAATAATTTTTTGATGTTTTTTGTATTAACTTAAAAAAAATAATGTCTATTCTTATAATTTATTAAAGAAAAAAGTTATCAACTATCTAAAAAGGATTGAATAAAACACACAAAAATAAAAAAGCAATGTTTACATGAAATTTATGTTTTTTAAAACATAAATTGCATGCAAACAAACTAACAGATTTTGCAATATTTGTATTAAATTTAAGATAATCGTTTATTTTGTAATATTATTGAATGAAAAAGACGTCTCACGAGACCAATCAGTCATAAAAATCCCACAAAGTGGAGCAATTTCCTTAATTTAAAAAAAATCGAAGGTTTGGTAATTTATTAATCAATTATATAATTTAGTTTGTGTTATTTTAATGAAATATCCGTATTTAAAATACACGTAACCTGATGAATAAATTTTAAAATGAGATATTTCCGTACAAAAATGTGATAAAAAACGCAAGAGAAGATATGAGAAAAAATTGAGAAATTTGCTCACTCTACTGGATGATCGCTTTAAGAAAGAAAGGTTGGGTAAAGAGATACTGCCGGTCTGTCTCCATAATTGCATCAACCCATTCATTGCATTTAGAAACTTATGCAGGTGTTCTTCTTGTATTTACAGTGAGAAAAGAATCAGTCGGTAGTATAGCGTGAGCATAATAGTACATAAGGTTTTACCACAGCTTTATTCAATAAAGACTAACGAATTAACATATTAGATCTCGCCGAAATTCAACTGCCTGGACTAGGTTCTATGAAGAAGTGGCGCGCCGAACGAAATGAACCGGCGAAACGCCCGGCCGCACTCTGATGGCCGCAACGAACATGTAGTGAGGTTCACGAATGTTAAACATTACAAGGATATCACCTATGTTCAGCTCACCATAAATGGACGTAGTTATGCAGAAAGCAACCAACACACAATATGCTAAAAATTAGTTATATACGGTTTTAGACAGCTCACTACGATATCTGTACATATGTGCTGAATTCGTTCAAGCTCTAAGTGCTATAGTTTATTATAAATTCAGTACTGTTCTTACCCGCATCACGGCCATCACCGTCAAATTAGATCATAATATGTCCAAGTGGTTTGACTGTTTTCTGCGGCTTTTAAATTTATAAATCATTGGCAAACAAAAATATTAATTGAAAAATCCATGTGATGTGGATGAAATATGCAACTTTTTAATTCTACTGTTACTACACGATAATAATTTTGTGGGAAACATCCAAGCGGGTTGAACGTTTTCTACGCCTTAAATAGCGCTGTTCGTAAAAAGAATCAGACATTTTGCAGAAAAAATCCAACCTATAATACGCGTCATATCTTCGTAAATAAAAGTTTTTTTCTTATAATTACATTAATAAATCCCTCCGTATTCAGAAAAATATTCAAAAATGAATTATATCGACATATTAGGTTTTCTCAAATTTTTAGAAGTCATTTTCTCAATTCCATGTTTTTTGGGTTGGTCGCTTTCTGCATGACTACGTCCAAACATAGTCTTATTATCCCGGTACAGGCCATTCCAATCTTCTTCAATTTTAGGCTCTTGATACTATTCTATGTATGATTCTATAGGTACTATGAAATGATTCAAATTTGTTGTATTTGGTGACGACAGGTCTCTCGTTATCATTCTTGACTTCTCTTTTCATCACTCATACGCTGTATGTTTCCTACCCATGAAAGTTTTTCTTATTTTATCACGAACACTCGCGTCACCACGTACATATTATAATTTAACCCATGCTTTAACATTTACTGCACTTGGCGATCGATCTTCTATATATCTATGAGATATTGTATTAGTAAATATAATGCCTTAAGTAATGGTGTTAGGTAATATAAAAACAGTATTTCTATAAATTTTCACACCGTGTTGGGCCATGTCAGGCGCCTGATGGATTTATGTGAAAGGATTGTAGGAGGAAGGAGGTTGGTCCAGGTCTGTTAAATAAGTATTTTTTACCCCTTATACTAGGACAATGATTAAAAAACATTTCCAGTCAATTTTGGAACTGTGTAAAACAAAAAAAAAACTAGAACGTGTTCTAGGATACTATTTAAAAACAGTGCAAAAACGCTGCATTAGAACAATCAACGACTTTAACAAACAGAAATATAGGAAAACCTCGAATATCGCGACTTATTTTAAAATCTATCATCCCGAAATTTGTCAAAATTTTGACAAAGAAATCGCTACTTATCGAAAATAATCGGCCGTATTTCTTATTTCTATACTTTGACAGTTATTATATACCATTGTAATGCCGCCAATTTTTATGTTTTGAGTTTTTTAACAGGTTTGAAATTTATGAATTCAATCATTTAGAAAGCTCATTATTCATAATTGTAAATAACTCAACGTTTGTTCATTTCTTTACGTTTTGAAGCTTTTTGATTGATTGAGTTCATTAATTTCAAACCTGTCTGACTTAAAACATCAAAATTGGTGGCATTACAATGTTATATGATAACTGTCAAGATACAAAAATAGCAATATTGCTTATTTCAATATATTATTTTTTTATGCTTTAACTAAAGTAAATCTCCGGAATACCCGGGTTTGAGTCAATCACGTAGCTTAATTGTGACTTCACCGGGAATTGATCCCGGAACCCTCTGTGTGAGAGGCTAGCGTCATGCCCACTGGCTTACGAGGGATTTCCAGTGAAATGGTCGTGTTCAAAGATTATTGTTCCAATTTTTGGTAAAAAACTACTTTCATCATTTAATTATGTCTTCATTCAGTAAACAAAAATTCAGCCATTATTTTTTTTATTAGTTTGTTGTATTCGGTTTATCTGATATTGCTCTGGCATTGAGAATACAGTAATTCCTTGAAGTTACGCGATAGGTGGGACCGACGAAAATCGCTTAAGTCGAATTTGCTTAAATCAGGGTACATCTTTTCATATAAATGCATATAAAATTTCTTTAATTGAGACCAAGGTCTATTAAAAACCCTAGTTTAGAAGAAAATATTTAATAAAATTGCTATTCTTTGTACATATTTACGTAGGTACACACATATTGATACAAAATATTAGAAAAATAAATTAGTTATTTTGATACCTACATAAAATCTAACCAACTTATCTGACGATGACACGCAGAATTTTTTCGTGGTAAGTTAATATTTTTTTTATTCTTCTTTGTAGCTATATTGTGTTCTTCGTTGGAGTCTACGTTTTCTAAAAACATTAAGCCCTTTTCAATTGAGATGAGACTTTCTGTCATGCTTGCTATTGTCATGTTCACAAATTTTCATTCTGCTATCAAAATCCTTGATTTTCTGACAATCTTATTTTTCGCGTGTGAATTCGCGTGAAGTGCGTCCAATGCGTGTCGCTGCAAGAGAAACACAAAAGAAATCGAAAATCGCGTAACTCTGAGTTCGCTTAGTCGGGGTATCGTAAGTCAGGAGATTACTGTACATATGTATCTCGGCACAATTTACTCGTCTATTAACATTATTCTTGCTACACTTCTAAGAAAAATTTCGGTCTAAGTACCTCATCACACTCTCCGTAATTTATTGTACCCATACGACAATTGGATACGAGAGACTAATGAGGATAGGGTTACAAAGTGCTACAGACGCTTGACTTGTTATTACATTACTATTTGTCGAAATCTTGGTTTGGCATGATTTTGTCTTGTCGGATTTTTAAGTCGGAATCAGGGATGTTACGGGGGTCGCTTTATCGGAACCGAATTCGGAATCGAAGTTTTTAGATTTGGTTTCTCGGAACCGGAATCGGAATCGAAGGCGGAGGCAGAAGAGAAATATGTGAAGGGCAGGTCTTATAAAGTAAAATTACGATTCATTAAAATTATTATTCATCAGTTTCATTTATATTGGTTTAAAAAACAATACACCCACCTTAGTGTTAAAAATAAAAATAATCAAATTTTCTTTATAGTACTAGTAGTAAATTAATCAAATTATGACTCCAAAAGAAGCAAATTGTATTTAATGAACAAAAGCTTAGCAGCTTTATCTCCATCCAATCAATTTCTCAACGGGTCAAAGATTAGGCCAGCATCACTAAAAAGTTGTTCTCTTGCTACTGAGCTTGGTGGAGACGACAAATACTGGCAAGCAATCAAGTTCAGGGACTGAAATTTTATATTCAATTCCACCATAACAGAGGATCGTCACTGATAGGAAAACATTTTTCTCTATTATAAAGAAGACTCTTCAGTATAAAAAATTTGTCCAAAACTGCATTTTCGTCTAATGTAATATTATCATCATCATCGCTACTCAAAAATATATTTGATAAAATCGTTTGGACATCGCAATAGGTATTCCTCGATCGACCAGCTGTGGTGATTCCAACCTTGCCCATTTTTCTGCAGTAACGTCAAATTTTCAACCTATTTTTATAATCGGATATTAAATATAATATTTATAATTGTTATATCGGAGAACGAAGCATAGCTGCCGCCGCCGCTATGCTTCGATTAACCTCCGATTATAACCTCCGATTTCAATTAATCGAAACCGAAATCGGAACCGGAGGTACAAAATCAATCGGAAATTCCGACCTTTCGGAATCGGAGTCGAAGCTCCGTAACATCCCTAGTCGGAATATTGGTTATTCATGATGTTGGGAATTTAATTAGCCGGAATTTTTGTTCGCTGTTTTAGCTGTCGGGATTTTTACACAGATATTTGGTGACCATATACTGTACCATTTTAATGTATGGTATATTTCATGCCCTTTGCTTTAAAAATAGTTAGTTTTATCTTGATAACTAGCTGTTAGTTCCCGGCGTTTCACAGGCTAAGGATTAAGTCGAAAATTAATTTGTGGGGGAAACAAAGGTTCGATTCGTATCGTATGTATAGAAAATATATCAGGGAGAGGGGAAGGGGAAAATTATCGGGGGAAATGTCACCTATGTGACCCGTAGGGTCCTAAAGCATAAGTATGCAAAATTTTAATCGAATCGGACAAACGGTGTAGATTTGTATAGAGAACAGACAGACATTGAGTTTTATAGGTATAGATGATGTCATTATCACCGCACTATAAAAGGACGTAAAACAACACTACCAGCCCCGATCCCGATCCCGTATCTGTGAGAATTAAGAGATATTATCACGCGATTTTAAAAACAAGAGGAACTGCACATAATCGAGGATTTCCCAACGTATTGAATCATTTAAGAATATTTTTAAAAAATCAGGAAACCGATGGAACACACGAAAATATACGCAAAAGAATGTTCTCTGTATACGCGATGGTGACATCATGCTGATCTTTATTTGATATCTTATAATTACCATAGAAACAGGGGAATATAAATATGTTCAGTCGAATTGACAACCGCGTGTTCCACAGACGAGTACAATATTATAGTGGAATATTCTAGTGCGAAATTAATTCAAATTAAGAAATAGTGCTCCAGCTAAAATTTTTGTCCGGTGATTTGTGTTGAATAAAATTTTAGAATTACAAGTGTTTCATTTTGTTCGCCACCGCGGCGAGCCCACGACAACAGTTTAACTTATAAATAATTCTTGAAAAAATCAGAGAGTGGGTGGCAACAGATAAGGGGGGTCCATATCCAGCAGAGGAGAGATACAGACTCGTGATGCTGATGATGAAATAAAGTTTTACGAGTTTACGCCTAAATAAAATTTAATGTTCGACAGTGTACTGTAAAATTTTATTTGCACAAAAATTTGATTCAGTAAGGTACACGTATTCCGCACACGAATCTGGTGAGATAAAACGTGACATGTAAATAAACAAAATCTTTCTTTATTATTTAGATTCTAATAGGGTCTCATTCAACTCAGAATGTAAACGCACATACCTACGTCAAAATTGTCGGTTTGTATTTGTATACCAGTGGCGCGCAGTAGGCATAAACGTAGTTCACGTTCACGCTGTTATCGAGAAAATTATAATTAATCAAAAAAATTATGATGTCGTCGTGAATAAACATATTCAAATTGTATATAAAAGTTCAAAACTAACATTTAATGAACTTTCTTTACAAATTGCCATAAACTAATTCATATAAACAGAAAACGATTGATGTTTTCAATGTTAATAGCGTTAACTTTGTGGTTGGACATAATTATTAATTTTAATTAAACAACTTTATACTAACCACTTAACTAGTAACTCCACGTCAACCGGTTTCGATACCACCGACGGATGCAATCTAACTATACATTAGCAAACAAATCAATTTTTCCCCGTTCAAGAATTTATTTTATAACTTTGTATTAAGTGGTTAATACAAAGTTGTTTAAATAAAATAAATAAGAAACCGATTGAATTTATGCTATTAACTGTAATAAATGAGCTCAATAATTCAAATAAAAGCTGTAATCGATTCAATGCTACTTCATTAGCAGATGATTATCGAGGCAAATTGATGGCAGGAATACACAAAAAACATTTAATAAGTATGGGATTAGTAACAGTGTGGTTACTTGCCAACTATATAAAACACGCAGATGTAAAGATTGCTCGAATTTACATAAAACGGCTTCGGTAGGAAAATATTCAGTTCAGTGAGATTCTCTTACAGATTCAAGAAACAAATTAGATGAAAAGTGTAATACTCTTCGGGATGAGGTTGCTTCCAGTAAAGACTTTGTTCTCGTAAGTATTTATTTGGTAACAATAACGGTTTAGACAATCGTTTATACAGTAAGGTGCGGTCTGAATAACAATGGTAGTAGAAGAGAGCGCGACTCGACATTCACGCGCCTTTTTATACATTCTCTCTCTCTGTCATGCAGTCTCTTTCTGGCGTGGCGACATACGTTCCTCAGATCTATTACAAAAAGTAAAATAGGAGATGCGGATAAAATGAAGAATATGAGATAAAATGAAGTTGTATACAAAAATAGTCGAAAATAACGAAAGCCGTGAAACTCTAGCCGTATGCGGGGATTTTTTGAGGGGGTTTTCCGAAGCGGGATTCTCCTACACCTTTGACCAGATTTTATGTTATTTTTAATTTATTAAATATTTTCATTTTTGATATATACTTCCTAATATGTATGCCTTAAACATTTTGTTTGTCATGTACATATTATCATGAAATAAATTGAAAAAAAAAATTGAAAAAATTACGGCTAGAATTTGTTTTTTTTTATAAAATTATTTAACTCCTTTTTATATAATCTCTAGCATTGCACACTTTTTGCTTTATATGCTGCACGCTATTGAGTGTGGAGAGTATAGGTCTTGGAGTCCTACTATTCAGAGTCAACAATTAGAAAAACGCAAATTTCATCGTATAGTTATTTCCATTTAAGAAAGACAATCGAATTAGTACATGTAAGCCGTGCGTACGACGCACATTGTTTCATTGTGTTGGTGTTTACTGGTATAAACAAAACCAAACATTGTAGCGCGTACGCACAACTTACGCACGACTTACACATACTAATTCAATTATCTTTCTTATATGGAAAGACCTCTATATTTTGTGAACTTAAGTAACTAATCTTGCAAAGATATCACCTTTGAAAAATACATAATGAAAAAAAGAATAAAAATAAATTATTATGTTTTTTTTATTATATTATATCGCCACAGAATTTTTTAGTTCTTGCTTGTTTTTATATTGGTAATATTAATTTGTGAGTTATTAAAAATATATGTGCAATGTTTATTTATGATCAATCTTAAAGAATCACTTCTTTAGTTGTAGCCTTTATTATATTATATTAAGTACTGATGAATCACCAAGACTATGAAGTTTTTGGAGGTAGAATATAATTTGTGACATTTATTCAATGTACTTTTATTCCGTCCCAGAATAATAAAACATAAAATGAATGAAGGGTGCATGTGATAGACATGATTCCATTCTATAGTGAACAAGTATTATGTGAAAATTCAAAAAGAATTGTTAACCTGCTTGCGACAACATCTTCACCATTAATACTTTTAATAAAAAAAATCTAGCATACAATGCAATAGGTACGAAAGAGTCTGGACTTTTAAAAATATTTTGTCGCATAGGTAATGCATAAGTCTTCATTATTCCATGTACCATTATCATTAATAAATTTTACCCACTGAACTGGAATTTTATACGTACGCTGCTCGAAACCGACTTTTTTATAATATTTTTGAGTTAATTCACTTAAATATTTATAACATGTAATTTAAAAATACGCAAGTGAACAATTGCATATTTTCACTTGAAAATCCAAAAAGTGAAACCTTTTCATTTAAAACAAAAATAATTTAATAGCACATCAAACATAAAGAATGTATTTTATTATTGTCACGAGACGTGGCTTTGCGAGACAAATGAAAATACCTACTAGAAATCAATTTACGTTCTATTGATTATTATAATTAATTCACAAAGTCACTGGACACGATTTGAATTAAAACACAAATCTCGATTTCACACTATTTCTCAATTTATCACTCGTCAATGAACAGTTTATTATCACTTGTTAACGCTTTCGCGAAAATTCTGTTCGACTAGTAGCTATTTTGCTCGGTTCACACTTGCACTGGCCCCACTGGTCGCCACGAGTTGTTGCTAATATCGCATGGTGGAAAGTCAAAAACAAACATTGATCCGCGGCACTGGCCCCGCTTTTTATACGAAACACGTGGGTTTTTCGAATCTTCGAGAACATTCTTAATATTTATAGCGATTCCTCGAAATTTCCAGTGCTTACGAGACTGCTTCAGTCGATTCCAGATTGTACCAGGTATTTGTACATGATTCCAGAGTGTTATTTTTGAGCATTTTATAGTGTTTTTCCAAAGTATTCGCACAATGCGCTATTCGATCCGGATTCCATCATCTCATTGCATTATCATTACTAATGTTCGTATCTTTATTTTTAAACGTATATTAAAAGTTTATTAAAGCTTTCTCTTGTCACATTTCCATTTTCCAAAATAATTGTTATCCAACAAATCTTCGTCATGTTACAATCTTACAATCTTACCGATTATAATATATACCATCTACTTCGTTTATCACATTAATTATTATTATGTTGAGTTATTACAGCTGTGGGTGACTATTTATATCCATCTATGTTTTCCTATTAAGGAAAAATAATATTTCGGGCAATTTGTTAAAGTCTACTAGAAATAACCCGCCAACGAATCACCAAAAGTTAGAGTTTTTAATTTAGGTACCTTTATTATATATTTCAGCCGCCAGTTGAGGCTGTGAGAACACCGCTATCTAGAGTAGCGTAGTCTTGATAACGTTAGTGATGGACATTATTAAATAGAGAATTATATGCTTTTTATATCATATATCTCATTATTATTTGAGCCATCTGTTTGCGTTAGTAACGGACATACATTGTACGTAGAAAGTTATGCTTTTTTTACCTCATTTTATATGCCTCATCATTATTTGTGGCATTAGTGATGGACATTGTTGCATGGAGAATTATATATTTTGTTTATTGATTAAACCAATCACGTATACGGATGACGGATGCACTTATTAGTTTTAATTTAATTTAATCAGCGTTAGTGATAGACATTGTTGCATAGAGAATTATATATTTTGTTTATTGAATGACGTATACGATAAAGTAATGGATGCACTTATTAGTTTTAATTTAATTTAATCAGCGTTAGTGATGGACATTGTTACATAGAGAATTATATATTTTGTTTATTGATTAAACCAATGACGTATACGATGAAGGAGTGGATGCACTTATTAGTTTTAATTTTCATTAAACTGAAATATTTTTTTAAAAAATCTAAATACATGTTAGAAAACTCATGAATATTTAAAAAATCAGTGTTTTCATTTTATTTGATAACAATTTTGAAATTATAATAATTTTGAAAACCAACTTTTTCCATCTATGATAGTTTAAATATGTACAAGAACCTGCTAACCTACATATAATACACCTAATAGATACAGGAATACTTCAATTTTCCTGACAATGGACGTCGTTTCACTCAAAATAATTGTGACAAATTCGAATACTTCTTTTGTTTAACACAATTTATTGAAATATTGTTATTGTATTATTTCAATGCTATGCAATATGAAATCGCTAAGGAACGTAGTAATGCTAGGTATGGAATAATTTAATCTAATTTTGTAAATTATAATTTGTAAATAATGTTTGTAAAACATATTAATCAAAAATTATGTGTATAAATTTTTACATATTTTTTTTAATTTGCAAAAACTTTTTTTTATTACTCCAGCAACTTGCGAAATTAGATGACCAAGAATGTGAAATAAACAAAAAAAAAGATTTACGTAGATGTCAAGAGGCTCTGTTAACATTCTTTGGACGACAACAATTCCGGATTATAATTAAAATAAGTTAACGACGTGACAGAGGAAATGGTCCATATTATATTGAAAAAGTTAAGAGACTTGACCCTCCGTGCGGGCTGTCTTCTAAAACTACAAAAAAGATGTGTTGCATTTCTCGTTCGACAATTTTGTTAGGTGGCATTCTAGACACGTTCCTTTGGCCTGTAAATATAAATTTAGATCTCGTAGTCTAAGACCCCCAGGGACTCGAAGGACCAGTGGTCCGGTTTTGAATCCGAACCATCGAGGAATCTCTTGAAATATATTCCATAATTCATCTTCATTTTAGCTGTTTTCTATCCACTACTAAATGAAGGCCTTCGCAAGCTTCTTCCCCATCTGTATCTCCATTGTAATTCGCCGTTTCGTATTTCAGCATAATTTGATAATTCAGTCATCTCTGATCAATGTTCTCTTGATTCACCTCGAGTACCTATAGGTCTCTTCACATAAGCTTGCAAGTACAGTGCGTAATAAGCGCATTGTTTCGTTGTATTAAGTTTACGAATATGAGAGGGGTATACCGCACTGTTCCCACACTAACTCAATTTCATGCTTATATTAAAAGACCTACATCCCTAAATGACCGCATTCGTTCGCTTTCCGAATGAATTAGCCTGCACATCACTATTTAATTTACTTAACGTATTCAAATAAACTAACTCTTCTTGTTTGTTTTTTTTCGACATTTTTTTTTTTTAAATAGAGATGCTAACACGGAATACGTGTCATATCAATATTCTTACTATTTTCAATCTAAGTTAAACGCTTGTGCTATGATAATATGACTAACTTGCTGGTCTGGAGTGAGGTTCGAACCCGCGACCTTTGAATCACCAGGCGACAGTCCTAAGTCTTGAATCCAACCACAAGACCAACAAGCTACTCTTTATACTCTGGTATAGTATTATAACAATCGAACTTAACTGAGGAAAATAATGAATATGTGAAGTGGAAAATTACGACATTTCTGCATTATTTATTAGTTCTTACAAAACTTTTTCAAAGTTTCAGCGCGCATTCATAAAATCTTTCTCGCGAAATGCGCAAAAATTTTGTAACTCTTAATACTTAATATGAATATATTAGGAATTCATCGCGCAGCTTGACGCAAAGTGAATCCGAATGTGGGAATATTCGTCAAACACGGAATTTTATATTTGATATAAGAGTTACGCCTCTCGTAATGGGGGTTTCATGTTTAACAAACGGGTTTTTCAATATTTTCAACACCGAAGGCCTCCCGGCCGCGGAGTTTAGCGAGCGACTTAAAAGCGTACTTCAATCGTAAGGCAAAACGACATCTTCCCAGAAAATCGATTAACGAAAAACACAGAACTCGTAAAAATGTGTACATTATTTGTCAAAATTCTTTTGCTAAAATACGATTTTTATTCGAATATATTTTCCCACCTTATTAAATCAAAGAGAAAAATTATTCACCAGTCGGAGCAACGTCACTATAGTTTTTCTTGCTCAAAAATGTATAACACTATAATTCTGGGGTATAAAGACAAAGGGTATAAAAAAAATGTTTTGAATACAGTCACCGAGGCTGTGTTTCCTATAAAATCTCGAATTCAGTACATAATAAATTAGTAATCCTCGATGACCGCATTAAGATATTTGATGTGTAACATCTTTCCTCTCGTTTTCCTGCAATCTTTGGCAGTGATTTCGTGAAAATGGACGGAAATGCGTAACTGGAAATAAGACGCGCATAATTTCATTCAACCAATGCGCGCGGATGGAAAAAAATCATAGTTTATAAACAAATCAATGTCCAGCAAGTGCCATCACAGCGAAGACGCACATACTTAATTTAATGCTTAATTTTAACATTTATGTAAACAATAACTACCCTTAATGAATTACATTTTCAAATTTTACGTAATTTACGTGATTATTTTTAAGTGTTTATTCAAAGTTTTCATACAATATGTACGGCGGCACACAGTGAAAATAAATAAAAACATATAATTGACCAAACGCATTTCTAAATAAAAATGCGTATGTAGATATACGGTACCTACCTAGTCCGGTAAAATTCAATAATAAATAAATGCACATGCATTTTCTGTACTTGTATTTACTAATTAATAAATATATAGGTATTAGCTTCTTTAAATTTTGATGTGAATTTCTGTTGCTGTCAAATGTATGCGACTACTGTAAGGCTCGCTCGTTTTTTCGGATATTACTGCCTTTGCTTTTATAACCCACAATTACCATAACCGTTCAGTGTATCTAGGGAAGAAATTTTTTTATAAAATCTCGCGAGGTCATGAGATTTTGACTGTTCGATTGTAATAATGATTGGCAATTAATTATTCATAATTCGGCGAGAAATATTACTCCACTTACCATACTCCGGTAATTAAATCACACGAACCAATCATCGTAGACACACGATCACGATTTATCTCATCACTATTTTAATCTAGAGCAAAATGACAAATTGATACAAACCAACCTTCATCGCTAAATTTTCGAGACGTTAGTACAAGAATTTCATCCGTATATGTGCATCCTAATAGTTAATATATTAGTGTATATTATAGATATCTCACAGAGACGAAACTGTATTAATTATGGGAAAGTAGGTATAGAACTCATTTGGGTGTACACAGGACTTATGACCTGTCTTTTTATGGTTAGCTTAAGTGATCACTTTACACAATTGTAACATTCGCCATTTCCACCCATGATAGAATATACCATGCTTATTCATTTTTTGGAAGTTGTATATATGTTCAAATTGCGTGGAAAGCTTTCATATATGAGTTGTAAGCGCCTTTTCCATGCGGCCTGTACAAAGCCATTTTCATTCCCCTAAATCCCCACAGATGTCGCTAATGAGAAAATCTACATTGATTTTTACGGAATTTTGAGAGCAATATACTTTATTGTGTGTAATGAAATTCATCCGAATACTTGCATTACACTAGGATACGCCAGGAAATATTATTTCAATTTTTTTGTTAAATTCCTTTGTTAAATTCCTTTTTACCAAAATTATGTCATGAAATACTTAATAATATCAGACCATCTTTGTTTTTTTTTAGTACCTAGGTATTCAATTTTTTTTTTCTAATAAAATTTTCAACTTAAATAAATATGCAATGTATTTTTGAAAATAGAATAGCAACTGCTGAGAACTGAGTTCCCTTTGCAACAGTTTTTAGGACATAGGTTCGTATGTGGGAATGTACATTCAAATTTGAAAAGTAAGTTTCTCATTACGAATCAAGATTATATATTTATGTTAAAATTTCCAATTTGAACCAACTTAACATAACATAACACAACTGAACCTGTGATGACGCAGGTAGAGAGTGCATCCTAATCAAATCAAGCAAACTGTATCTATTGTCGAAATGATGTTAAATTAATATTATAAAGTATTTTATTGTATTTTAATATAAATAGTCTTTCTGGTCACGGTAAGCACCATTGTGATGGGCCAGCTAGATAGTGGGGTCTTGTTAAATAACTAAATATTTCTAGATGTTCAAAAGATGAATTCAGTATTATAATACACTATAAAACTCGTCGTAGGATAATTTCCGCTATTATATATTTCGTTTCGATCTCCTGGTCGCGGCTAACATTGTGATGAGTCTAGATGGATGACCCGTCAAAAATACGTCGTGGCAAATAATATAAATTTCATTGCAATACATAAAGTCATTTGCTGTATGATGTTAGCGAAATAGTTGTATGGCGCGGGTGGTGAGGGCTGAGATCGACAGATACGCTGTAACTATATGACGGTCGCGGAATAAAATATTATATTCTTCTATGAAATATTACGAACTAAAATTCAATCCTTTTTATGAAATAATATATATTCTATACAATATTAATGCTCTGCCAGTGCTAACTATACATTTAACTAAAATATATATTATTAACTGAAAATAATTATTCTCATGTGGTATTTTTGCTTTTGAATGCAATATTAACTAAAAATATTAACTAACATGTCTGATTTACTATAAAGATATTGACTAAAACATTTGCTTTGAATTGAATATTAACTACTTCTCTCATAAAATATTATTCTGCAGCAAATATTCAATGAATTTATATTAACTAAAATATTTCTAACATCTAGGGTTCGCATACGAAATTGATAATACCTAATGCCCTTTGCATTTAGTAAGTGTATAACCTAAATAACCACAGCTATACCATCCTGTCTGTCAGGGACGAAACATAAAACACAATTAAACTTCTAAAAATGCTACCTCTTACGCGACAAAAATACCTATTACAGTCGGGCTATGATTATGAACTATTTACGCCTCATAATAGAGCCTGGCTCCAATACTAAAACCCTTACTAGAAATAATAAATGCGATTAAATCTCGATAAATATAATCTATACTATTCGTAATACGTCGTTGAATTGGCACATGATTCGTCTAGCGAATGAAGGATCCCGTTGTGTAAGATCATGGTAACTACAAATTCTTTTAAAGGAGCAGTGTTGGAAACGATTGCATAATAATACGCAATATAAACATCTAACGAGTCTAATAATCTATACATTTATGTAACGATAAAATACGTTCACAAGAAAGAATTCGTGTATTAGAAATAAAACATTTCCGTTTGGAGACAAACCAGTAAAATCAACGGCGCAAAGGGAAAAATTCACACATTAAATAACACTGAAATTAATAATTATAAACACTTTGTATTAGCATATTCTTACCTTGAATGGTTTCGTCTTAGACGTGCATGAACCTGTTCATATTAATTCCGTGGGAAAATTATAAATATATTTGCTATCTACGAAATACGACATTTTTGAAGCGAAACTTGTTTATGACTAAGTAGATAAGGTCTCGGGACAGTCCGTTCGTAGGAATTTTATAGCAGCCCGTGAGTTTATATGAAATAATAGTTTCTTTGAATGCAAAATTTTTGTTTTAAACCCTCAGCATTTCTGCTGAGGGGGGTTTAGGCTCCGCGCCCGCCTAGACCCGGTGGCCAACTTCCTAAGTGACTAAATAACCCCCCTTGCTCCTCCGGAATTTCCTGCATCCCGAGACTCTATTTCTTCTTTACGAGATGTGATCCCGTGACGCCCTTCTTTTAGGCTTATAATTGAGATGGCCGTACTCTTTTGGTACGAGTTTCTGATAAGTGTTGTCTTGAGGCGCCTTTCTTTTAGGCCGGTGTTTGAAGAATCATGTACTCTTTTGGTACGAATTGATGACGACATTAGCCTCCTTTTCGGGCACAGTCAGCATGTTTCAAATTATTGTGCAATCTCATAATGCTTTTTCAGAATGGCGTCCCACGATTCTCCATCTAGTAACATTTACTGTGGTCAAATTTTAGGGTGTTAGTTACATATTTTATAATATCCCAGCTACTCTATATGATTGAATGATTTTTATGCTGCATCTGGCTCTGTATTTCTCACAGAAGATGAAATAGAAGTTAACATTTTCTATTGAGATTTCATAGCATTCAGGCATGAAAATCCTTCCAAAGTCAGAGAATTCACGACGTTGGTTCACGCTGTTTTCGAGCAGGATGAGGCGCGAAGGTCGAGTTTAGTGGTCACTCCGATCAACAAGGGAGGCCCCGCTTTTAACAGGGGCTTGCGCGGATTCCAGACTTATGACACGAGCGTCATCCACAACCTCACCTAGCTCAACGTTCATAAACCAGAAAACTCCAATTTCAGTTAGATCTCCCCATTCTGTCCTTTACTCGTCGTTCTGAAGCTACTTGTTAAGCCGGAAATACCGAGGTACTCAAATCATAAAGGGTTAGCTGAAGACCGGGCGTAATGATTGCGCAATACTTATGCAATACAATTATTATAATGCTACTAAGCGTTTCTTATAGAATTCTGTGTATTCAATTGTTGGTACAAATAGTATGAAAATTCCCATGCATTAAAATATGTTCGTTCGGGAGATATTCCCTTACGAATTGAACCAATATCACACAAGAAATCGTGATATTATTTACGCATAATTGCTCGGATCTTAAATCTTCCCAAAATAAATACATTTCGATAGTGAAAATAATTAACCATAAGACATAATATAAATGTGTTCCCTAGCTGTTACACAGTGGCAGTATGATCCTCTCTGGTACTGATGAAGGGTAGATTCCTCCACACGTTCAGACAGCAACTCCGTCCGCAAATGCTGTTCTCCAAATGAAGTCTCTGGCAGTAGTCTCTCAGGTAGCACTTCCGCTCGCAGGTGCTGGTCTCGAACTGAAGGCGCTGAGTATATGGCATCCGCCCCTTTTATAGTAGCATTGCGACGTACCTCCGAAATCCACGCTAGTGCAGTGAGTCATCCTATGCGCGATGACTTCACCGCCGGCGCCTGTCATTGGCCGGATTCAGTCACCAAGATGGTCGCTATTGGCTCAACCCGTCGAAAGGCAACGCGCGCCTATGATCGGTCCGTTTCGTTCAAATAAAAGTAAAGCACCTGCTACACGCGAGACTTACTGTTCCGATTCAGAAATAATAAAGGCTCGTTCGCACCTACTCACAAGGTCGAGTCTATTAGGATTGTCATAAACAATATTAATTTATCACAGAATTATATCTATGGTATAATAAATATCTAAGAAATATTACTTGTATAGCTGAATATTCGATATTTTTTCAGCCCCTTGCAATATGTAAAATCCTGAGAAGAAATATATCAAGTTTTTACTTTTAAACGATTCAAATAAAAGAAATATATTTTTGATGTCCATACTTGGTTTTTTGAATATTATTATTTTAAGATTTTCTAAATTTATTAAATCTATCTCTATGTCGACCAATCACAAATCAACTTAACATAACTATGTAATATTAGCTGTAACCCGTCAAAAATGGAACATTGGTTCACGTCTTTGCTTAGCCCTAGTATATATTTATAGCATCCTTTTGGCGCTCCACGGAAAAGCGGCCGTAGCGACATGCGCTGAACGGCCGGTTCTGGTTTGGCGGCCCGGGGTTCATGCCTCATCTCCAGCCGTTTAATTTCGTTTTTTTAGACGTGAACTCGAACGAAATTACGGAGTGAGACGAAGTTACGGTGACAGACAGACAGGCAGATGGATGAACAGACTACGAAATTATAATGTTTGATTGATAATAGGTACTCGCTGTGCCCGCGGATTCGCACGCCTAGATTTTTAGTAAATTTTAGACATATTATATCAATTTGTGTATTAACCTTAAGGGAGGGGTAAAGTTTTTCACTTTTTTTTTTGCATTTTCTTTTTAATTTTTTAAATGAATGTATAACATCGCAAGAATATTGTGTCAAAATTTCAAGTCAATCGGAGCAAAATTGACGAAATTATGAACATTTGAGCGATACTCAGACTGATTTTCTATACCTGCTCGGGCAGCTAAGAGACGCGCTCACCTGAGGACTACCGAACGTGCTATTGTATTGGAAGAGTTTTGCGTAGACAAGGACAAAAAGATGCTGATGATGAAAGCTCTTTGCTGTGTGAACATGGCATCGACGATTATGTGTAAGTATAAAATAAGTGTTGAGTTTTATTTTGAATTTTACAGTGTGCAAAACTTTAAAGCGTTTTCCCCACATCTCACGTTTTAAAAGTCGGTGTCCATCATAACTTCAAAACTACTGCACCGATCCTTTTGAAATTTTGAACACTATTTCTGTACATAATTTACAAGGTAACGCTGGAGACTTTTTTTCAAATATGTTATTAATTTTTATTTTTTAATAACAAATTAGTCGATATTTTTCGCAAAAAATCGCGTTTTTTCCTTCAAAGTGTTCCAAAAAATTGAAAAATTGAAATTTCAAAAAACCCTCCCAGCGTTACCTGGGATAACCTATTATCTAACGAATGAACTTTGATTTTTTTATTTCAGATGATCTAGCACCAAGTTATGATGGACACCGCAATTCTACTTTTTTCCGAGACACGTCCGAATAATTGCTGCCATTGCCGTATTTTTTAATATTTCTTCTTGAAAATTTTACACAATAATTTTCAAATGTCATACTTTAATGTATTATTGGTTTTAATAAAGAGATTTTAACTGTGTCGTCACAAAAAATTCACAAAAACATGCCTTTTTTGTACGAATTAACCTTACCCCCCCTTAACATATAGATGCATGTCATCGTGGAATTTTTACAGAACTTTTTGAGTTCTACAACTTCTCTACAGAAAATATTTAAATATCTCTTACCGTTAAAGCAGCGTTCGTAAAAAACGCATCGCTGGCTATATATAATCCCGTTAAAATTAAAGGGCTTTTAAATAAAATAGTGACCTTTTTTCATTATTACAAAATATATTATTGCCGGTAACATGTATCGGTTTGTAATAACACGTTTAAATTTTAAGGGTAGTAAAATCCGAATATTGTATTTACAGTAATTTGTATTGTATGATAAATTGTAAATATAACTAAATTATAAATATACTTTTTAATACAATTGAAAATGCCAATGTTTTCATTTAGATTTATTGATTTCGCCTAAAATGTAAGAACTGATTGTGTGAACCAATGTGACGAAGACTGAAGGGCAGAAAATAATTTTATATTTAAGAAAAATAAAAGCACACTTTTATAAAAAATGATTAAATTGGAAAAAATAATATTTTTAACAACCACGGTACTAAAAGCGATCACAATATGTGCGCGTGTCAAAACAAAATCAAAAGCGTGGGGCGATTTTTCTCAAACCCCAACAACCGCTTGCGCAATCAATACTTTTTAACATATTATTCTTTCTTCCCGTAAATAATGTCACGTGTCGTGGCTGTAGGAGGAATTAATGAAAACGCTGGGGCTTAATACAGGATTTATTGAATACCGATTGATTAATTAAACTAACGTACAAGGTCACTTATCGCTGTTAAATGTAAGTTTTTCCTGAAATTAAACTGTTTGGTAATTTACCACTCGTAAATAGACACTTTATATTCGCTTTAACACTATTTTCACTGTTTACTAAAATATTCCATCAATTTCCGCACTTATTCATTTCGCTTCGGTTTATTTCGCCACGCAAGAACTTTCTAGAATCGCTGTCGAATCTCCGCTCGCTCGGCACTACTGGCTTCTCGCCGCCACCGCTCGCTTGGCCGGGCTGACCCGCCGCCCGCGGCTACCTTCGCCTTGTTATCGCCTGTCAACGCGCACGGAAAAATAACTCAAAACTTGCCCCCACGTGTCGTATTTATAGTGGCTAACGCTGTTATCGAAATTCCGAGACGCTTCCCGCGTTTTCGAGAAGTTCCTCGCGTTTTCCAGACTTTCTTTTTCCAGCTGTTCTGGAATCTTTAGTATTGTGATCGTTTCAAACAACTGTCACCCGACATGAGTGCTCAATTCCCCTTAGCCTCGTCACAATAAGAAAGAAGCGCCGTACCCTTGTTCTTATAAATATACGCATATACTGTGATCAACATTAGTACTGCATCTGTTAAAAAAATTGATTTAACATTCGTTTTCAGCTTCTGTTCGTGATTACTTGAACGCTTGAATGCATGAAGGCATCCAACAAAAATTTCTACGTTACATTAACTATCGATTTCTTATCCCTATTAAAAATATCAACTACACAAAATTACAAATCTTTACTGGATTATTACCATTATCCAGTAGGAAATCTGATTTTGTTTTACTCTACAAAATTATTAACTCGCATTTTTACCCCCCTGATATTTTGTGTTTGTTTACGTTTCATGCACCTGAAAGAGCTACTCGAATACCTACATTATTTTATTGTGACAACACTAGAACCAACTCGCATTTTAAGTCTCTTGTACCCAAACTGCATAGGCTAGGTAACAAATATGCGCATATCTCTTATATTTTTAATTCCAGTTTAGCACAATATAAAGATTCGCTACTAAAAGCTCTACACCTTATCGTCCTGAATTAATATTGCAATCACAAAAAATATTTATACCTATTTGTTTAACCTTGTATATACTTCACATCTCCGTTTTCTAAATTATATTTTATTTTATATACTTCACACCTCCTTTTTTTAAATTACTGTTATAATTTTAAACAACTATCTATTCTATGTCAATTCTGTAATTTTTTGCTGTTCTACTCTTTGGACTTCTTGAGGAAGCCAAGACCCACCAGGGGTTGTAGTACCAAGAGTGATGATGATGACTCTTTGGATTCCTTGTATGTATTATTATGTAAAAGGTACTTCTGTGCCGTATAAATAAATAAATAATCAGTTAGCTTTTCATATGCTCAGTAGAATCTCCAGCCAGAAAACAAATTTATTCGATTTCGAGCGGTCGTTTCCATTTAAAAGGCTGCAAATTAAAATGTGATTGGTTTCAGGTAATCCTATTTGGTGTACTTAAATCATTAAGTTTAGTCTTCCGGTAAAATATTCCTTTCGGATTTGAGAAAATTGAATTCTCCTTCACAAAGTATCATCGCCGTGGCTTCACTAAACAGCGAATATAAAATTATACGTTCCAAAAAATACACAACTAAACTTTTCACTTAAAGCTGCTTTCATTTCGATAATATCGCTATAACGCTTTACATGTGATGTAAAAAGTGAAAATATTTTTACATGAAATCGTGGAGACCGAAATATTTTTTTCCTCGTAAAAGAAATGACAAATTACGGGATAGTCGATAGAAATTTCAGTTGCAAATTCTTAAACAGTAGGATTATGAATTTGCTGATAACAGTTGAGGTTCCACTCGCTATAGTCCAAGGAACTCTATGCTGGATTTTAAGCAAGCTTTTAGAGACTTCTTTGATAATATCATAAACAAAGCATTTAGGTACTATGCTGGGATATATAACAAAAATTACTCACGACTTTAAAAATGTTCAAGGTCTGAAAATTCTCTTAATATCACTCGTACGAAGTATCTTGGAATATTCATCAGTTATTTGTAACAAGATTTAAACAAACGCGTGTTGCAAGAAAGTGTAGAAAAATTTTCTACGTAATTTGACCTACAGATCTGGTCAACACAGAGATCTTCACAGCTACGAGGATTATCCTGCCTTTTTCAAAATGCACAAACTAGAGTCCCGACGGAAAATATCCGATCTTTTGTGCTACTCAAGATTCTCGGTGGAGCTGGCTGTTGATTATCTTTTTTTACCTGACAAACAATTGCATGTTGAACCCCGTATAAGAATCCCGGAGACCTTTAAAATAAGTCAGCGTCCAAATAATGTTGATTACTTTT
This sequence comes from Agrypnia vestita, assembly GCA_016648135.1. Classification (NCBI taxonomy): domain Eukaryota; kingdom Metazoa; phylum Arthropoda; class Insecta; order Trichoptera; family Phryganeidae; genus Agrypnia; species Agrypnia vestita. Next base: position 50,903 of record JADDOH010002506.1, on the reverse strand, counting down.
CTCCTATTTCAAGGATATGTTGTAAATCAAATATTTATTGTAGTGACCCTAATATTGATGCAGATACCTTACCATAATTTAAAACGACACTTTTACACAATATCCATTTTCTTATTAATGATCTGAACACGTAAAATCGATTAAGTTATTTGTGACTATTGCATTATAAAAATTGGATTGCTTTAAAAATGGAATAAAAATGTTAATCCATTAAAAAGACTACATACTATAAATTCGATTAATTTTCGTTAACTTACCGAGCTGGTGTGGCGAAATTGGATAACGCGTCATCTCCCGATAGAATGGAGGTCCGTTGGTTCGATTGTTGATTCAATATTTTAGTTGTCCCGGTAGCAGCTAAATTATTTGATTTTTCTGTATGTCATTTCTAATTGTTTAATGAAAATTTGTTTAATTATTTATTTTTACATTCGCACACGATCACACTACGTATATATAATATATGCATGTTGCTATATTATGTAAACTGAGTTTAAAATAAGTAATGTATTGTTTTTTTTATGTATTTTGTATCTATTAGTTTGTTGTCTCTCTATAAAAAAAGATAAAAAGGTAATTCGGGTAATGTTTAGTTGTGGTAGAATATTTTTCATCTTAACCGATCTTTCATGGTAAATGTTTTCATGTTAAACGGTTTCCAATGTACTGTTCCTTCTCTTACGCCATTAAATCCGCGAAGAAAACTAAAATGGAAGCCGCTTACGTCAGTAGCCCTTATTTGATCGGAGAAACTTTGCATATTTTAATACATCACAGATGAAACTTAAGACGCCACAATGATGAACAGTAATCTACATAATATGTCATTTGCATCCGTGTCGACCAGACAGTTCCTTGTAATGACTCTTCATTATGTTAGAAGCATTTAACATGGACATTCCTGCGTAATGTAATGCTGGATGCCGAATTTTAATTTAAGTGACACCTACTATAATTTCTGCTGACTTTTCTGCTGAGGGTAGGTTTACGTCACAGCCGACATTATGGGGAACATTTCTCTCAAAATTACTATTAATTTAGTGACCCACGCGACATTAGATCCAAGAGTAAATGTCCGTGGATCTTTTCTCGTGTAACGTGATAAAATAAATTTGACACCACGCTAGAATAATCCAGAATGTATAATGTGCCGTGAAAATGTAAAATATAATAACAATATATAACAACCGTGAAAATATAGAAATAAGCTCTGTTCGATCAATGCCAGGAGACGTCGAAACCACCTTCATCAAAAATATGTAATATATTTTTTACAAAAACGATTACTCCCTTATGTAGTAGTTCTTATGAAATTTTCATAATAAATTAGCATAATTCATAATATTACTTACTGCTTATTCGGAATCTTGCACTAAATGGCATCTATTCAATAATTTTAAAAATTCTTTAAATATTGGATCTAGAGAAAAAAATATTAACACTTACTCACACATGTACGAAATCTATAGGATTTTTACTACCAGCACTGAAAAATATTTTTAAACTTGGCATTCTTGCATATTTTTCGGACCTTTGGGTGAAAACTTGTCATTTCCTGATGAATAACATAAAATCAGTACATTTTTATAATCTTCAAAACATTTTTTTATTTTTTTGTATATTTCGCCTTTGATTTTATGCCTGTCAAATGATTTTATCAATTACACAAACGCTATCCATTAGCAATTAGTTTTTTTTTTCAATTGGTTGAGCGACTTTGTAGATTGACATTATAAAATTAATTTTATTATTTGTTTTAATCAACTTATTTTTGATTACTTACACCTACATGTTTCGGAAAAACCTTACCATCATCAGAGTGTTTAATATATGTCAAAATATCAAAATGGATGATGTCTTTGTTTTGGTTTTCTAAATTATTTAAAAAATTATTTTAAATATAAAGTAAAGCTGAAGTTCTTGATTACTCAAAATTATTGGAAAATTTTTTAGTTTTATTTTTTCGTAAGGTAATTAATTCCTTTGGATACAAACTTCTTTTCCGTTTAAATTATTTTTGTATATATTTCTAATCAGTAATGAAATTATGTAGGTATTTATCTTAGTTTTGTTTTGGAGAAAAGAATTTCACTCGGGTGGAAGATTTGTAAAAATGTAAAATATTATATTTCATAAATTAAATGTCAGTATCGTAAAACGAAAATTCAATCTATTTACTAAAGAATTCTCATATATTTCGTAGGTTATTAGGCATTATGCACAAAAAACATCAAAAAGTTACACTTCCAACTTTCGCAGAAACCGATTACAAAATTTTCGATTTACTCGCAAACTAACTGACGGCAATATTTGTACTCCTTGTATCCGTTTTCTCGTTCCAAAGTATTTTCAGTCGTGCCTGCATTTAATCGGCTTTTAAGTGCGACATTCTATATTTAAGTATTCGGGGTAGCAAGTAGCAAGTAAAACAATTGCGAGTAAATAAACACCCTTAAAATAACAGTCTCTAAGTCGGCTGATGACAGATACAAAGTACATAAAACAGACAGTTTGGTTTTAATGCGAAATCCAGGGATTTTTTAAAGTAATTAAACGGCATGAAACCAAAGACAATCGAGAAACATTTGCATTAATCGTAATTCTAATTAATTACCCTAATCTGCGGAGATTGCTCGATGAACGTGCTTAATTTGATGACAAACATTTTAATATCTTAATAAAATCACTGTTTTACAGCTTTGAACATTCAAGTACGCATGTTTTAAGATTGCATAATGAATAAAATGTAATTACATTAAAGCTATAGAAAAAATTGTTTATTGTGGTAGTATTGAAAATATATTATCTATTGCTATAAATTAGAGTAGTGTGATTACAGACAACCGAAATAAATAGAAATGAACTAACGTAAATTCTTAATATTATTAATATTTAAACAGTTAGACATTATAACAGATTGTTAGTTAACTTTGTAAAAACCACTACCAGATTTTAGGTCTACCGGTTTCGAGACGTACCCGTCTCTTCGTCAGGACCAACACTACACCACTACATTCACAACACTACACACCTCAACCATAGTGTTCTTACACTTCCACCAATAATTGATCACATGCGTGTTAGCCTTGTCAGGGACAAACATGCACTGATTAGCCTAATGAACCATCAGGGATCTACCGAGAGAGAGTGAGAGGGGGCGGGGTCTAAAGTGGGTGTTACCCCATCTTTTGTGAACATTAAATTGAACAAAGGGCTATGTGGAAAATTAATTTTGTTGTTAATTAGGGGTGCTCTATTAATCACGTTTCCTGTCAATTTATAGGCTATGTTTCCTATAAAATCTCTAATTCAGTAGGTACATTACAAATTATCAATAGGTACTCGATGACTGAATTAATTTTTTTTGATAATGCTGCATTTGCTTTTATACCCCATATACAGGGTGTTCCGTATCTCGACATCAAGCTGAAATCGGGTGATAGGCCAAGTCATAATAGTTATCGAAGAAATATTTTAAAAAATTAAATAAAAAAGTCACTTATAACTGGACAAAGTATTGAATTTGAATACTTGGTTTGGTCAAAAAGTGACATATTCTTCCAAGCTGGAGCAGTTGGCTTTGAATTTTGGACAAAAGTTTACAGAAGCATTATTCAGGATTACATGATATTAAAAAAAATTAAGAAAAATAATGATTTGTAGCAACAGGAGTGAAAAGACCGTCACAGGGTGTAGATTTTTTTTTTAAATGCTTATAAAGCATTTTTTAAACACATGACTTTTTTTAATATGATTTTTTTTTAATATTGTTCTGATAACAATTATGACCCGATTTCGGCTTGACGTCGAGATAGGGGACAACCTGTATGCACTCGTTCATGTAAGTCTGGGTATAGGTTTATGAAAATTTGCACGCAAATATTTTGAGGGGAAAACCTTAATGCCCACGTTTTACTATAGCTTGTATGAGACATTTCTCTTCAACTTCTGAAAAGGTTGTGAAGTTTACTTTTGTACTTATTGCATAATTTCTAAAACTTATTTTGTTAAACTCATTATAAATTACATTATAAATTAGTAATCCTCGACGACTGCGTTCAAATTCTTTCGGATATTGCTGCCTTTGGTTTTATACCCCACATTTGTCTTATTGATACCGAGTTAATTTCATTACGTCATCTTTATCAATTTTATTACATCATCGTACGGAAACTAAATTATGACTACGTACATAGATTCGCTCTGCAAATGGAGAATATCGGTTATAATATCGGATTACACCAAACATAGAGCGCAACGCTACTGTGATATGATTCATCACAAAATTTGCCAGGATATCGTCCCGTTTCAGGAAATTCGGTCGACCGATCATTATTACACATAGCGGTGGTGAAATTCAACATAGTCGACAGTTTACTATGCGTTATGCATCCTCTACATGGAACGGTCGGTTTAATTCCTGGGGTAGTAATATTTCAACAGACCAAGTCAATTGGAAACAGTTCCTTGGTATGAAAGATCTCGCAGAGTATAGCTAGTTTATTTTGAAAACTTACGATTTTTACATCGTACATTTGTTACACGGTAAGCCATCTGCAGCTAGTCAGACGCGAGAGGTGACATTAGTATATTTGTTCTTATTTACTACTAGCTGGAACCCTTCAAAATGACGAAACATTGGTTAGTGTCTTTGCTAAGCATTAGTATATATTTATATGTCTTTTTGGCGATCCACGGCTGTAGCAACAAGCGTTGAGCGGCCGATTCGGGTTTGCTCTTCTGGAGTTCAAGGTTTAAGCCCCATCTGCGGCAGTTTAGTTTCGTATTTTTACCTATGACAACAAACAGAAGGACGAACAGACGGACTGACGGATAGTCAACAAAATTATTACGTTTTATTTAAAAAAATATAGTTCGTTAGAAGCGATATCAGCAAAAACATTTGACCACGACGAAAAAGTACGTGAAAGAAATGGTAATGAAATCGATCATACTCACAGAGTATAAAATATGTACAGATATGAACTAAACTACTTCTTTAGGAGAAGGGATTGGGTCACAGCAGTAGAATTTTCTCCCTCGCTTGTGAATGAGACACATTTATACTGCAGTTAAAGTATTTATTCTTGCATAATCAAACCTCCTACTAAACAAGACGTGTATTTTTTACAATACACAGTCTGTTGTCCTAAACGGAGTCTCGTCTTTGCTAAGCCCTAGTATATACTTATAGTATCTTTTTGACGGTCCACGGAGAGGCGGTATTAGCGATGTGCATTGGGCGCCGCCTGCCGCTTGCGCGTCCCAAGTTCGCGCCCTGCCTACTTCCAACCGTGTAATTTCTTTTTTTTGCGTGAATTCGAATGAAATTACGGACGTTACAGGAAGTTACGAGTAGACGCACAGGCAGACAGACAATGTAATCATTATATTTGTTCTGACAAAAATTACGTTGCTAAAGTTGTTAATAAAGTGTTGATTCATGTACACATCTGTGACAACGACGCGTTGAATTATTAGGGATGTAAAAATATTGGTGGTTTTCTTTAGCCAAAACGTTCCAAGAGTCAACATTTTAGATAATGTTAATGAGTTTGTCTTATCTCGCTACTACACTATCAGCCAGAGCAATAAAATTTAGAAACTCAAAATAAATTTAAATAAAACACTAATCACTTTGTTTTCACCAGTGAAAATAAAGTGATTAGTGTTTTATTTTAATAATAATGTCACCACATAGTTCAAGCCTCCTTCATACAGAAGAAAAAATATTCTTCGTACAGTCAAAATAAATATTTTGGATATTTTATCAATTTTGTAATTTTTGACTGAATATTTTCAAGAAAAATGTGAAAATAGTGTTACTTTTTATCAATTCATCAAGTCAACTCAGACAGGGTCCTCCTTCTTTTAACTCTTCACGACTTTATTTAATGTTAATAAATCGGTGCACCAAATTATTTGTCATAATTAATTAACTTTGTTCTACAAACAAAATCTTTTTGGTGAAAGATTCTGATAAAAATTTATAGATACGCAGAATATATTTTTTTGTTAATCGAATCGCTTGTATTTCATTAATTTTCGTGCAATAAATGAGCATATTCCAAAGAGAAAAATATATTAAATAATTAGTTTACAATACAATTTAAAAATATTACTCTGATATGGATATCTGTTTAGAAATCTATTTTGGAATGAGAGTACCTATCACTCGATATGCATCAGAAATACATCAGCTTATAAATCACCCTACATGGGTGGACCGCTTATGTAAAACTAGAGTCAAATCAGTACTAACCAAATAAAAATGGTAGTTATTTTTCTGAAAGCTTACATTTCATCAATCTTTTATGACAGTTATGTATTTTGTGGGATTATATACATAGAGTAAATTTTGCTCAGTTTTCTAACTAAGCATTCGTCATTGTTTGCTTTAATATTGAATTCTGGGATAATTTTGACGTAACAAAGTTGAAAACAATATTGACATTGACGTATTAACTAACGGCCATTAATTAACGAAGTTCATGCCTTACTGATGAAATTGTGTCCCCGTGTTGATACCTACTGAAAATATGTTTTATTTTCAGTCTTATTGACTCTGTCATCGCGGTCTGCACAATGACATCGATAAATTGACAAAAGAATGTATAATAGAAAACAAATATTAATCACCATATTTCATTTGTGTTTGATTAATTGTGTGGCCACGAGGGAAGCGGTTACAATAGGAGCATTATTTTATTTCTAAAAAAAATTATGTTATTATTGAGAATTTGAATATATGAATCATTGATAATATCAACAATGAGTTATGTTACGAAATCGTTTTTTTTTAGTTTTATGTTTACTCCAGATAGAGTTGAAGTGAAATCTGGAGCTGGCAGAAGACGAACGAAAGTAGACTGAACGCAATGGAAATGAGATCCCTTAGACGTATGTGGGACAAATCAATTTATGAAAGAGAAAGGAATGAAGATATTAGGAATGAATGTAAGGCCGATCTTAACATAATTAATAAAATTAAAAAAGCTCAGATGATTTGGGCATGTCGAACAAATAAAGGAGAAAAGAATGGTAAGAAAGCTATATAATGCAAATGTTGATGGCGCCAGAAAAAGAGGGCGACCGCGGAAGACGTGGTATAACCAGATTAACCAGATACTGGAAGATGGTCCCGTTAGAAGCCTCAACAACCGTCGAGCTTTCATGCGAAGACGTATGAATGCGGATGAGGCGAGAGTTGTATGTCAGGATAGAAGAGTGTGACGCTCTATCCTCTTTGACTACCGCCACGGGAAAACGGCGTGATGGTAAGTAAGTAAGTAAGTAGAGTTCTTTTCATTTAAGAAAGACTATCGAAGTTTTGTGTAAGCCGACAATCGAGAAGGTTTGTGTAAGCCGTGCGTACGACGCACATTATCAACACAAAGAAATAGTGTTCGTCGTATGCTTAGATGTATATACTCTAAGGTCGTATGCACGGCTTACACATACTAATTCGATTTTCTTTCTTAAATGGAAAGACCTATATTAATGATCAATTTGCGCATTCTTTAAAAGTAGGCCATGAATAATGTTTTGTATGGACTGAGCGAAAAAAGTAATGGTTCTTAATATTGTGAAAAAACATACCAAGATCAAAACTTTAGGCATCGTTTTTGCAATATCCGAATTGTGTAATATAGTCCACTATTGACATTAGCAACTCGTGTGTGTATGTTTATTTTCGACGACATTTTCACTCATTCTAGCAGTATTTTCTTTCGAACCAACACGAACTGGCGTCCTTACATCAAGATTCGAACAACATGCCACATTTCCTGATGAGATTGCGAAATACGATGTCACTTGTTACATCATTATGACCAAAAATAGCACAAAGTTTGCAAATCGAGAGTTTGTGTAGTAGTTTTTAATTCTTCCCTTTTCATGCGTGCGCTCATTTCCAAGGTCTCTAAATGATAAATGGATCATTCTCTTTTTTGCTGTAGTTAAACTGTCCCTGTGCATTTTTGTGACGTAGTGGTATGTAAAAATGTTAATTTTTGGTTTGTTTAATAATATAGGTTTGATGATACCTTCTCACAATAATGCCATCTCAAAAGTTTTAGAAAATGTAAAGAAATGAGGTTTTAATTGTATAAAATAAATAATGAAAACTACATTTATGTTGTTGCAATTTTTGGAATTTTGTACCAAACAAGACAATAAAAAAGAGAATGCCCAAATATCACATAAAAAAATTTTAGGTTAATTCAAATACAAATTAATTAAGGTGTTTCTTTAAGAAGAAGTATAGACTCTTAAAATAAAGTAAAACGCATAAATATCGCTGTAATTACCATGGTATTGACTTTATTGGGAAAATAATTTTTTGCATTATTTTTTAATGCATTAGTGTATATAGGGAAAGAGGGAATTAATATAGGGAATTCCTTATGTATTAGTGTTTCAATATATACGGTATTTTTTAGTTTTTTTTTTAATTGAGAGCACTCTTTCGATTGACAGCCGATTTGACAGCTGACAGCTGATTTGTGCTCAGTTTGATTTTCCTTTTCACCATGAATAGACTAACGCCAGAACAACATTAATTTATTTCGAAACTCGTGGTATCGTAATAATATTTAAACGCTAGTGGCATAAAATTATATTTCAAATAAAGCCAATTCACCTGTAAAGTTTTTGCTTCTAGATATGAACCACTCTGTATATGTATATATTTTTTAAATGCCGAGGATACATAAATAATTTGTATCCTAGTAGTAATTTTAAAACGAACAAGATATTTTTTTAAATAAGTTAAAAGAATTATATTTTCATAAGATTAATTGTATTTCCGTAGGTTTCCCTTACTTTGAAGCAGATATCAACTCACACGGCAGCCTCATCATCGGTCCGCACAAGTAATGACGTCAGTTGACAAATGCACCCCGTCGGGGTAGTGCGGGGCTGTTGAGATAACCGGGGCAGGTGGGACACAATGGGTTCAGCGGGCGACGCTTATCTGCGAATATTGCCCGGCGGCGGTCGCCCCGCGCCTCCCGCCCGCGATACATCAACTCCATGTCACAGCCAACGCTCGAATCGCGGCTTGAACGCGTAATGCTCGGTGTCGTAGCTGACCGGGCTTTTTAGATACTAATAGGTGTAACAACAGAATCCCTCGAATTATAACTATCCCAAAATATCTATATAATTTAAAAAATTATTAACGTCATGTTTTTTACCTATATTATAAATATTTTTTTCTATAAATGAAGAAATTTTTACGTGAAGGAGTTTCGATCTCAAAGAACATTGATTTTCGTGCACGAAGGAGAATCTACATTTAATTACAATTATTTGTATTCAAAAAGATTTAATATCGTATACAGTTGCCGGCAAACTTCTTGAAAATTTTTGGCGTAGTAGGGGAATGCGCAGAAGACAAAATTTGGGTCTTTTTGGTGGAATGGTACATGCGCAAACTTCCCCTCACTACGCCGTTTCAAGATGTTTGCCGGCTACTGTACCTACGTTCGTTTCAATAAAGTGCATTAAGTGCCAAGATTTTTTGGCCATATTAATGTGGACTTCTTGTTAATTTCACTTTCTCTTTCCAAAATGCTACTACACAAAATCGACGTGAGGAAAATGGTGTGCCGTTAGCCGAAATTAGTTTTATTTTTCGTACAGTAAATTACGTACGTACCTACAATTTATATTTACGAAACAATGAAAAGTTTATACATGCGTTTAGTTTTTCGTTGGTGTCTTTCGTTTTATATGTAAAAGATTATACATGCTAATCCTAATTTGTATTACTAATCGGTTTTTACACAAACAAGCCAATTACATTGTTGAATTCTGCTGTCAGATTTTTATTGCATGCGATTTCACGAATATGTTGATCGTTTTTTAAGAAAGTTTTTGTTTGTCCTCAAGCTATAAACGATTAAAAGTGCTACTGGAGAAATTATTTGTTGCAAATACAGCGTAATTGTCAGATATTCGTTTTAAAAATAAAAAAATACATTAATTCATTCAACATTCAATGTTGCTGTCAAAGTGTATAGTCTCGAATATAGAACTATTTTTGGTCGAAAATGTATAAAACATAAACGTGTATAGATACTCGGACTTTTTTTGAAAATGCGCAAGTTTTTTGAAAAGGAACAGCGTCTAAATAAAGAAGTCATTGAGTTCTTGTCAGATGTCAGATTCTGTTTACGTGGGAGTTAACGAATGTTTCGATAGTTTTTTGAGAAAGTTTTTTGATTGCTCCAATTATTTTAAATATTCGAGGTTGCATTTCTGTAAGTATGAGTTTTAATTCTTTTCATGAAACTCAATATGATAATATACAATGATCAGTGTAGATTTTTACAACTCAATACTTTGAGCGTCATTAGTATATAATGTTGTCTTAATTTTAGTTTTTAAGTAAGTATAACTTCTACCGCACCTACAATTTATATTTACGAAACAATGAAATCACCCCATATAATAAAATAACCATATTATCATATATATTATTAAATTATGAACGATTGTATGAAGCATGATTTTATTTGAAAAGAATCATACAATTACTCAAAAAAGTATTTTTTCTAATATTACTAGGTATTAATGATATTACTAGATCTTATACTCCTTCTCATAAACTTTGATGGCTGCTCGATGCAGAAATCAAACCCCAGCCTAGAAAGTGAAACAAATTATGACAATAGTAAGAAAATTATCATGTTTCTGACATGGTAGTACTTCAATGAAAAATAACGAAGTTTTTTGTGTTGTGGACCTCGCTGAGGTTTACTTGTGCTGAGTTATGGAAGTTAATAAAGGTGATGGGAATTATCGTTCTGAAATATACGAAAAATAGAAGCGAGAGACAAAAATTGAGCACGCTGTTCGCAAAAATGTTTACAGGGAGAACCTCTAAAAAACAATTAATACGTAAATAAATAAAAATAACATTTTAAACTTAACTGTAATTAACGTAAGCATTGATGCGAACGAGACAATGTCGAATCATCGGAATTGCTCGGCCACCATTGACATGACCGGTGACCAGTCACTGCGCTCGCTGGCCTGGATCGAGCTTCGGCCGCAACACAATCGGACAATGCAGCGCAGTCAACGGAGAAACCGTCGGATGATCGTGAGTCGCTGTCGTCGGGCGGGGAGCCCCACGGCCGTAAGGTTCTCTTCAATTTAAAGGATCGGGATGGACTTCACATTATTAATTCGTTCTTCATAGTAGGAAACAATCGGTTGCATCGGTTGTTACCGATAAGAGCTTTGTGGTTCATAGCATTTTTATTACAGTTCTAAATTTAATTTATCGAACAATTACAAAAAATAGTTTATACATGCGTTTAGTTTTTCGTTTATGTCTTTCGTTTTATATGTAAAAGATTATACACGCTAATTCTAATTTGTATTACTAATCGGTTTTTACACAAACAAGCCAATTACGTTGGAATACTCTTATTATTTTATTATATTAACGTGTTTCAATACCCTTATTTATAATACTATACTTTTTGAGGCATTATGATTATTTTAACTAATACTACATTAACTTTGTAATACACACACTTTATTTAATACACACACATCATCTCATCAATTGTAATTAATATCTAAACTCAACGAATTGATGAATCGGACTGCTCCTCTCAAAAGTATTGTAGTAACAAAATAATAAAACGTGTGTGTAACGCAACGTAAGATTAATCTAATGTAAATTTAAATTACCCGTATTTATTTATACGACAAATAAACTCATGAATTGAGGTCAGAAATCATCTGAGAATCAATAATTTTTGAATCTATCAAATCCCTAAACAATTTTGAAAAATCAACTAAATACGACAAAAAACTCTTCACTTTGTTTGACGCGATAATTTTACGTTATATTATTATTCATGACAGTACATCATGTGTTTTTATTATGTTTTTTCGTAATCAGTATCTACATTTTATGTCTCATTATAAAAAATATATGTTTTAAATTAAATAACATATTACATAGTTATAAATATGTGAACATGATATTTAAAATATGTTAATTGATAAATTAACAATATTTATAGTAGGTATAGAGTTTGAAAGTTTTTAATAGTTTTTTTAAATGAATGAATATATCTACTTATTTACAAATAATAGTAATGCTTATATTAAAAATTATTTATTAAAATATTGTTATTACGGACTATGCATACACTTTATGCAAACTAAAATAAGGAAATATTACAGTTATCACCTATGCTAATGAATTATTTAATAAAATGTTGCGATTGCCTATACATAGATTGCACCGCCTAGGCAATCAATATAGCTCTGTCAATATATTTAAAGCTTGAACACTGTACACATACAAAAGACAAATCTATTTAGCTTCTATTTTATAGCTTGTTTACATACTTAATCTATTATTGTATTTCATTTTTATATTTGCTTATGTACTTATCACTAATTGCATTTATGTTGTTGTTTAATATTTTGTAATTTACTATGTACTAAGACAGCTATGCTATTTGAACACTTTATGTTTCGCGTTATGTAAAAACCCAATTTAGGGCGTGTATCATTAATAAATAAATGAAAAAAACCTTCATAAATGAATAACTATTATTTGTAATTTGTCCAAAAGATTATAAAAGAGATGGCGGCGGCTAATCCTGCATTACATTCCCAGTGAGCATAATATACTCCCTAACGTAAAATAACGATCATACATATAACGCCTAAAGTAAACTAATGCGAAAGACCTCGGTTTCTGTGGAATGAATATAAATGAAAAATAACGAAGTCGTTTGTGATAAGATCTTCATATTTTTGCCTATTATTCTTCGAAAAAGAATATATCAAAAGAACTAAATAGGTAATTATTATTTACATTAAATTATTACATATCACGAACATAATATTTTATTCAGAATATTTTGAGTTTGTTCAAATCTTTCAGAACAGTGCTGGATTTATGTCACAGAGACATTATTAATCAATTAGTGTATATTATAGATATCTCACAGAGACGAAACTGTATTAATTATGGGAAAGTAGGTATAGAAGTCATTTTGGGTGTAACAGGACTTATGACCTGTCTTTTTATGGTTGGCTTAAGTGATCACTTTACACAATTGTAACATTCGCCATTTCCACCCATGATAGAATATACCATGCTTATTCATTTTTGGAAGTTGTATATATGTTCAAATTGCGTGAAGCTTTCATATATGAGTTGTAAGCGCCTTTTCCATGCGGCCTGTACAAAGCCATTTTCATTCCCCTAAATCCCCACAGATGTCGCTAATGAGAAAATCTACAATTGATTGGCTTAACATGGCTTTGTACAGGCCGCATGGAAAAGGCGCTTACAACTCATATATGAAAGCTTCACGCAATTTGAACATATATACAACTTCCAAAATGAATAAGCATGGTATATTCTATCATGGGTGGAAATGGCGAATGTTACAATTGTGTAAAGTGATCACTTAAGCCAACCATAAAAAGACAGGTCATAAGTCCTGTTACACCCAAAATGACTTCTATACCTACTTTCCCATAATTAATACAGTTTCGTCTCTGTGAGATATCTATAATATACACTAATTGAATAATATTTTATTTATGATTACATTACTTTTGGATCTCGAGCCAAAATTGCGATCCCGGGTACCAGGATTCAATTTTGATAATCCCGGGTTAAGAAAATGCTTATTTTCTCATAAATAGTTTGATGCATAAATATCCGCTGTTTTCATAGAGATTTTTTTCTTATTTCTTTTGACGCGTTTAGGGTAAAAATTTTACTGTAACCGAAGTTTTAGTGTTACAGAAATGCGAAACCATAATGTTAGTCGTTAAAGTGAGATTTTAGTAATCAACGATGGGCGTGCATCCATGCGCACTAGAAGATCAACGCGTTGTTGAATTCTGCTGTCAGATTCTTTTTGCATGCGATTTCACGAATATGTTGATCGTTTTTTAAGAAAGTTTTTGTTTGTCCCCAAGCTATAAACGATTAAAAGTGCTATTCGAGAAATTATTTATTGCAAAAACGGCGTAATTGTCAGATATTCGTTTTAAAAATAAAAAAATACATTAATTCATTCAACATTCAATGTTGCTGTCAAATGGTATAGTCTCGAATATAGAACTATTTTTGGTCGAAAATTTATAAAACATAAAAGTCTATGGATACTCGGACTTTTTTTGAAAATGCGCGAGTTTTTTGAAAAGGAACAGCGTCTAAATAAAGAAGTCATATTGAGTTCTTGTCGGCTGTCAGATTCTGTTTACGTGGGAGTTAACGAATGTTTCGATAGTTTTTTGAGAAAGTTTTTTGATTGCTCCAATTATTTTAAATATTCGAGGTTGCATTTCTGTAAGTACGAGTTTTAATTCTTTTCATGAAACTCAATATAATAATATACAATGATCAGTGTAGATTTTTACAACTCAATACTTTGAGCGTCATTAGTATATAATGTTGTCTTAATTTTAGTTTTTAAGTAAGTATAACTTCTACCGCACGTACATGAGTGCACGCACGATGTACAATTTTAAATTTACAATTGACATGCGTTATATTGTAATTATTTAATTGGATCAGGGTTAATCGGATCAGTTTACGAAAAAAAACGACCGGTAGAAAACGCAAAAATCTATGCTTTAAACGAGAAAGTTTACTATTAACCAAGTTGATTCAATCGGCCCCTAGGAAATTAAAATGCGCATATATTTTGTTTTTTTTACATAAATATAAACAATAATGAGTTACCCGTAATGATTTACATTCTCAAATTTTACGTGATTTATGTAATTATTTTTAAATATTTATTCAAAGTTTTCATGCAATATATATAGTGGCACACTACCGCCATCTATGAAAATAAATAAAAACACACAATTGACCAAACACATTTCTAAATAAAAATGCGTATGTATATATATATACCTACGGTACCTACCGATTGCGGCAAAATTTAATAATAAATAAACCCACATACATTTATTTTGTTTACTTGCATTTACTAATTAATAAATGTATAGGTATTAGCTTTTTAAATGTTCATGTGAATTTCTGTTGGTGCTCAATTGATATTTTTAATTGTGAGGTGTCAAATGTTATACACACCATATTTTTTTTTTTTTATTTAAAAAATCCTTGTTTACAAATAAAGATACTTAATACTAATTTAACAATAAAACATAAGATAAAACATAAGATAAATTACACATTTTTTTTGTTTTGTTTAATTTGTGGATTATGCCACTCTACTAGGCTACGCCTGTCCCAGAGTGGCGTTGTAGAACACAATTATAATATTTTTTCGAGTTCGTCAGTAGTATTTATTTTCATAAGGTAGTTATTATGTATCTACAGAGTATCAAGTGGAATGTTAGTGAAAGTTGAGTTAGTCATAAGTCCAAGTGTAAATATGTAAATATACGACTACTGTAAGGTTCGCTCGTTTTTTTTATTGTAAAGACGCGCACTTAAACTTGTGACGTCACGCGGCGTCATAACATTTTCAATTACGTCACGTGGCCGAATACAAGAGAGAATTTTCCCAAGAAAGCGTTACGTGAAGGATCAAAGAAAGCGTTACGTGATGGGTCTTGGGTAAGCAACTGACCTCAGAAGGCGGTTCTTTGAATCTGAGATTCTTTCCCTAGATTGTGGAGTCCCATCGGATGCTGCGAACCTTTTATGAGACACACGATCGTCACGGTCCTTAATAATCGAGGATATAACAAGTGTAATCAATTTTAATGACAAGTGATTTTTCTATTTGAAGAATGTTAAAACAATTAAGGCAATAATAGAAGGTGAGAAAGTGCTTTAAGGTAATCATTTACAATTAATAACTACCTCAATTATAATAATTTCGTTGTGCCTGTCCGTCCGTCCGCGTAACTTCGTGTAACGTACGTAACTTTTTTATAGTAAATTTTTTTTCGAAAAATTATTTTGTTCCAAAAATCTTTTTTTCAATCAACTTTTTTTCCAATTTTTTTTTTTTTGTTTTTTTTTTAAATAAAATAAATGCATACTTATTCCTTAGGAACGGACATGTAAAAGTACCGTCATTTTTGACGGGTTACAGTTAGAATAATAAATGTAAAAAAAATGATTAAAATGTTTTATAAACATTCTATCAAGAGCATATATAGAAATAATTAAATTGATGTTATTTTTCTACAAACAGATCGTCAACACACATTACTGACCCTGATAGATAGGTAAGTCTAATTGCGACATTAGAGTACACAGTCAATTAAACTCATAAAAGTACATGTCCTTTCGAGCACAGCCTTAATAATAAGGACTAAGACTTACTTCACATATTGTCTAAAACGATTTTTTCCCCTTTGAAGATTTTTGTAAATAATTAAGTGACTCAATTTTTGTTGTTGTAAACGTAAACTTATTGTTCCGGGTAATATTTGCTAATTCTTCCACTTTCTTTATATTTTAGAACCGTTATAATTATGTACTAACAGGTGAGTAATTTACAATCATACCATAAACATACATTCTGTAGAATCCTTTAAAGATTAATCTTTTATATTGTCATACACAAAATGGCGATGACGGTTTAAACGTCTAGGGCTTTTTATAGTAGGGATCACTGAGTTCGATTGGCTTTCTTTATAATAGACATGAAAACAGATTTTGAAATATATTGTAGGTACACGTCTACTATTACCGAAAATAACAATATTTCAGTAATAAACTAAGTTTTTACGCAAATAATTTTTTTACGCATTTTCATCTACATATTTTTAACTTCGCGCAAAAAACCCCGCAGCTGTCATTTCGTCTACGTGACGTCAAGCCTCAGTAAACACTGTATTGTGTCAATGGCAACGGTTCAAAGACACGGTGATGGGTACGTCATTCGCTCTGACCAGTAGTTAAAATGGCAGATTTCATAATTGTATTCTCTTATTTTATTGAAAATCTTATTAATCTCAATGTGTATATTAAAACTGTATCATTTTTTAGAATCCTTTCAAAATATTTTCTTCTCTGAAATAAATACTGCCATCATGTCAATTGTAGAAAACACAAAATGAAGACATCATTTTTGTATTTACGATTATTCTAGAATATATATATTCGTATTATTATATTATATTATACATCATTTTTGTATTTACGATTATTCTAGAATATATAGGAATATATATATTCTAGAATATATATATACTCCTCACAACTTTTATTCAGCGAAAATAAAATAATGACTGTCAGCCAGCTTGCCATTATTCAAACTCTGTGCAAATTCTATAAAATCAAAATTATTATTAAACGAACCCAGCAAATGCACCATACTAGAATGTCCACTTCTTTAATGTATCAGCCAATAAGTGCCAAGGCAGTGTTTGGACAAAGAAGATTTTTTTACAAGGCTCCTTTGTTCTTCAATTATTTTCAGACTTTCAGAAGATTTTCAGAAGAAAATATTAGGAGTGCAAACACTGTCACTTTTTAAAAAAATGGTTAAGAGTGTTATGCAGACTGATGGAAGTGATATCCAAATGTCTTTGGTGTCCATTCTGTCATAGTCAGTGTGGACACCCTACTCTTAACTTTTTACACAACACTATTGGAGAGGACATTGTTGTCACCTGCATTTGCACAAATACCCAATTGCCGAAAACAGGTCATAATTTATTGCTCATTAAACTTCATTTCTTATCACTATTTAATATACACAAACATTCATTTAATTCTCTTATATAGGTACATACCTAAATATACTTTTAACTGTGCTATTATATATACA
Organism: Agrypnia vestita; assembly: GCA_016648135.1. NCBI lineage: Eukaryota > Metazoa > Arthropoda > Insecta > Trichoptera > Phryganeidae > Agrypnia > Agrypnia vestita. Next base: position 33,144 of record JADDOH010002506.1, on the reverse strand, counting down.
TTTTGTTACTATCCATGCATATGATTTTTATATATATTACTCTACTTTCACTATTGCTTTTGTATTTTACAGTATATTCTGTTCTTATTATCCACATTTTATATTTATATACTCAATTAATTAATTAATTAATTTTATAGTTATATAGTATTTTGTTGTATATCTTTATTATTTTTTGTTCTAACTATATTGTTCAGCTGCTCATCTCGGCACAGGTTCTTCCTAGTGAGATGAGCGGCTCCATCTCCTGTCATGTAACAAGATGAAGATAAATAAATAAATAGAAATAAATAAAAATAAAAATAAAATATGAAAATGGAAGATATATCAAAGAAAAAAATGTGCATGTTTGTTTCAAGCCATGTTTCAGCCGATGCATGTTTCAGCCACATGTTTCTATCATATCCCCTGCACAGAATACATTTTTCTGGTTAGAAATTGTACAAAGATTCGTTTAAATAAATAAAATATAAATCTTCCTGGCGGGGAACCTAATTCTCATTTTCTCGCGTGCTGTTCTCATACTACTGAATGCTACACGTGAAAAAAGCAAGTTTTAATACATTTATTAAGCTTTTTATAAATCCTATAATAACATCGAATATAATTTTTTTGAATAACTTTTTAATTTTTTTTTTGTTGAGAATATAAAAATGCTATTAATCAGAAATGTAAATCAATGCAATAAATTCTAACAGTAAATATATTCATATTTATCACTTTCGGTACTCGAGCGTGCCTCGCTATCATCAAATACAATGATTCGTTGTCTGTCCATCTGTCCTCGTAACTTTGTGTAACGTCCGTAATTTCGTTTGAATTCACCTCTAAAAAAACGGCCGGAGACGGGGCTTGAACCCCGGGCCACCAAACCCGAACCGGCCGGCTACGGTTGCCTCTCCGTAGACCGCCAAAAAGATGCTATAAATATATACTAGGACTTGGCAAAGACGCGAACCAATGTTCCGTCGTTTTCGTAATATAGCATAATTGACGATCTTCGTAACTGGCGTAGTGACGAAATCAATAAAAGCGCCACTTTGAGTTTGGCTGATGGGAAATATATTTATGTAATAAATATGAAAGTAAAATATAATGTTAAAATGTTAAAAAATTCTCTTATACCCTTTTCGTGATAAATTTTCATCATATTCTTTGTTAAGAATTGTATGAGAAAAGAAATGAATATGGATACCATAAAATAACATCTAGGGTAGCATCTGTTGGCCTCTACTAAAACCTACAGATTGCTCCTGAACTAGCTGATTGAAACATTCGAGACAAAATAAATAGGTCATTCCAGTACCTACCTAGTAGAATGAAAAATAACCCAAAATCGGAACAAATAACATTATCATAATTATAAAGCGGAAAGTTTATTTGCGCGATGCTTCATAATCTATCGTACGGTGCCCTCTGGCGTCGTGATATTAGAACAGATTATTTTATCCTGAATTTTTAGGTCAACGCGACTATTTTCAGTTCTAAACTCGCGTTTCACTTCAGTCGTGTCGTCGTCGACATGCAGTCGTTTCAACAATCAGTCGTGATGCTTCCAAATTTTTATTTAATTGTCAAAAAATAGACCCGGATGCTGTATTGTAACAAAAAAAATCTAATAAAAAACATTGATGTACAGGGTGTAACAGAGCTAGTGGATTTCTGTCTTGACTATTATTCGAAAATGTTTAATCAATCATGACCTAATATCAATAATCACTTTTTTTTACAAAACGTTAGACTAGACTATCATTACAGTAACTTAAATCTAATATGAAAATTCATTCATTCCCTTTAATACAAGTCAAATAAAATGATAAAAACCATCTGATTTCAACTGGAAAACATTCCAAGGTTTTGTAAAAAATAAGTCAGAAATATTGAAAAAAAAAAATGAAACTTTGATATTGCATAACTCCATGACTATTGATATTAGATCATTGTTGCTTGAACATTTTCGACTCAAAATCAAAGCAGTAAAAAGTATTATGGACTAGCTCTGTTACACCCTGTATATTACATAATTTCGACTATTTTCTTTCATACAAGCATTTTTTAGCGTTCTCTTGTAAAAAGTAAGGAAAATTAATATTTACAAAAATTCAAATCTCGAGCAAAATTGGTTAGCAAAGCTAGTAACTTCAAACTCGAATTAAAGCGTGGTAAGAAAAAATGTATGCAAAAATGCTTCCGATTACGGTCGTAATTTTGTGAATCTCTGGTTTAAATTACGCGTAAAATTCCGGGGGAAATGTTGCAAAATACTTTTGTTTATCATTTTAGCGAATGTTTTATGCATTCAGTGGGCCGCGCGCCGCGGTCTGCCGCGGTCTCACGGTGCAAATAGATACCCAGAAATGCAAGCTTTTGGCTCGATAGCTCTTGTGATAACTTTTATAACGGCGGTTGATATATTACTTTGAAATTCGGACATAAATCACATTTGCAGAGCATTTATTTAAATACTCCTTTAACCGCGATAAAACAATTTCCTCTGTTGAAGATTCAACTGAAGAAGAATGAATGAATGCACAGGAGCAAATACGCAAATGCAACTTTGCTCTCGCGTCATCAATGCACAATTGAAGTTTGCAGTTCATTGATTTGTGGGGAGGGTGAAGAAAGGCCATCAATTATCCAAATTATAATAATTTCGTTGTCTGTCTGTCTGTCTGCCCCCGTAACTTCGTGTAACGTCCGTAACTACTATATAGTAAACAATAAATTAAAAAAAAAAAAAAATTTACATTTTTAATTTTTTTTAAATACTTATTCTTTTGAAACCGACATGTAAAAGTATCGTCATTTTTGACAGGTTACAGCTAGTATCATAAAATTATTGATGAAATCGGCGGATAAGTTTGTCGATTAGAGGTTCTGTCGCTTGCAAAACTTGAGTAGAATGAATGAAGAGTAAATGAAAAAAATATATAAAATAAAAAAAAATAAAGAATAATATATAATTAAATTCAAGTAGATTAAACACAGTTTTGAAAACATCATTATATCATTCTAAATATTATTTTCGTTACACCCATTAAATAATAATTCTTTAAATTAATATTGTATTTCACGTAGGTACTAATTCTTTTTATATTATAATTTTGGATGATCTTAATGGACTGCCACTCTATATACCTATATAAGAAAATTATATTGTTTATTCCATCATCGGGCTTTTTCCAATAATGAAATCTGAAAAATAGCTTTGTATACGATTTAACAGTAAACGATGAACAATTCATTTCAAGAAAGTAATATTTTATTAATACAGAGGGAAGATAATAATTCAGACGATAATTATAATAAATAAATTAAAAAATTCATGCGTGTACCTACTCATATACGCGATAAAATTTGTACTCAAAAACTAAAATAAAGACAAAATTATATATTTATAACGCTCATAGTATTAATTTTTAAAGTTTTACACTGATCATCGTCAATTATTTTATTGAGTGTCATCAAAAGAATTAAAACTCATACTTTGACAGATTTTCAATGAATGTGTTTTTTTGTTTTGAAAACGAATTTCTGACAATTAAGTACGTCGTTTCTTCTATAAATACTTTCTCGAATATCAATTTCTTTCGTTTTCGTTGACAAACCAAAACTTTCTTAAAAACGATTGAAACATTCGTGAATTCGCATTTAAACAAAATCTGATATCTGACAAGAATTCAATATGGCGTCGTTAGTTCTGGCATCGCATTTTCGCTACACGTTACGCTACATGCTACGTGCGCAACTTCCGTTACAGTTAAAAATTTACCCCGAATGCGAAAGAAGTATAACTTCAATAAAATACATTATTTTGTTCGCGTAATTCAGCAGACAACAGATGGTGACGATCCGTTAAGGTGCAGTATTTTATAAGTAGACTATTCAGTATATATAGGGCTGTTTAGGGGGAGATAAGGAAGCGTAAAGCCTCGAGGGGAAGTAATCTTGTCTCACACTTCTACCCCCGTAACCTTTAGATTAACCTCCCTCCCCCCCCCCCCCCATTGTGTCGTGTAATCGTTTCACTATTCTACATATTTCTTAACTCTCTCCAATAAAACTAAAAAATCCATTTTTAAAACAGAAGATCGTTTTGCAGATAAATAACTTGTTTTTTAAAAATTGGATTATTAAGATAGGAAAAAAACTACGTTGGCAAATAAGAAAAAAGCCGAAACAAATTAATATCATAAATTACTTATTCAAAATGAGTCTCAACACATTCAAATAAATTTTATCCGTATGTTTTCAAAAATACTATTTTTCTCTTTGAAAAACAAAAAATATTTAACAAAATTGGAAAACGGATAATGGAATTAATTCCATTTTTTGAGACACTAACAGAATAGCTACAAGGTCAGTGAGAAATACGTAGATACAACAGTACATAACTTATTTCAAATACAACCCAATATACTAATTACAAGCCATAGCCATAGAACTCGGCAAATCACAAACAGGCAACTCAATGTGAAAAAAATAAACAACTTCTACGGAGCAAGAACAACAGAGAACGCAGTACCACGGCTCTTCAATAAAATACCGGAGTACGTCAAGAATATCACCCAACCTACAAGAAGAGGAAGGGAAATAAGGAAATTCCTATTAAATAACTTGACTCTGGAAATCTAGACAAGTCACATGCCTCATACTGTTGGCCTCAATGCCTTTTTATTTCTGCTTTGAGCCGTTCCATGATTTTTTTATGCATCTTGATCCCAGTGATTCTTATCTATTGATGTTCATGTTTTTTTATTATCTCGATCGGTTACCTAGTCTCATTACTAAGTTTATATTTTAGTTTTACCTTTTACTTTTTTACATTTTTATATATTATCTGATACCTAGTCTCACTACCAAGTTTACTTTTACGTTTTATTATGTTCATAAAATATTAATATTTTTCATAGATATTTTATCCTTTGTAAATTGTACCTTTAACTATATATGCTATGTACTTATGCAAGAAAATAAAAAAGAAACGTGCCGACAAGCTGTATAAGGCTTGGTACAATCTATAATAATAAAAATATGTATTAATTTAATAATGAATAATAAAAAAATAAAAATTATAAAAATGTGTCTAGAAACATGCATATGTTTAAAGTATCAATGCAATGCAATCATGTATGAAATAGGCACATGACACACATTAATGTCATATGCACAAAGATTAAGCGCATATGTTGTAAGTGGCGAACAAGCGAAAAAAATAAAATTTGTGATAATTATTATGGATAATTATCACAAATTTTAATTTAATTAAATTTAACATCCCAAATTGAAGGACAAAGTTTTCAGTTGTTATGTATAAAATAATTATCGTAAATAAGAAATGACATTGATTAATGTTACTTGACATTGGTGTTGAGAGCTGAAATTTGTCGCTCTAACCTAGAAATTCTAGACGGAACAAACTGTGTAAATATCACGGTGTCGAAACGTAACATTCAAGAGTTTTTGTTGTTTTGCACAAGCTTTCAAAGCAATGCAATGTTTTTGACTGAAGAAATCTGTAATGTTAATGGTTGAATTTTATCTTATTAGTCTTTGTTAATTTAAATGGAAATTGAGAGATTAAAATGTTACTCTAAATGTACATCTTCAGTTTTTCTGAATTACACGTTTACCTATGTAAAAGAATAACGATGGGTACACAACCTTTTTGATCTTTTAAGTTTTGTTATTTTCATATAATATTATTATTTTTATATATATATTTTATTATTTTTGTTTTCCTGATGAAGAAGCCATTGGCTTTGAAACATGTTGATTTTTTTTCAATAAATAAGTGGTTTAAACAAAGTTAATTTATATTAATTATAATTATGTTACCACAAAATAAATTTGCTACATTTGAAGAAGTTTTTGATCTTCGTGTGCCGTGTTCGGACGTAGTCATTTATCTACTTTCAGGACCACAGACAGTATCCACCGTTTGTACAAACTGAAATCTGTCTTTGGCAACTTTGAGTACCTCTTCGATTCCGAGATCGGTCCACTTCCAAATATTTCGCAACCAGGACAATTTATTTCTTAGGCTTATATTTAACCTTCGTAAAAATATCGTGTTTCACAGATGTCGTAATAAGGTTATTTCTTTGTGAAAACAACTGATTCGTAAATCAATATTGTAATAAAATGTGTATTATGAATCGAAACCAATTGTATTATAACTTTATTTACTTATTATTATGTAACTTATTATGCGTGTATTAAAAAATATGGTGGTTACATAGATATTTTTTTGTAAAGCCAACAAAAAAGACATATACGAGTAAATTGGTAACTAATGATATTTACAAATATTATTTAAATAGTGGAAACAATTAGAAAAATTACTCTATCAAAAGAAAATTATTACCATTGTGATACGAACCGATACGAACAAAAAAAATCTCGTTTCGATCTGATACAGATTTGTGGTATATCTATATGCCATTTTCAAATAGCTATCAACTTTATATTATGCGATGATTCCCAAAAACCTTTGAGTAGGTGACATCAAGATACATAATTCATTTTATTAAAACTGGGATATCTGGAGAATTTACATTTATTTACTATTTTTTTATTAAAGAAAACACATTATTATTGTGAAGTTGTAATTTCAGAACAAAGTTCGGTGAATTATTAAACAAATTTTTATTAACAGGAAAGTCAAATTAACGAAAAACAATTTGAAATAACCCATAAAAAACAAGTTTTTATTATACTCCCTTTCTTTGTAAAATATAACAACAATTAAAGACGAATTAAAACATATAACATAACACTAAACTTACAGTCATTTAATATATTTCTAAATTGTCAGATGTTTTGAGCTGTGATAAGACACTTCATGCTTTGAAGATTAAATTCTAAAAACATTTGTCAGTCAAATTAGATTTTCGACATTCGTAGTGAAGTACCTATTATGTATACCGACGGAGTAATTCAAATTTAGAAAATATTCCGCGACGTTATCGGGCCGCTGTAATCAATCTTTTCGAAAGATTCCAATTGAAAAAACCAATAAAATTTCTAAAAATCCGAAATTATACTATAATTATTAATTATTTTTAACGAAAATTTGATAGATCTTCTTGATCGTCGCCACCAATCTACTTGCCAAGTTTCAGCTCGATTGGATCACGGGAAAAGGGTTAAAAATCGATCCAAAGTTTTTTCACCCGGCAAGCCGGCAAGCAAGCAAGCAGACGCCACGAGTTAACGTAATGGGAGTAAAAATTATAAAAAGCGGATTGCTTTAAAAACGGAATAAAAATATGAATCAATTAAAAAGAGACTACATATAAGGCCGAAAAATTTTCGTTAACTTATCAAACTGCCGTGGCGAAATTAAATAACGCGCCATCCCCGGATAGAATGGAGGTCCATTGGTTCGAATCCCAGTAGTAGTTAAAATATTTTTTCGTTAATTTGATTTTTCTGTATGTCTTTTATAATCGATTAATAAAGATTTGTTTAACTATTTTTTTATCAAAAGATATATTATTGATGTTGCAAGTTTAGTTCTTTAAACCTAAAACAAATAAAATAAATTTATTTTATTTATTATATTTATTATTACTAAACCATTATTCCAACTATACAATAAAATATGTTTAAATTAAAAATAAAAATATGGGCTTATACTCATATAGGGTAAGACCGGGATAGATGCCGCACTGGGATAGATGCCTCGTTTCTAAAAACACCAACTAGCAAAAAAAAAAACAGTAAATTTGTTGTTTAAATACGCGCCACATACGCCCCCCACCTCAGCGACACGCAAGTTGTTGTGCAGGGTGGACGTTTCTCGCTTGTGGGTCTGAAATATATTCGCAGCGGACGCGACGGACGCTTCAAAGTTTTAAACGTTAGTATTCACTGCTCCATATCTTTATAAGTAGTAATTGATTATAATTTATTTTAAATGTGTTAATACATTGGTTCATTGAGAACACATTTAGAAGTCAATCACTATTTTCTTTCATTTATTTTACTTAAAATATAAAGGGGCATCTATCCCTAGCGTATAGGATAGTCGCCCCGAGTTTTAAAAGGATAGATGCCCTTAGGGGCTTCTATCACTCTACACTATAAGAGCCCTGTCAAAGTATTTTTAAAGTGTATTTGTATTACGTCATGACTATTTTGGTACTAACTAATAAATATAATATGTGAATTTTGATAAAGAAAACCAAATGGCTGGAGACGAATGGTTCAAAAGTTTTATTGAGCCAGAATCCAGAGTTGTCTATCAGGCAAGCAGATGGTTTATCTGTCGCCAGGGCTAAAGGTCTTAGCAGAGAAGTGAATAATTTTCATGAACTTCTGACCAAAGTCCTGACCGATAATGACCTCTTGGATAAGCCTGAAAGGATTTATAATATGTACGAATCAGGAATTCAGCTTAACAATAAACCTGTAAAAGTTGTTGCAAAGAAAGGCGCAAAAGTAGACAATTCAGTAACGTTAGAGATATGAATTTTGATTAGTTATGCACATATATAATTATGATTATGCGTATCATATTACCCATATCTGAGGATTATAAATAAATCTTACATTGTGATTACTTATTCTTGTGGATTAGTCAAAAGGGCATCTATCCTTCCAAGCAATTTTACAGTGGGGCATCTATCCACATAGATGGGCATCTATCCCCAAAAAAATAGTCTCGCAAAAACGTAATTTCTGCAAAGCCAGTAATAGTTATGTAAACAAATACATATTCTAAAGCTACATGAATGATTAAACTAACTATATTATAGGTTTAATCTATGCCAATATACTTGCTATTAAAATAATGAGGCTCTTTCGAAAACTGGGGCATCTATCCCGGTCTTACCCTACCTACACGCGGTAGAAGTTATACTTAAAAACTAAAATAAAGACAAAATTATATATAAATGACGCTCAAAGTATTGAAAAAGAGAGTTGTAAAAATCTACTATTATCGATGTCGATTATTTTATCGAGTTTCATGAAAAGGATTAAAACTCACACTTGAAGAATGTAACCTCGAATATTTAAAATAATTGGGACAAACAAAAACTTCCTTAAAAAAACTTACCCATTAAAACCAAGTTTTTATTATACTCCCTCCCTAATTTCCTAGTGGAAACAGGTTTGGCGCTTAACCTACGCGTTGGGCTTTGTTGGGCTCGAGTCGGGCGACGCTACGAAAGGGATAAAAAAATTCGAAAAATCCAAAATTATACTATAATTATTAATTTTTTAAACGAAAATCTGTTAGATCATTTTTATCGTCGCCACGAGTCTGTCTGCAAAGTTTCAGCTCGATTGGATCACGGGAAAAGGGTTAAAATCGATCCAAAGATTTTTCGAAAGACAAGCAAGCAAGCAAGCAGACGCTACGATTTAAAATAAAGGGAGTAAAAACGATTGAAACATTCGTGAACTTGTTTATAAACAGAGTCATTAATTTTCAAAATAAATCCAAGTATCTACCTTCTTTCATGTCTTATCGATTTTCGGCCTAAAACGGTTCTGTATTCAAAAGTTTCGAAACAATGCAACTTTGACAGCTACATTGAATGTCGAATGAATGAATGTGTTATGTGTTCTGAAAACGAATATCCGGCAATTTCGTCGTTTTTGCAATGAATAATTTCTCGAATATCACTTTAAATCCATGGTGCCAACCAAAAACATTCTTAAAAAACGATTGAAATATTCCTGAACTCGTATGTAAACAGAACCTGACAGCTGACAAGAATTCAATATGGCGTCGTTAATTCTGTTATCGCATTTACGCTACACGTTTCGCTACACGCTGCGTGCGCAACTTCCGTTACAATAAAAAAAGTACCCTGAATGCGCCGAAAAAACTAAACGTAATTAAATTAAAATCGAAATATGTAATGCGGAATGAATGATATATACAGATATTGAATCCTCGTAGGTATTATGTATATGTATTATATTATAATACTTTAATGGTTCAAAATGCCAAAAGATAGCAATATTCGACCACAACTTACAATGAACTTAAACGTTTCTAGATGTAATATTACTACTTAATCCTACTTTTCCTTGCACAGCAAATGTTTACTCACGCGATTCCATTAGCGCAAGAATCGCAAAGACAAAAAGGTCGGAAAAATAATGTTTTACTTGGCAGCGGTCGCTAGGAATTATACACGAAAATATCGAGTGGCTGCCTCGGGTAAACAATTTTATGGAGCCATAAATTTTATAATTGCTCAAAATAATTTATGCATCGATAATTGTGTCAATGATTTTCAACCGCGAAGCGGGTGAGGTCACAAGTTCGAATTATTTTATTTAATATGCGTAGCTTGTTGGTCTTGTGGTTAGGACACTCGCCTCTTGATCCAAAGGTCGCGGGTTGGAACCTCACTCTAGACTAGCAAGTTAGCCCTATTTTCATAGCATAAGCGTTTAGCTTAGTTAGAAAATAGTAAGAATATTGATGTGACACGTATTCCGTGTTCACATCTCTATTTAAATATATATATATATATATATCTAATATATAATTATATATTAATTATATATATATATCTACTATATATATAATATATATATAGATATGGAACTAATATTTCCTCTCCGTGGACCGCCAAAAAAACACTTTAACTGTATACTAGGGCTAAGCAAAGACGCGAACCAGTGTTCTGTTTTGACGAGTTACAGCTAAGTTTTAAAATATTTTTTTCTAATTTGGATATATTTCATCATATTATTTTGTATTGAAAAAATAGATATTGTGAAACATATGAATTTTTCCTCGCGTTTTACGAATGATATTATAGAAAATGTCATATTTTAAATACGTTACAATAATTTCTCAGGGTATTTATTTTTATTATTAATACCCAACTCTTTACTTTATTCACTTTCAACAACACTTCACAATCTATTCTCAATATAATAATTTCGTTGTCTGTCTATCCATATCTGTCGGTTAGAGTGTGATACGCAATCATCGCGCGGCTCAAGCAACACGCAAAGGTCGAAATTACACGGTCTTGACATTTTCATATATATATGATAATATTATTTTATTATCATTAGTTTTAGGTTAAAGCGAATTGCCAATTAAAAAAAATGTTGTTTTCTATTCTTGTATTTTCAGCTTTAGAATCCTGCAATTTATATGTCCCTTGATTTTTCACGGGTGTACGGCTAGTAAGTCAATAAATTCTTGATAATTTATCGAACGTAATAATGTTTCAGCTTTCTATGCCTGCAAAATGTTGTCATTTTAATTCACTTACCACAGCACATAGGCCTATTAAGCGTTGGGAACATTCTCCGTGTCGGTAATGACGTAACTTCATTATAATTGGACATTTGAATTTGGTAGAATTTGGCATGGTTTATAATCAAAATGACATCGGAAAACTGTGCACGCTGTTATTTGATTGTAAATGTAAAAAGCCTATTGCGTTGCCCGTTAAATATGACGAACGCCGAAACAAACATTGCAGTATGGTAAGACTTAATACAAATCATTTCATTTTTCCTCCTGTCGTTCAATTGAAGTAAAGTTTATACATAATATTTACATACAGGATTATGATAGACTTAATGCAGCGTCCTGCATTTTCAAAACAAGGCCATGGCATGAAAGGAACCGCGAGATGACTTGACTAATATAATAAGTAACCTCACCAAAACTAATGCCGTAAGTGTGCCAAAGCAGCACAATGAATTGGATAGATAGATTTTTATGTATATCTTTCTATTATATTTGTTTGTTTGTATATTTTTATTTAGTTTTAAGAAAGGCACACATTTTTACATCTATTAATTGAAATAAACATAGAACTTAAACATAAAGATCCCCAAAACATATATCAACATAGATAATCATAAATAGAAACACATTTTCACATCTGGCACAAAATAAAGAAGACTTTTTAAAAAACATGAAACAACATAACAAGATCATACATTAAATTTAATTTTCACCATTTTGCACTTAACCTACGAAAAATAGTGAGACTATTTACTTCTTTCACAGTTGCTGGCAGTTCATTGAACAATTTAAAACCTTTATACTACAACTATTTTGTTTCCTGCCAGTTTTGTTTGTGGAAGCCTAAAATCCCCCCTACTTCTCGTAGGATAAGTGTGGACCTCAAAATTGTATGCAAATCAAATAAAATAATAAAAACCATCGTCCAATTGAAAAATTTAGGGTTTTTATCATTTTATTTAACTTGTATTGAAATGAATGGATTTTTCGTACTAGTTTTTCGTACTACCGGAATTTCTCGCACTAGTTGCTACCCGAGGTACCCGGGTACTCAACCTGGATGGACGTTCCCCCGTAGATAATTTTGTTTTATATCTCACAAATTGATATTTAGACAAGTTTCAAATAGTTTCTTAGAATGTCTCTACATCTCGTAGCAATGTCCATCTTCCCTATATTCCCTCCCTTTCAAATAATTTAAATAATGCTTTCCAAAGCATCCGGCGTTTATGAATAAAATGATTTAAACTTAAAGTCGACAGTGGTACCCGGGTACCCGCGTAGTAACCAAAGGGTTAAATGGATGAATCGCGTTGTGCTCCGAAAAAGGCTGTGACGTCACTCCTCACATTAAAACTTGACCATTAATTAGTTAGACATTAAATCGTGTGAAAGGCATTTTTAATCAGCATAAAAAATGTATTCCACGCCTAGCGGGACTGCGTCGGCGGTGATCTGCGCGGCGAAGGGTGCGAGGGAGAGGGCGGGCGGGCGGCCCGCGGGGGTGACAGAGAGGGGAGACCGTTTGTGGCGGCCCTCGACTCATCATCGATGGCGGACCCATTAGCGAGGGAAAAATGTGCTTGATCACGTAAAACCCGGGGCCGGCGGCGGCGCTTTACACGGCCTAATCCGGCCATCGCTGCCTTTTTGGTCGACCCTGATTTCTTTCTTCGAGCCGATCACCGAGATTAATTTATTCGCTGGAGTAACTAATAAAGTTCGACCGTATCTTCTTATCAAAATACACCAATACCCCGCAATAACGTTATAGGCAGGACCAGTCGAAAAATCAAGAATTTTCAAAAAACAAAACTTTAAGATATAGTAGGCAAGTACCTAATAATCGTAATTAAAATTTATTTTCATTAAAAATCAAAAAATGGGAAGAAAAATTCCAACAAAAACATATACAGAATGTCTCGTAACCAGTAACTTTGCAGGTGGAGTCCTGCCTTGATAATAAGTCGAAAATTTTCAAGCAACCATGACCAATTATCAATAATTATGGAGATATGCGATATCAAAATTTGCACTTTTTTCACTATTTCTGACTTATTCTTTCCAAAAAGTTTAACTATCTTTACAATAACTTATATCGATAATGAAAAATGACATCGCTTTAATACAAGTCGAATAAAATGATAAAAACCTTCTAAAAATTGAAAATAGAATTTTTATACAATTTTCATCATTTTATTTGAGTTTTATTGAAGCGAATAAATTTCGCATAATCGACATAAGTTGCTTTAATGATGGTTCAACTTTTTGTAAAGTTTTTTTTATAATTTCATTTGAGTTGTATTGAAGCGAATGATTTTTTTATAATCTATATAAGTTACTGCAATAAATTTCAACTCTTTACAAAAAAGTAAGTCAGAAGTATTGAAAAATCGTCAATCACTCATGTATCTACACGCGGTAGAAGTCATATTTAATAAAAATCCTTGAGTAACGATAGCCAGACCGTCAAAAATATGCTATAGACCATCTTTAGATCGTCAAAAATATACTGTACAATACATAGTATATTACATACTAGTCGTACACTCGTCAAAATCACAAATATAATTTGAATAATTATTATTTTTATTTAATTAAGGTGAGTCGTGGTGAGTGCATACAAGTGCATCAACGCTTCTTCCTTGTATACAGATCATGTTACAGTGGTTGCCATCTTAGAAAACTTTGTTAAAATCAGTTTAATTCATTAAGCTGGTGTCAGTTATTCGGCCCGATTCTGAAAATAACAATGTCTGGATCTTTAAGATCTTTATCCCAACACTTAATAGACGATAATAAAAATTAAAAATGTCCAGAGCGAATTTTGTAATTCTACAGCTCAAATACACTGTATTAAAAGATGATATAAGAAAGATTGTTTCTTACAAACGTATTAATTTCTTCATACACAGTGTCCAAATGAAATATCATGGCTAAACGAAATGTCACAACCGCGTTCGGCGTTACCGCGTATTCAAATCTTCCCATCTTGACATTTTTTGACAGATATGTCTGGATCTTTAAGATCTTTATCCCAACACTTAATAGACGATAATAAAAATTAAAAATAAACGAGACATAGCTTTACGTCGGTGTTTGTTTCTGTAAGTTTCTATATGAAATAGATATAGAGGGAGGGAGAAAGATGTAAATTGTTATCTGTCAAATGTCAAGATGGGAAGATCTGAATACGCGGTAACGCGGTCATGACAAGACATGATATTTCATTTGGACACTGTGGATGAAGAAATTTATACGATTGTAAGAAACAATCTTTCTTATATCATCTTTTAATACAATGTATTTGAGCCGTAGAATTACAAAATCCGCTCTGGACATTTTTAATTTTTATTATCGTCTATTAAGTGTTGGGATAAAGATCTTAAAGATCCAGACATTGTTATTTTCAGAATACGGATGATTAGCATTCAAATTATGAGCACTGGTTTATCTCGACATACGACTTGGGAGTGTCTTTGTAAATCATCTATAACTTCACAAAAACTTCTGTTACAGACACACAACTTAGTGAGTAGGTACTCTTTAGTTGCGTTATATTTTGTTTTGCATATATTGGTTTAATGAATATTTAAAGAATTTTGATTTATAAGAGTAGATACACTTTCCTTGTGATTTTATCATGCTGGGGGAAGTACAACAACATTGTGGATGCACTTCTCTTAGATGTTTTTATATAGACAAAATTGTTACTAGTGGTAAATCTACTTTAAGGTCCAATTGCATTTAACGATTTTTTTATTTAACAGTTAATTGTTTCTTTAAGTGATTTTATTTTTCTGCCTATTTAAAAAAATGTGATATGAAAAAAAAAATTGAGTTAACCGACGATTTATATGACATTTTAATTTCTCAATACTTTGTCATTATTGTGTAGTTACAGATGAAAATATTTTTTCCACTTTTTCGTTCAGCATAATCATTTATTAATTTTATTTTATAATTTTTATGAACGACAAGCGTCTCAGTACACCGATATATAGGGAACTCGAAATTAAATTAAATTCATTTCTCATAAACGTCAAGCATCACTCGAAAGCAATGTGACGAAAGCTTTTATTCTCGGTAAATTCAGAAATATTTCCTTACATTATATATACCAAGCTCGTGTTGTATTCACTCGAAACATAATGGTTCCACCCCATCTTGGAATCCGGTAAAGTCGTCGTGCAGTGGGCTAAATAGGTTACTGCCGTAGAACGCCAGTAAACATTTATAATACAATAAAATTTTGACACAAGATTTATCTCGTAAAATTCTCGCAAGATGTCGATGTATCACGTCGTTTTTTTGTGCGCTAAGCAAAATTTTCGCACAATACTTGAAAAAAATCAGCTGTAAACAAAAGCATTTTAAGGCTGTTTAAATTAAAGGAAGTACCTACTCCTTTTGCTTTAATGGTGTCAATCAATAATATATACCTAATCTTTTATTCATATTTAATGTACCCATATTTTAATTCGTGTACGTTTGATCCAAATAATTAGAATAATTTTTTTTTTAAATAAACTGTACTTATTTTATAGTTCTGAAAAAATGTTCAAGGTTAGATCACAGACTATAAAATTAAACAGAGTTGAAATAAACTTCTTATTTTTGCGAGAGGACTGGGGCACAGAGGAAGTCGGTACATCCCCGTCGCATATATTTAAGACACATTTATAACGCAGTGAAAATATTTATTCTTGCATAGTTAAACCCCCTCGTAGTAAACAAATCTTTTTTAGAATAGACTTTTTTTTTCATAATTTTTTCAAAATTTCAAGAGATATGGAACCAAAACACGAAGTAGAAAATATCCATCCGTTTATGTCTATATACTCGTATTTTAGTGGTTTCTGGGTTAGATTGATTTTTATGGACATACTCTCCTCTGCAGAGGGTCTCAACTTTCAGAAAAGTTAAATGCTCTTTAATATTTCTTATCAGATTTGGTTCTAACTATTTTGATAAATTTAAATTTTAATAGTAAATATTTCAGATAGGTTCGTTAATTAGTTTGATCCGCCATCTTGTTTTCTCTTAAAAATATTATCTGCGTTAATATTGAACTTGGAATAGAAGTAAAAATAAACATTTTCACACACAGAATAACTACATGGTGAAGGATTTTTTCTTTTTCAATCAAAAATTATTCACGAACATATCTTATAGACAAAATATATTATAATAATTCTAGATATCCTAAGTTTATTTTCTAGTACGAGTATGTGTTCAAACATATATTTTTAAATAACGATAAATCCGAATAAGTTAAATATATACGTATGTAGGTACAATTTAGCATATCATGTATACATAGCGATCTGTTTACTGAAGTCCGAGAACAAAAATATGCATTTTGAAAGCAAAGTGAAGATATACAAGACATATGTGCGACCTATTATGACATACGCTGTAGAGACGCGGGCTGACGCTGTCAGCACTAAGGGACTCCTCAGAACATCAGAAATGAAAATGCTGGGATTCATTACTGGAAAATCTTTACGTGATCGTGTCCGAAACCCAGACAAAAGGAAAACCTACAAAATAGAGGGAGTACGATGGAGTAGATCCAGAAGGAGATTCTGGAGAGATCACGTAGTCAGAATGGACAGTGACAAACTCGTGCATACAGCAGCGAATGGAATCTCCTCTGAACGACGCCCACCGAGAAGACCACCGAAAAGATGGAGGGATAGCTGGACCTCGTCATCCCATAAGACGTAGTTTTCTGTACCACAGATCAAGATCTACTGATAGAAAAAGAAGAAGAAGAAGAGGATGGGTATTTTCTTTACAATATAATAAAGCATCTTGTAACAGCGCAGCGTTGCATCCGCTAGACAAAAATACACTATTTTAAAAACAGACTCCAGTGGTACAATTCAACACCACAATTAATTTAAGCGATGTGCGGTCGGTTACGGTTTTAAAACGCAACCAACATTTTCGCTGTGATTTCTCGTATCGGTGCAGAATAGTGTGAACTGATTTCAGCGGTTTGCTCCTCTGTGAACTGCGAACTTCCGTGCGAGTTGAGCTTCCCGCGCTGATGGGATAATCAGCCGCCATTTTACAAATAGCCCGCCAAAACGCCCGCTGTTCGCCCGCCAGAAACACGTCCCGCATTGTTTGCTCTGACCGCTCGTTTCCCCGACCCGCGGCTGAGATTACCGGCTATCCCGGCTATCTAAACATGAGTAGTGAGTGAAGCTCGGTTGGAAAATATTATGATAGATACATAGAAGATAGACTTGTTTAAGCTAGTTCGTTTCCGTGCATTTAATTCTATGACTAAACTTGAAAAATGTTTTCATAATTCATTGCTTGTCAGTCTAATGGTTAATAGTAATGATACGAGCTCGTTATTGTGAGTATGCTTGTGTGATTGATAAACAATTGCAACAATTATTAGTACCTACTGAGATTTAGCTATTACTATTTTCTTAAATATTTTGACGTATATCCAAGACCTTTCTATATAACCTACAGTATGTCATCAAGACTGATATTTTAGACAACACCTGAACCGCTGTGTAAACCTGAGAACACACCATTGATTGCTTGTAAAATTACGAATCATCATAATATAATTGTAAGCAAATCTCACAATTACAATAGCTCATTACTAGTGGTAAAGAAAATCGACTAGTGATCGAGTTGTTTAGGTATTGCAGCCTCTTTCTTAGACGCCACCAAGTTAGACGTTCAGCTCACTTTATAAATAGAATGTTCCACACATTCTATACCTATAAAACTAAATGTCTGCCTGTCTGTTCTCTATACAAATGTATACAGTTTATCCGATTCGATTCAAACTTTGCATTCTTATACTTTCGGACCCGGCGGGTAACATAGGCGACATTTCCCCCCTATTCTTTTAACCCTTCCCCTCCCCGGATATATTTTCGATGCAAATCTGTACCGTTTGACCGATCGGACTCAAAATTTGGAAGCTTCTTTAGGACCCGGCGGGTAACAAAGGTGACATTTCCTCCCTCCCCTTTTACCTTTTCCCCTCTTCCTGATATATTTTCGATGCAAACCGTTCGAATCAAACCTTTATTTTCCCCCCCACAAAATTATTTAATTAACCCTTAACCCGGGTACGAACAGTAGTATTTTATAAATTGCATATAATTCCATAAATTAATTGTTTCACACGTTTTTCCCTCCTCAGAAATCATACGCTATGTTAAATTTACCTGAATTTGTTTTCTCTTTTACCCGTGGGAATACTCATCCCGTTTGTAAATTTGTGCATGTTTGGTTCGCAGTCTTTGATGAAATAAAAAAGTTACCTCTTGTAAAATAATATATTTCCGTGTGTTGCGAATTTTTTACCATAATTTCTCTTTGCGGTTCGGCAGAAATGAAATTCTAAAATGGCCTCTGCTCGATCTTCTCACTCTCGGCGAGGTTTTTCATTAACATTATATAAAGTCTCATCCCGTAAGGGTTTGAAGGTTTTTCTAATAATACACGGCTGGCATCCCCCTCCGCCGAGTGGTCTTCACCCCCATCTCTTTGTGCCACATTATAACGCGGGGCGTTTGTGCCGCACTTAAATATTATTTTTACATTTTTCCTTTAGCTTCCCTATGTAACATTTTTAATTTTCATCCCTTCAACATCATCCGCAAAAAAATTGCAAACTACTGACGAACTAACAACAGTAAAAGAGAGTAAAAAGTTCGAGAAGTCAAAAGAGTAAAAAATCTTCAACATTATATCCGCAAGATTTAGATCTGGAATAGAACTAAGCGTACACTAAGGTTACCTAGATTTAAACTAATTTTCCGTGTCAACACAATGAAACACGATGCGATTAATCTGAAAAACTTGATGGAAATTAATTTAGATTTTAATCTGAAAATAAATTCAGAAAACATTCAAATAGACTCAGTAAAATTCGACGTCTACGCACAATTGTTACACAAAACCAACTCGTGTATCTATGTATTCTAAAAAGACAGACAGTCAATAAATTTATCAATTTTTATTCTGATTTATCCGCCGCTAGGGCGAATCTAATTCATCCAATCCACGTAGGAACATCAGTGGTCAACGGACTGGCACTTGGCACACAACTAGCTTAAAGTGAAGTGCGAGACGACGAATCTGTGTGTGTGTATACGGGGACTACGAAAGCCTAGAACCGTCTCTAAGGAATCTCATGAGAGTTAAATCCTATCTCATAAAAGTCTCCTCCATAGACACCGGTCATAATAACGATTCTGTAGAAGTACATATATACGTTGGTTTGAATTGCCACAAGAGGTTGTATTCATTTCAATTGAAGGCGCTGCTCTTGGGTAGAAATGCCTATTTCTACCTAATAAATATTTATTGCATAAGCATTTTATTGTAAAAGGTATATCTGTGAGTTTTTCCCGGTGCTGAAAGATACTTATATTGCACAGAGTATAAAATTGTACACAGCTCAACCAAACCCATTATTTAGGCGACGGGACTGGGACACAATAAAAGAATATCACCCGCATACATACAGTTAAATACAGTTGAATTACCTATTTTTTTTGATAGTTTATTTTTATTTGTTTAACATTTCGTTTCAAACTAATATTTTCAGCGCAATAATATGAGTATGAATTTAATATCTATCTAAAGTTTGTAAGTTTGTATGTAGGAGGTTATCTCATCCGATTTCAAAAATTCTTTCACCAATATTTAGAATGGACTTTCGGGGTAGACAAAGTTTATATATTATCCCGTTAAAATAAAAGGGCTTTTCGTAGTGACCTATTTTACAAATAAAGTCGACGAAAAAATGATCGAGCGATGCGATTTTTTACGAACGAAGCCTTGACGGTAAGAGATATTTAAATATTTTTATAGAGAAGTTGTAGAACTCAAAAAGTTCTTTAAAAAATATACGAGACGACATATAACTTTATGTTAAGGTTAATACACAAATTGATAAAATATGACTAAAAGTTACTAAAAGTCTCCGCGTACGAAGCCGCGCGGGTAAGCTAGTAGAATATAATCCTCTGTAATTCTTGGTCACAGGCAAGGACTACAAGAAGGAGTAATTTACTTGAGATATCTGCAATGTTGTGTAAGATATGTAGTACCTAGGTAACTAACACTACTCTGCGTAACTAAAGCCATGTATTCACTAGGGGACAAATCGCGAAACATTCCGCTCGACATGTCGCATCAACATCTACGCTCATGTTTCGGGGACAATGACGCGGTCATTTGACGTGTACACACCGGGACTCGCATATCTTGTCGCGGAAATGTCATCCGATGAGGTTATGGATGACAGCTGCGGTATCTCTCATTTGGCGAAAACGGGGTTCCGCGCAATTCGAAATGTTTTTTTGGGTCGCAATTTCAAATTAACGAGCGTTTACTGTAGTACATTGAATATTATTAAAAACAAGGTCCTTTTTGCAAATAATTATTCTTTTCCAGACGTCGCGGAAATATATCGCCCTATGAGGTTATGATGATAGCCGCGTATCTGTTTATGTTAATGAGTTTATCGAAAAGTAAGAGGAGAAAAAAGAGGAGAATCTTCGATCGATACAGCTAGATGAGTTCAAGAACGATTTCGTTTCCCCGCATTGTCATCTTGACAGATACAGCGCATGCGTATTCACTTGTAAACATACCACGTGGTACTGACGCTCCGCGGAATGTTGCAGTGAGTACGCTCGGGTACCGTGCGCATGGCAACGTTGCCACGGCACGTAGAAATGCCGCGCTATGTTGTGCGCGAGGTCGCGGAACAGTGCACGACGTTGCAACGTCACGTAGACTCTATGCCGCGCGTGCTGTTGATAGACAATTTGTCCCCTAGTGAATACATGGCTTAATACTACAATGTGCTTACACTTGTTCCGTTTATGGTTTTAGAGTACGCATTAGAAATGCGCACAAAAACTTTTATATAATTTAGTGGTTTCGATCGATGTTCATATTTTTCTAACGATTCCTTTACGATGTTTCTTTGAAAAATAGTTTTTCGAGGTTTTTTAATAAATAAAAGTGTAAAAATATATGTAGGTAGGAATTACATAAGATTTATAAATTCTTCCTAGATGGTTATAGTTAAACGTAGGCACTTAGTAATACATAACACACCACATAAATACAAACTATTTTATTCTCAGGAATTATATATATGCACAATTTTTTTAATTATGTAGAGTGCATGCCCTTGCAGTGTGCTGACTGAACGTAATGGAAATTTGGTCGGTCGCTGAGGCGTATGTGCTAAAAATCTGTATGCGGTAGAGTGAAATTTGAACGTATTATGAGCGAATGGGAAACTGCTTGCAGAATACTAAGGGCCGGTTGTTTCAAGTTGGATTAAAGTAAGCGTTCATTTAAAGCATAGATATTTACTAAAACGGATCGTCTCATTGGTGGAGAACGTAAAAATCTATGCTTTAAACTTACTTTGATCCAACTTGAAACAACCGGGCCTAAGTGATGTAAATTGAAAGGTCGCACGGGTGAGGATGTAAAACAAGTGATGAGGGGATGATAAACAAAATATATGTGTTGTAAGTAACAGGTATATAACAAATAAAACAAGGAATATAAGTTATCAAGCACAGAAAACGTAACTACGTCTACTTTAGCACGATCAGGTAAACCAAATACTGCTAGATAGTTCTTTAAACGATACGTGTGTATGAAAAACACACAAATGTGGTTCCAAACAGAGCAGTAGTGGAAAATGACAAGTTAATTAGTTGAGAATTTATTGAAATTCCAAATCACAATATCAAATAGTTAGGATAATAAGAATTACTAAGAAATAAATCGGAATAAAATAGTAAGTATCTCGCATTAACATTATTATTACATACTAGCTAGGTACGTCTACGATACTTTTTATGTTTTAATTTCAGCTGTATTAGATGTATATTTTTAACTGTATATGGTTACGGATATTTTATACGAACCGTATGTTTTTCCGAGAAACGATTCTCGTCGTTTCGTTGAATTCATATTCAACGTCATCGGGAGGACGACCTGTACCCTTGGAGGCACAGGGCGGTAGGGATGGGCGTTGAATGGACGGACTAGTTGAAATCAACCGTTGACGTTGCATCGACGCGTCGACCGTTTACGTTTATCGCATGGACTAGTTGAATTCGTAGACGGTGGACAGCGGACGCCGTGGTCGGTGGACGATTCGAGATTAACGCAATGCAAAGCAACGAGCGAGAGCAAGACAAAACGTCTCCGTTTATTTCTCTGTCTCGCTGTCGTCTTGTAGATGCCATAGACGTCATAGACGGCTCGACAGGTAATTTCATTTCAACTCTAAAGTACACTACCATAGAGTGCAGATCTGTGTACACGAACGATGACTAGAGATTTGAAATTTGAATACATGCGTAGGGCGAGATAGGCTTAATAAGCTATTATCTATTATTTTTTACTTGATTTTTTGTGATGTCACGTGCGACGATTCGGTGAATTCCTAATTTTACGCTGTATAAAATAAAACAATTCTGTTTAATTAATTTATTTTTTATTGAACTATTATTAATTAACAGGCCGGCTAGATATTTTTCTAAAATCAAAATTTTATTCGATCTATCTCGACTTCTTATATTTACCTGAAAAGGGATTCTAAAATTTAATTATTGTGTTATTTCCTTACTTTTCAACTTTAGCATATAAATGATAAACAAACTTGTAGGGAATAAAATTTTCTATACCTAACTATGGTCCTTATTCAGGAGTCCAACATTAATATTATATATGTAATATAATCTTGAATTTAGGTATAATTAATTTTTATTAAAAATTCCCTATTTTCAACTTTATAGATAAAAAAATAAATCTATTATAATTTTGTTTACACCACTTTTTATTGGTTTTTTTACATGTTTCGGGAACAATGTTCCTTTTCTCAGATTGAGCATTAAACTAAAGTTGACAAATAGTACAGATATATTTATTTATTAATAATGTCACCACAAAGTGAAAGCCTGACTTTGAAAGATGTATTCTTCAATAAATTTCTATATAACATCTCAAATGTAAAGTATTTTTAAATTATGTATTTATTTATAAATTTATAGATAATAAATAAATGTAAAGTATTTTTTACCGCACCTCATAACTGGTGCCTTTATTACGCAAAATCATTGTTTCCTTCCATTTTATTTACTCACATTTTAATGCTTATACCCAATACTATGACTGCTTATATATGTAGTTTATATTTATATTTTACTGCTAACACCTGATATTGCTGTGTATACCTACTTCTTTCTTTGTTATATATAGAAAGAAGTATATAAAACAATATGTAAAAGCCTATAATGTGCGTAAACAAATAAATAATAAAATATTTCTTTTTACATATAAGCACAAGTAGCGGTTTTACTTTCCCCGATACTATATTCCTTCGAACTTCTTTAAATTTTAAAAATTAACGTCATAAAAATAGCCAACGGTTGAGCCGTCGAGAAGTGTCGCGTTGAACCGTAGACAGTTGACCATCGTCCCGATGTTTAGATAGAACGTCCGCGACGTCCGCGTAACGAAGTTGACGCGTCAACTAGTTGACGAATTCAACTAGTTGATCGTCTCGTCGACGGATGGACATGGACGGTCTCGTTTCGTCGACGGTAAATACGTCGACGACCCATCCCTACAGGGCGGACTGATTAATGCTTCCGGGCGCGTAAATTATATGCACTTTGTTGTGGAGTGTTCACTTCTAAGACCGAGGTCACCAGTGCGCAATACGTACTGGTTACGTCGGTGGACTTTTCTGCGATGTCTCTCAAAGCTTGAATCAAAGTCATAAGAACAGGGCACCAAATACTTGATTGTTTGTAACTGTCATCTCTATTGAAATTGGGATGTTTATATATTTCAATGGACTCCCTCACTAATCTGGGTATAAGCTGCAATCCTGTTGAAAAGATTTTTATCTTGTCAAATTTGATGAAGTGACAGAGATTCCCTCTGGATGCACGTTCGCAGATTGCCGATATTGTTTCTTCAAAGTGTAGCGATATTGCGTTTGGTTTGTCCTATGTATTAAGGGGTTACGTGTAGTCAGGATTTTTAAAAAATCGATTTTTTTTGTATGAGTATTTTCTTAAAGCAAAATGTTTCAAAAATATTGTGTGAAAATATCAACTCGATCCGATTATTAGTTTTAAAGATACCCAACGATAACTGTAGGGCCCTCTGCTGCCGCCCGTACTGACACGCGGACGGTACTAGAGCCGGCCGGGCCGACAAACGGGGCGACTGTTACGGAACGCGTTTTTTACCTGATTAATTCAAAGAATAATGTACGAAATTTCTTTTATGCTTCTAATTTTAGACATAAGACCCTTTAGGTTAACTGAGATTTGATTTAGTGTTAGTACTTCAGTGGTAGTGAAACCCAGCAGTCGATAGGTAGATGATCATAATCATTTTCAAAAATTTATAATGAGACGTCATGAAGGTATGCAAGGAATATTAATGATATACAATGCATAGGATTAAATTATGAACCTAATGCACACCGGTATGCTGAAAAACTCGATATAGGGCGCATAAAGATTGCTGACCAACGTGCAAATCAGGTCACTCGAGAAGGCAAAATGAGACGTAGATAAAAAAAAATCGACATCTTGGAGGCTTACACATCGGCAGAAGATGTATTATATGTACCAGAAATAGACGACTCTACGTAAGTAATTTTTTAAATTGTATTTGTATTAATTATTTATGCATAAAACTTTAAACGCGTTTTTCGATATTTTAAAAACTACTGGACGGATTTAAATGAAATTTAAACGTCATATTTTAAGCATTAAAAACTTTTGATTTAACTAATGATTTATTTTTTTTGACTTAAACTTTTTTTTTGTAAATAATAAATGAGCGATTTTTTCCCTCAAAATTCATAATTATACTTTCAAAGACCGCCATTTTGCTAAATTTGAAAAAAAATAAAAAAGCTTTGATTAAGCACAAAATAAACTTTTGAACTACTAATTTATTTTTGTTTCATTAAATTTATATAAACCACTAAGAAGCACTGATGGACACCGCGAGGCACTACTTGCAAAACAGGGGTCAAGAATCGAGATTCTATCGTGGTCCAGTATTAATAATTTTATTTGAAATTTTCGTTATAGTTACTTAAAATGTAGTGTAAAACGTTGGTATTATGTATTTAATCAAAACATTTAACAACCGTTCAAAAAAAAAATTTGAAAATGTCTATTTTGTGCGCCTCTGACTACACGTAACCCCTTAAACAAATATTATATATATTATATATTATATTATTTAGTCACAATAGAAAAACAATATTTATTGTTGCACTTAATAATATTTTGTGCCTAATCATTATTTGTAAGTGACGGACATGTTTGGACATGGTAAATTATCTATTTTGATAACTAGCAGTAAAGCCATTGGTTTGCCACGGCTCGCTGCTAGGCCCTGTGATTAGCTATAGTAGCCGCTTCGCGCCCAATGGTGCATGACCTAAATATAGTAATAGAGATATGCAATATCAAAGTTTGCAATTTTATTTTAATATTTCTGACTTATTTTTTGCATTAAATTGAACTATCATTACATTATTAAGAAAAATTCATCCGCTTTAATACCTGTCGAATAAAATGACAAAAACCTCGCAAAAATTGAAAATATATTTTTTACAAGGTTTTCATCATTTTATTTAAGTTGTATGAAAGCGAATGAATTTTTCATAATTGATATAAGTTGCTGTAATAAAAGTTCAACTTTTTGCAAAGAATAGGTTTAAGATATTTTTAAAAAATGCAAATTTTTATGTTGCATATCTCCATAACTATTGATATTGGTCTTCTGTTATATTTGAAACTCTTCGCCTGATATTCCTACATCCACGATTTTCTTCCGTCACATTTTGAAGTTTGCAACTAGCATTCACACTGAAGTAGCAGTTTTTTCTTAAAATATTAGTGCAATTGCGATTTCAATAAAACAATTATCCTTGGTTTTCTTTTTCTTAACCTATAAATTATTCTTCTTAACCTATAAAAAACACATTTTAATCTAGAAATAAATATTAAAAACGCGTTACGTCAAATTCAAGATCAAAATACTTAGATACTAACAGAAAAAATAAAATTAATTTAAGAAAATATATAAAAGTATATCAATTTAATTCTCATTAGATACCATTCTTGAAAGGACTCGAATATTCAATATCTAAATGTATTCTTAAATAATTTATGCACCTCGCTTCTTTAACTTATTTTCATACGATTTCTTTATATTTTGAAACTGGCAATAACTGTCTGCGCACTACATGCTTCGTTTTTGGAAGAATCATAATATAGATATTAATATTCGGATTTTAATATTTCATTATATCTGATGGATAAATATTCATTCTGCTTTTTTCCAAAATATTTATTAAAACTCATGTTTCAATGGGTATTACGCGCCTTCCATATGGTTTATATAAATAAGCAATAAAATTGGTAAATCCGACAACGCTACGGGCAAAATTTCCAGGGTATCCTAGTAACATAGCTACAGTAAACCACAAATAGTAGCAACAGGTTAATGTCATTTGCGAAACGCAATCTGGTTACTGATGTCATCGTTATCTCGCGTCACTTTAACATTATTTTGTATCTGGATAGGGTTTTCGAAATGTAAATATTCGAACCGTAAAACCATATTTTTTAAGCTAAAACCGAAAAATTAAAACCGCCTCAAAAACCGCGGTTTTCATTTTCTCAAAATGTCTCAAGTGTTAATGATGAACCACTGGGAGAGAGTCCAGTTCTCCCACTAAAGGACAAACTACAAGAAACGAACCATGAAAATATTATGGTTCAGAAAAATCAAGCGATATAGCTCAATCGATGAAGCAGGGATTTGCGCTATTTTAAAAACTTTTGATAGTACAAAAAAACTCAATACGTAATATTATATCATACCAAGTGCTCTCTACGATAAAATCGACATCTTTATATGACGGACGGACTAAAGGACTTTTTCCCTGAAAACCAATTTTTGCTCGAAATTGCGATCTCGAGTAAATAATAAATATTAAATAATAAATAGTTTAGGGCCGGTTATATGAACTTGATTTATAGTAGGTAATGGTAATGATAATGGATGAAAGCATAGATTTTTACGAAAACGGGTTGCTTGATTTATTAAAAACGCAAAAATCTATGCCTAACCTAAAAACAAAAAATATTATTAATCAAATTGATACAACCAGCGCTTAGTGTTTCTTAAATTTTATTATTTAAGTCCAAATGAAAGTAGTAAAAAAATTTATTTTACTTTTATTTCAATTAAAAAAAAATTGTCTTTAAATTTTCTTTTATACTGAAGTTTAAAAATCAAAAATCCCGATTTTGAATAATGAAAAACCGTGGTATTCTATTTTCTAAAATACAATGTTTTTCAGAAACCATATATCTGGAATAGAGATGCATAATATTTTAGAGATCTTAATCTGTTGTTACCTGTTCCTGATTTATTGTACATTTATATACATATATTCTTGAAGTTATACCTATCGTATAAGTTTAAATACGTATATTTTCAGTGTACACTTGCATAATTCTATTTTAACAAATTATCAAATAAACAAACTGAAAGTTCACATTTTTTAATTTATTATTTTTTGCGAAATTTTATGGTTTTTGACAAATATTAGTGCTCCATAACTCCATACCGCTGTGTCCCACTTTCAAGTCATGTTTTGACCTACATAATCAATCCGTACATATCTTGACAATCCGTAAAATCTGTGCTTGGAAAATCCATACTTGATAATCGAAAACAAAAAATCTGATTTGGAGAAAACACCATGAAATTTTTTCCTAATTTTATCCTAAATTTCCTAACAATTCGCCACAGCTGTCCATTTTCCCTTCGCGACCGAATAAAACCTTACCCATCAATTCTAGAATGGGAAACCACACCGTAATTATACTAACTAATTATAGTAACTATCTACACCTAATGATAGGAAGGACTCGAAATTGAAAAATTATATGTAGAACAAACTGTAATACAGTGAATACAAAATTTATATGTTAATTTTCATTTTATCATAGTTGGTAAACCTTTCAGGCCATCTTTTAATTTGGAATTTATTATTAATACTACACGTTTTCTAAATTTTTATTTAATTATTCTCTATAATGTATAAAGACTGCCAAAGTATGTTCTGAGTTACATTTTTTTGCGAAAAACATAAATTGCCGCTGGATTCTCGAGAGATTGGCAATTATACCATCACCAAGGCCTCCTTCTGACCCTCATTTTATTCAGCGGAAAATGACACTCAATAAAATGTGCTAAATTTAGAATTTCTAGTTTATTTCGCGCGAAAAGAAAAGAAGTGGACGACATGTTGATCATTTTATTGTAAAATAATTTCTAAAAATATTTGTATTAAAATACCGGAATAAAAATTACTTGCGAAAATATTATTATTATATAATATTATCCTAGTAAATCACATTGATAACGAATACATTATTAGGCTTACTTTAGAATGGACATCACTGTGGATAATTCAATATACTTGATTAGAAGAAGTATTAATTAATTTTATCTCTGCTGTATTGGTAGCTAAAAGTGAAGCTGAACTGCAGTGACTAGTGACGAGTCATCCGCGAAAGACATGGCATGATTAGATAAACCAAAGACCACGGGGGGTGGAGAACAACCTTGCTTAAAGCTTCAGCAACTAGCGTTAGCTTGGGAAGATTAATGAGAATAGATTGGGCAAGATCGGTATACCATCTCCGTTTACGTAAGTTTGCAATTGTATTTTTGTTACATTGTATGAGTAAGTATCAAAAAATTACATTTTATATAAATTATATATTATTTTTATACAATCATTCATAAGAAAGTATTTATTAATCCAAATCTATCTAGTGAGAGGAAGAAACTATTCAATCATTTTGCATAATTTAATATACAACGCTATCCATTATAATTGAATAGTTTCTCGTATATTTACTTTTAGGCGCTGTAGAGATGCAAGATAAGCCATTTATAAATTTAAACGACTAAAATAATACATTTAAAAAATTGGGTTAACTTTATTTTTAACCTACGAAAATTTTGTAAGCGTGGAGTATCTCAAAATCCTGTCCACGGACCTCCTACCTTATCAGAATTATAACGTAAAACCACACCACGTGCGGTGGGAGCTTTATGGCCGTTTTCAATCAATTTACGTCCGAGCGCATCAGAGGAACAAACATGCGGGCTGTTATACAGCCTGCACTAAGCCCCCGCACACAGCGGCTCAGGATAAGCCCTGTCGACCGAAGCTATCCGCCCAAGTTGTTTGAGACAGTTGCGAGATCAAATTTGAGACTCATAATGCAATTGCGTTTAAGCTTTAGAGTCGCGTTAGACGCGGGGTCCTGTTTTGTTTTTGAAAAAAGCTAATTAAAATGCTTCGAAGCAATATTTTATTTATCTCTGGGTATAACCAGAGATCATCTGTTAATTAAAAGTATAGTTTTATCAAATAGGTTTTTCTTTGCATTTTCTGGCTACGATGACGACATTACTTTTTAAATGTTATGTAATATTTTTTTATATATTACGTGCAGGTACTTTATAATTTTATATATTATATGTAAGTACTGTTTATAAATGTTTTATATAATTCTTTCTAAATTATAACATTTTTATGTAAAAGCCTACAATGGACGTGAACAAATAAATAAATAAAATCACATTTCTTTAATACAAGGAAAACTATATTTATATTTGTTTTCAGCTAAAATTGTGAATCAACATCAAGGTTTTTTGTATAGCGGCTAATTGTATAGCATCCAAGAAAAAAACCTGTATCACCATGCTCGGGTTCTCACGTGCATGCTCGCAATTTCAAAATTGAACGAATCTATGTTTGAATTGCTTCCGCACCCACCTTATTCTCCAGATCTGGCTCCCAGCGACTTTTTCCTGTTTCCTAATTTGAAAAAATATCTCAAGTGAAAGAATATAATTCAATTGCTGTAGTGGAAAGCGCTGTAAACCAGTATTTTTCAGGTATAGACAATGAATTTTTTGTGCCGGTTTAAAGAATGGGAGAAACGTTGGACCAAATGTACCGAGTTGCAGGGAGTCTACGTCGAGAAATAATTTTTGTTTTGCTTCAAAATATGTGTTTTTCTTAAAAAGGTCGGAAACTTTTCAAATAGCCCTCGTAGCAAAATGATTTTGTGATGACATTATTAATATAATTAATAAGAACATACTTTGTTTTAACCACTAATTTGTTGAAAGTATCAATAACGGTTTAAAAATAAATATATGGAAGATGAATAAATAATAAAGTACTTATATGAAAACAAACATAAAAGATAACTTATCGTAATTTATATTATTAAATTTACTTTTGAGTCTTTTCTTATTTTCAAAATTTCTAATTTGTCCAAATATAATTGCGTATAATTTGTACGTAAAATTTATAAACCCTTATTAGTATCAAAAGAATAATCCATTTCTGAAAGGTGATTAGAAAATTCTTTTTGCTTCTTGCTAGAATTCTTTTTGCTATTTAAACACCTATATGTTCCTTAAATCTAACATCAAAATTTCTTTTGATATTCTCTAATATATTTATTGATGTGTTGCATCTTTCCTCTTGCTTTCTTGCAATCTGTGGCAGTGATTTCGTGAAAAAGGACGGAATTGCGTAACAGGAAATAAGACGCTGGGGAAGCGTGCGCAATTTCATTTGACCAATGAGCGCGCAATGTGAAAAAATTATCGTTTATAAATAAATCAATATTCAGCAAGTGCCATCACAGCGAAGACGCATACTTCCAACATTCAACGCTTCTTATTTTATATATATGTTGCGCGTCTGGTGTCAAGCGTATGGATGTTGTAACTTTGATATATTTTGGCTTATATCTTCGAAACTATCCAATAAATATATTTTTTTACATTAATGTTAACAATAACTACCCTTAATGATTTACATTCTCATTTTTAAATATTTATTCGAAGTTTTCATACAATATGTGTAGCGGCACACTACCGTCATCTATGAAAATAAATAAAAACTTATAATTGACCAAACACATTTATAAATAAAAATGCGTATGTAGATATATACGGTACCTACTAGGGATGGGTCGTCGACGAAACGAGACCGTCCACGTCCGTCCGTCGACGAGACGATCAACTAGTTGAATTCGTCAACTATTTGACGCGTCAACTTCGTTACGCGGACGTCGCGGACGTTTATAACATCGGGACGATAGTCAACTGTTTACGGTTCGACGCGACGCTGCTCGACGGCTCAACCGTTGGTTATTTTTATTACGTTAATTTTTAAAATTTAAAGAATTTCGAAGGAATATTGTTTCGGGGAAAGTAAAACCGCTACTTGTGCTTATATGTAAAAAGAAATATTTTATATATATATATATATATTTTTTTTTTAATAAATTTATTTGTTTACGCACATTATAGGCTTTTACATATTGTTTTATATACTTCTTTCTATATATAATAAAGAAAGAAGTAGGTATACACAACAATATCAGGTGTAAATAGTAAAATATAAATGTAAACTACATATATAAGCAGTGAAAGTATCGGGTATAAGCATTAAATTATGAGTATAAAAATTAAAAATATAAAGTACAAAGCAGTAATGTGTGTATAAAAAAATATATTAGGTACACATCATTACATATGTACAGGGTTATTTGGAAAACATTAATAACCTCGCAGGACTATATTCCTGCCTTGATTATGAGTATTATTTTTTGTAAAACGTTTTTTGTAAAACGACTATCACTACACTAACTCAAATCGATTACGAAAAATTCATTCGTTTCAATACAAGTTGAATAAAATGATAAAAACCTTTACATTTATTTATTATCTATAAATTTATAAATAAATACATAATTTAAAAATACTTTACATTTGAGATGTTATCTAGAAATTTATTGAAGAATACATCTTTGAAAGTCAGGCTTTCACTTTGTGGTGACATTATTAATAAATAAATATATTTGTATTATTTGTCAACTTTAGTTTAAGGCTCAATCTGAGAAAAGGAACATTGTTCCCAAAACATGTAAAAAACAATATAAAGTGGTGTAAACAAAATTATAATAGATTTTTTTTTTATCTATAAAGTTGAAAATAGGGAATTTTTAATAAAAATTAATTAAACCTAAATTCAAGATTATATTACATATACAATAATTAATGTTGGACTCCTGAATAAGGACCATAGTTAGGTATAGAAAGTTTTATCCCCTACAAGTTTGTTTATCATTTATATGCTTAAGTTGAAAAGTAACGAAATAACACAATAATTAATTTTTACCATCCCTTTTCAGGTAGATATAAGAAGTCGAGATCTATCGAATAAAATATTGATTTTAGAAAAGCCGGCCTGTTAATTAATAATAGTTCAATAAAAAATGTCAAATATTATACACATCGCTCGTTTTTTTTTATTTAGCTATTATTTTCAACAAATTAGTGGTGAAAACAAAGGGTAATAAAAACTATGTGTCAAAAATAACATAGAGAATTATTTCATTGTTGGCGTATTTAACAAACAGATTTCAATGTGTATTTGATTACACATTTTTATCGATTGTTGCGCGGTATGATCGATAATCCTGAAATTATGCAGAGCATTGGTTTGTATGTTCCTGATAATTACACTAGACATCGTCAGCATAGATTGTTTCACATTCCAATATACAGGACCAACCTGCCGATGGTTATGCCTGTTGGAAGAGCCACAGCTATGCTGAACAAAATTGCTTTGGGTATTGATATATTCCATGTGTCTGAGGGGGTTTTCCGAAGCGGGATTCTCCTACACCTTTGACCAGATTTTATGTTATTTTTAATTTATT
>JADDOH010002505.1:0-19274 GCA_016648135.1 Agrypnia vestita | reverse complement strand
CTTCACCGCTAGACTTTTTTCTTTGGGGACACGTAAAAAATCTCGTTTATAAAGTACCTTCGGCAAACGAGGAAGAGATGCGAGGTCACAAAATTGAAGCATTCAATAAGGTGTCCAGCGAGAGTGAACTAACATTACCAAGCGTTCATCAATCCTGCATTAGACGAGCCGAATTGTGTCTCAGAGTTGGTGGTCAAAATTTTGAACATATTATAGTAGGTGTGTGGTGAGATTTTTAAAAGTTTTGATGTACAATTCAAAAGTTGATAGTTTATTAAATTGATAGTGTCAAGTCTTGTTTGAACTGTTTGAAGACTTGTTTGGGTGGCCAGTAACCTTAACCAGACATATCAGGGTAAGCATAAACAAAATTTACCAATATTTTATGTTATAGCCGGCCCTACATCTGGGTGCCTATCATGCCATCTAATGCCTACACGAGTATACCTGTAATAATAAGCAATTGATAATGTGCCTACAGCGTGTGTACGAAACATAATTTTTTATTTGAATGTATTTAAGACATGAATTAAATGATTGATTTATTTTTCGAAGTCGCAAGCCATAAATACATAAATATTTACTGAATAGAATATGCAGTACTGTAATAAAATATGTATTTTATTTAACGCATCTTAGTAACTGACAGATAGTTACGATTTTATCAAAAGGAGGTACGCATTTTTTATGTACGCATACATGAATTAGGTGCCTATTTCAAATGTGCTTTGAAGATATTAACTATAGACGTAATCTGTAGACTGATAAGCGAAACAATTCCACAAATTTCATATGATTCTCTTAAAAGCCTAACGAAGAAAAACGTATTTCTTTTACATTTATTTTTACAAATTTTATTGTATCCAATCTAAATTTAAATTAATATTTGAGAGAAAAATTAATATTTTATAATACGTATCACATTTTCAAAAAAATGTTCGTGATACATGAAGACAATGTCTTTACATAAGTTGTTATATACGGAGCTCGACGCCCGTTTGTATATAAGGAATTAGTGAATTTTTAGGGAAGTAAAACACTATTATAATAAAGAATGAAATTAACACGATTTTTATGAACAATGAATAGTACATTTTGACAATTTGCGTAACATTTATATGATTATGAATATTTTTTGCGTGTGGTTTTGTTTATATTTTCTAGGTCAAAATCAGTATGTGTCATTGAACCCTGCAAATATTATATATTTGAATAAATTACATAATATTTAACCCTTATAATACGATGTTGGAATTTTTTTTAGTTGATAACTCAGCAATCAGTGACATTAGGTCATGGTTACTTGAACATTTTAGACTCATAACATAAGCAGGAATCTACCGGCCAAGTTTCTGTTGCTAGCTCTGGTACACCCTATAATTAATTACATTGTTAACACGGAAAATGATTAATTAATCTTATTTAAAATGTTGATTTTCAAATTTTGCGAAGATATTTTCCTAAATTTTCTTAAAAAGAAATCCTTTGTTTTATCTCAATTTATTTTCATGCACTTAATGTGGGGTTGAAATTTACATCTTTACGTATATTATAAAAATACTGCATACACAAATGCGTTGAATTTATTAATGAATATTTAAGAAATTAATCACCGGCACAACTGAGAGTAGTTGTCCACCTTCCGTTCAAACATGTAGCGAGGTAACCCTCTGATGGAGAATATCCTTCATCGCACCCCACAAACATGGCTGACCCTGCAGGAACAGTGTCTCCGGGTCCAGCTTCTTCATTGCTAACAACGGAGAGCCTTCCGTGGGGGGGGCTTTCCGGGATGACACAACCACCTGTCGAGTCACGTGGATCATCGGCTTCAGTATTAGAGCTGTGGTAATACATTTTATCATTCAATATTTTTAAATATTAGGACTTTTTTATTCCTTAGAAACATAATTGTTATAACAGAATAACATAAATCATTTTTTGTCATAATTTTTACCTTAACAATCTTCTGATGGATCCTCTATCGCAATACTTTTCATCTTCTCCATTTTGACAATCAGGAAATCCATCACAGAGCTGCATTTCATCCAAACATGTTTTTTCAGAGCAACGTAATCTGGAATAGAAGATCATTAAATCTGGAATACATATAGATCATTGTGATATAAATATTTTATATCCTACCAAATATTCAGGGTATCATTTTATAAAACTTGTCTCATAAAAATATCTTCTTGGGAGAATCCCTCATTAGAAAAAACTGAATGAAAAAGTAGTCATCTGTCCAAGGCCATGCTGTCGGTTATGGTAGTCGCTTCGCGACAATTGATAGCTACTGCGCAAGTAGGTCTGATATGTCTTAATGCCAGCTATCTATATATAATAATTTCGTTGTCCTCGGTCCGCAACGTCTGTAACTTGTTGGAATTACAACTTAAGTTATTTAGAGTGTGACACGCAACCAGCCCGTGGGCCAGGTCACGCGCAAGGGTCGTTGTTAATTTATTACACCTGTGATTTTTTATGGGTGTACGGTTAGTTTAGATATAATTAAGACAAAGTATTTATTCAGTATTTCTACCCAAAACCAGCCATAACCCAGCTGTCACTGCTGTCGGTTTGGCCGTTCGTCGACATGTTGGAGCGATGACAGCTATTTACGTTTTATTAGGGATGGGCGTTGAATGGACGGACTAGTTGAAATCAACCGTTAACGTTGCATCGACACGTCGACGGTTTACGTTCATCGCATGGACTAGTTGAATTCGTAGACGGTGGATGGCGGACGCCGTGGTCGGTGGACGATTCAAGATTCAACGTAATACAAAGCAACGAGCGAGAGCAAGACAAAACGTCTCCGTTTATTTCTCTCTCGTCTCTCGCTGTCGACTTGTAGATCATAGAGTGCAGATCTGTGTACATGAACTATTGAGACTTGACAGAGACTTGACAGAGACTTGAAATTAACTGACAGAGATTTGAAATTTGAATGCATGCGTAGGGCGAGATAGGCTTAATAAGCTATTATCTATTATTTTTTACTTGATTTGTGCGATGTTCACGTGCGACGTTTCGGTGAATTCCCAATTTTGCGCTGTATAAAATAAAACAATTCTGTTTAATTATTTTATTTTTTATTGAAATAATATTTTACTGCTTACATCTGATATTGTTGTGTATACCTACTTCTTTCTTTATTATATATAGAAAGAAGTATATAAAACAATATGTAAAAGACTATAATGTGCGTAAACAAATAAATAATAAAATATTACTTTTTACATATGAGTACAAGTAGCGGTTTTACTATCCCCGAAACTATATTCCTACGAACTTCTTTAAATTTTAAAAATTAACGTAATAAAAATAGCCAACGATTGAGCCGTCGAGCAGCGTCGCGTCGAACCGTAGACAGTTGACCATCGTCCCGATGTTTAGATAGAACGTCCGCGACGTCCCCGTAACGAAGTTGACGCGTCAACTAGTTGACGAATTCAACTAGTTGATCGTCTCGTCGATGGATGGACGTGGACGGTCTCGTTTCGTCGACGGTAAATACGTCGACAACCCATCCCTACGTTTTATCTTTTAACTATTTATCGCTTTGGCTGGTTGACCATAACCAAAAAAATATATGGGGAAATTTACAAACAATTTTGAAACACAAATATGTATATTAAAAATTAATAAACGTGCATAAATATTAAGTACATTATTTTTACATTATTTACGTGTATAATATTTCTACACATTAAATATTATCTACATGTATTTTAAAACAATTCATACTTCTCGCTACTTTATACGATTTCGCTATTTGTTTTTTTTTAACTAGCAACAGAAATCATCCAGTTACCGCAGCGACCGCAACATTTTTGGCGTAATTAATATATAGATACTATTGTGCTACAGCAGCGATCGCCAAACTTTAGAACTTGCGGACCACTTAATTCAGAATTTGCGATCGTTATAGGATTTTTTAGTGTTAATATATTGAGAAATTTTTTCTCACAGATCACCAGTGGTCCCCACACCACCACTATAGCGGCTGCTGTGCATCACCACAAGTGATGCAAAACAGAACAATTATGTTAAAAAGTACATACTTATAACAAAATTAAATAAAAGAGAAGAGCGATTAATTTGATTGAAATTAAAAAAGTACTCGCGTATACACTTAATGTTCTCATATTTGTACACAAAAAATTTAATAATAAAATGCCAAAATATTTTGTTAACAAAATTATTTGAAGTAGTGATATGCATAAATTAAAAATAGGAACTTACGCACAGTGCTGCGACCTCACAGCGAAGACCAATGTGATTACTTTAAAAAAATAGAGAAAATTTGATTAAGCATGATGTTCAAATAAAAACATATACAAATACATATATGATACCATATTCTGTAGAAATACATTTACACGCATACAGAGAAGCTGGTCAATAAGAAATATTGGAATTTTTTTTTTTAATAGAGATGCGAACACGGAATTCGTGTCACATTAATATTCTTACTATTTTCAAATTAAGCTTGTGGTATGAAAATAGGACTAACTAGCTTGTCTGGAGTGAGATTCGAACCTGCGACCTCTAGATCATGAGGCGAGAGTCCTTAAGAATGTTTGTATTCGTAAGAATGAAATGGATTCGGAGGCAGCCCTCGTCATATCAAGCCCGGTTGTGTTTCACTACTGTTATTGGGC
This sequence comes from Agrypnia vestita, assembly GCA_016648135.1. NCBI lineage: Eukaryota > Metazoa > Arthropoda > Insecta > Trichoptera > Phryganeidae > Agrypnia > Agrypnia vestita. Next base: position 14,607 of record JADDOH010002505.1, on the reverse strand, counting down.
CTCGTGGTTCTTGTTGTATTAAAAATTAAAATAAAAACGTCAATACTTAGGCGTACTAAGACAACATAAAGTTTTTGAGATTTTTAAATCTTTTTAGTACAGTAGAACCTCGTTAATTTGAAATTCAAGGGACCCAATAAAAACATTTAAAATTATGCGAAACCCTGTTAATTCAAAATTTAAGGTACAAAAAAAAACGTAATGGAATTGCGAAATTCGATAAAAATCGTAAAACTCATTGAAAGATGAGTTGTGAAAAACATCCATATTTTGCATATTTCAAGAAACTATTTCGAAATGCAGTATTCATTATGCTTATAAAAAAATCGCGACATTTCTATTACTAAATTAACCGATATTGAGAAGTGTATTGTTCTCACTTGCGAAAATATCGAAATATTTTCTTCAATTTTGTCATATTTCAAAATTCTGAATGTGAACTATAATGTATTGATTTATGGCACAAGGTTCGTAAAATTATTTCGAATTATGAAGTACCGGGGTTTTCGAATTTTCTCGGTGAATCTAGTATGAAATAAACATTTCGGGACTTGTGGGTGTGAAAAATTAAATTCAAAATGTATGTTCAAATTAATGGGGTTTTAGTGTAGGTACTATGTAAAAATCAGCATAATTATTTTTACAAATTCTCTCTCGCGATCTCGGGAATCTCGCATCCTGCTTGATTCTAGCAGCTAGAGAAATAATATTGAAAATGGGTTAAGAAATATTAAAATAATAAAAGAGGAAAATGGAATTGATAAATAAGTACGAAAACATAAGTGCATTCTTGTCAAACTAAAACATAAATACTGAAGGTAGGGTAAAAAAATTACAAATCGTCACCCTAGTTCAATCTTGTCGTAAGGTCAAAGTCGTTGTTTTTGACTTATTGTGATGGCGTGAGGCTTTGAGACTTGCTCTACAAATCGCTCCAATCAATTTCATCGTACCTACTCTAGTTTCGTCGGTACAGAATTCCATTTTGTCGTAAGTGCTGAAATTTTGGTGTTTAATCAGTCCTATTTTGTCGTATGTCTTATCAGCTCCATTTAATTTTATGTTCATACAAAAATTACAAAAAAAGTTAGTTCTATCTTGACGTAACATTCAATTTGGGCTCCCACTTGTCACTCTTTTAATTAAATTAAAAATTATAAAATACAACCTAAGAAAAAGTAAAATTAAAAATAATAAAGATTATAAATAGGTGATGAGCTATCCTTTATTCCATAAACTCAAATAAAGCAATTGAGATACGAACTAAATGATATACTTAACATCAAGTACATATAAGACAAACATAGATTTTACATCATTCGTAGATAATAAATTACATAAAACACATCTTAGACGTGAGAATCCTTTAAAATTTTCCATTTTAAGATGTGCGACTTGAATCTTGTCTGTAAAGTCTTGAACTGAGGAAAAAAACGTGATCTAGCATCAATGCTTTCATACACGCCACCGGTAGATAAAATATTTTACGAAAATTTACTTAAAAATCATTGATTTTGCCTTTATTTTAATTTTTATTTATTATTTTCTTATTACCCCAGCAAAAAGTTTCTCTGGTCTTGTAAATGAAAATTTCTTATAGTATTTCTGTTGTTTAAATTAATATTTTTTGATAGATTTTCATAAAAATGATTTCATTATAGCTTAGATTAAGTTAAAGAGTACTTTAATCCAATCATTTCAAATCTTATATATATTTTTAAATTAAAACAATTTTTCCCTGTTATTTTGAATCGAGCAATTATTAATTAAAAACATTAAAATGACATATTTTTTGCTTTAAATACCAACCGAAATTTCAGTTCCATTTTGTCGTATCGTCAATTTTTATCAAACTTTAAAATAAAAATTATAAAAAACGGTACTAGCTAAATCAAATATTTTTCTCTTGCAAATAACGTAATAAAAAAAGTAGAATATTATCATTTACTCGGAAAAGAACAATATAGTTTCTTGTAGTTGGAAAATCGATTTCAAACTTTGAATGCGCTTTTCTCTAAACTGTTGTTTTGACCTTACGACAAGATAGAACTGGGGTGACGAAATGTTAATTTCCACTATTTGGATAAGTTTGTACAAAAGAAAGACAAGAAAAAAAGAAGCGAGTATTCTAATAATTGTCGAGATAGTTATACAGAAGCGTCCATCCATAGAATGCTAAAAATTAGTTATATGCGGGTTTGGATAGTTCAATACAATATCTATATGTGCTGAAAACGTCCAAGTTCTAAGTGCTATAATTTTTTATAAATTCAATATTTTTCTAACCACATCACAACCATTTCTGTTAAATTGGCTCTTAAACTAAAAAAGTGGTTTGACTGTTTTTTGCGGCTTTATAAGTTTGAATTTTTTTCAAATTTATAAATCATTGAAAAAATAATATATATAAAAAAATAAAATTTATGGACAAAAATAAAATATAATTTATCATAGTATGGACGCATTACATAACTTTTTAATTCTACTGTTATTACACGATAATAATTTTGTAGAAAACATCTAAGATGGTTGAATGTTTTCTACGCCTCAGATAGGTAATACTTTTTAATTCATGCTTTACAAAATACGTAGAACACAGAACCCACATAGACAAATATAATTACCTACTCTTTTTCGTACATTTAGACATTTTGTAGAAAGAATCCATCCTGTAAAACGCGTCTATATACAGGGTTATTTGTAAAAGATTAATAACCTCGCAGGACTATATTTTTGCCTTGATTATGAGTCGAAAATGGTCAAGCTATTATGACCTAATGTCAATAGTTAAGGAGATATTCGACATCAAAGTTTTCATTTTTTTTTCAATATTTCTGACTTATTTTTTGTAAAGCGTTGAACTATCATTACAGTAACTCATATCGATTATGAAAAATTCATTGGTTTCAATACAAGTTAAATAAAATGATAAAAACCCTGAAAAAAAAAATCCAATTGGAATGTTTTCCAATCGGAATTCGAAGGTTTTCATTTTTTTATTTGACTTGTATTAAAGAGAATGAATTTTTCATATTCAATATAAATTACTGTAACGACAGTCCAACGTTTTACAAAAAATAAGTCAGGAATATTGAAAAAAAAATGCAAACTTTGATGTCGCGTATCTCCTTAACTTTTGATATTAGGTCATAATAGCTTGAACATTTTCGACTCATAATCAAGGCAGGAATATAGTCCTGCGAGGTTATTAATGTTTTACAAATAACCCTGTATATCTTAGGAAATGAAAGATTTTTCTTATAATTATATTAAAAAACATCTCTACAATGAGCCGTATGCAAAAAAAATATGCAATATTGGATTAATTGTCGATCTATTTGTTTTTTATGGTTCAAATTTTTAGAAGCCATTTTCTCTGGACGTAACAATGGTCAAACCGTTATTTTTACGGGTTATTTTCGGTACAGTTATTTGGGATACATATCTGATTGTACCGATGATTGGTAACTAGGATATAACTGTTGTATAGTGCTTATGCTTTTGCCCGTTGAATTGCGAATAATTAGTTGCCAATCATAGATGCAATCAGATACAAATCTAAAAAAAACGGTTGGTGTGTCACCGGTTAAAATACCATCACTAGTTGGACGCTTTCAGCAGAACTACGTCCAATTATCAATACGTTATATGTAATTCATTAGAATTTCAAAGATAATCCAAAAAGCCCACTGTATGAGTAAAACAAAGTGAATGTACAGGTAAGCAGGTTCACGACCAATCGGAATTAGAATTTTCTGAAATACACGGAGATAAAGCATTGATACAAAAGACTCTTTAAACAAAGTAACTTACCAAGGAACAAAGTAATTTGTGAAGTTGTAATTGTAAACTCCATTTTTATGTCTTATTTTATGCGTCTTGAAAATGAACTAATTACGATTCAGTGAAGTGAGTTCTCCCTTTCATTTTTATATTTTCTACAATTGTGATTGTTGTAACTAGGAACATTAATAAAGGTTAAAAAATATCACTTTTTGTATAAGAAACATTAGTACAAAAACTATTATTTACACAAGTTCTCCTCGCGGTCAGCGGAACAGTAATCAGTTGCATATTTTTTGTGTCTTATAAATAATATGAGAAGAGGTCATGTTGACATCTTATCATGCAGTATCACATACTTTCCCTTATCATGCATATATACATACAATATAAAAGTTATATTTTCGTTTATACTAAAAAAACATTAGCGCTTAACAAATCTCTTCTATGCGATTGTAGCGTACAAATATATTACATACAAATAACAAGTTTAAATGGAAAACCAATAATTATGTAAAACGAATCCTACTACATAAATATTAGGTCCTTACATATGAAATTGGCGTTTAGTATGGGAGGAACATAAAGCCGATTTTTTTTTATTATAATATATTTATTTAATCAAAGTATGTACCATTGCTATCTATGTACTTTCGCCATCTCATAGGTAGTTCATCGATCCCTTTACTAAAAAAACCATTCGGACGGGAATCAATAAAATCTTTGAAGGCGGTTTGGACTGCCCCATCGGAGTTGAATTTTTTCCTTTGCAAGAAGTTATCCAAATTTCGAAAAAAATGGTAATCTGTTGGGGCAAGGTCCGGAGAGTACGGTAGATGTCTTAGACATTCCAATTGAAGCTCCTCTAATTTGGTAGCCGTCTGTTGTGCGTGGTCTAGCGTTATCATGAAGCAGCAGTGGCCTAGAGCGAGTAACCAGCCTCGGTTGTTTAGCAGCTAGCTTTTCCATCATGGTTTGCAGTTGCTGACAATAGACATCTGCCGTAATCATCTGGCTAGATTTAAGAAAGCTGTAGTGAACGACACCAGCACTAGTCCACCAAACGCTCACAAGTAACTTTTTTGGAGTCAATTTTCGCTTGGGGCATGGTTTGGTTGGTTCGGCAGGGTTCAGCCATTGCAATGAGCGCTTCCGATTATCGTACAGGATCCACTTTTCATCACAGGTAATGATTCGATTTAAAATCCCTTCATTATTGTGCCGGTTGAGTAATGCAACGCAGCAGTCAACGCGCGTTTGTTGATTTGCTTCACTCAATTCGTGAGGTACCCACCTTTCAAGCTTTTTCACCTTACCAATTTGCTTCAAGTGGATTAAAACAGTTTTATCACTAACACCGCAGCCTGCAGCTAACTCGGATGTGGTTTGCGATGGATCCGCTTCCATAATAGCCTTCAATTCTTCATTATCAACTTTGGTCTCCGGCCGTCCACGGGGCTTGTTCTTGCAGGTCGAAATTTCCAGAACGAAAACGTTGGAACCAAAAACGCACTGTGTTTTCTTTTGCGGCACCGTCGCCATACACATCATTAATCCTTCGAGCCGTTTCTGCAGCACTGGTGCCACGGTGGAACTCGTACTCGTAAATAACGCGATATTTCAAGTTTTTCATTTTGTAATCTGAGTGACGCAAAGAAAAAAACAATTGAGGAAAAAACAAATGAATTATAATTTACAAAACACAAATACATGAGTAAATAGCTGTATAAATTTGGATTTGGAATTCCTAACCAAAGAGAAGATATTTGAGATCAAATTTGCCAGTACTGCAAAACGCCAATTTCATATGTAAGGACCTAATATAATTATTTTAGAATTCCATTCAATTTCAAATTGATATGCTAATATTAATAATAAAATATCATTTGTAGTATTCAATAGTGAAAAGTATTATAACAACAACTTATATGTAAATAATTACATTTCTAATTAATTAGGTTAATAGAGATAAGAAAGGTCTTATTGAATGGGATCTGATGAATGTATTACATCGTGATAATATAATGATGAAGGTATCATATTATAACGTATTATAATTATCATTTTTACATGATTTTATTAAGCTTCGCTTGTCTGTCTGTCAGGGATAGGGACAAATCTTCTCATAAAAATTTGGCAGTGAAATGGCAATACAATAATCATTCATTAGTTTTAAAAAGCTGTTTACTATCCAAAAAAAGTATTTTTTTATCACTTTTTGTAAATGCCGGTGAAACGTGTTGGATTGTATTATTATAATAGTGACGTTTGAGTTTTGAGGTTAATACCTTAATAGTATTCAAATATTGGTTGTACATATTTGTAAATTTTATTGTATAATAACTTTAAAAATTTTTAAATAATTTTAATAAAGAGTAAATGTAAAAAAAATACTTCTTAATATATATAATTTAATATATATAATAATAAATATACTTTTTAATAAAATTTAAAATGCAAAGAGTGTTAATTTAGTTTTATTAATTCCAGCTAAGTGGAGTTAGGATTGATTACAAGATTTAATTTGACGAAGATTAAAAAATCAAAAATAATATTACTAAATAAATAATAATAATAAATAAAATTACTTCTAATAATAAAACACACATCTATAAAAAATGACCAAGAAGAAATATTTTTTTTAATGGCCACGGTAATTAAAACGATCACAGTATATGTGTATTTTAATAAAATCAAATAGTATGTGTGTCAATACATCTTGGATTTTCCATCAAAATAAAAGTATTCATGCACACCTCCATTTATAATTAATTTTTCTCTTTCCTCAGGACTCAGGACAAAGGAAAAAATAAACCAAAGAAAACATCAAATCACTTTTTTAAATGAAAGAAACATAGAATCAGTGGTATCTCCAGTCTCCAAAATTGACCATAAATAGAAAATTTATGATTAGTATATTCCTTCTGGCAAGTTCTATAATGGCAGTTAAAGAAGCAGAAATAGAAGACAAAGAAGAGAAAAACAATTTAGAAAAGATAGAATGAAGAATAAAGCAGGCAATTTGAACAAAAGATAGAAAGAAAAACTCTTCTGGTTCGTGTCTTCTAGTGTATTATGCCGTATTTTTACGGCCTTTCTGGATGACGTTTCGGATCCCATTTCAGGGTCCATCATCAGGGCTGATGTGACGAGTAAGTATTTGTGTTAAGGTTTAGTATTAGCTTGCAATATCGTATTGCTTTTGGCACGGTATTACAAGCTAATACATAGAAACTTACAATGGACCCTGCAATGGCGAAACTGATGTGTTATTGTAAGTGTTGGTGTCGTTGTCTCACAATGTTGGTGTCCTTGTCTCACAACAACACGTCAGCCCTGATGTTGGACACTGCAATGGCACCTGAAACGTCGGTCAGAGATACACACGGCAAAATATTCCAGAAAACTACACGCAGAAAATTTTCTCTTATCTTTTCAAATTGATTTGTCCAGGTATAGTATGGCATGAAAAGTTACCTCATTCTTTAGCTGTAGGCAAGACCAGATCATAATTATGATGAAACTCATAATTTTTCTTTAGTTATTTACCTATCTTATTTTATTCTTATTCTAATTTTTAAAAAACCTTATAAAAACTTAAGTGGTGCATGCGCATGTGATAACGGCATGTTACTAACCTTTCCAGTGGATGGCGGTCGATCCCATACAGGTAAGACCATGGGGGATCGAGCGGAGAGGGCGTGGGAGTTCGGGCATTCGGGTTGCGCAGCTACACCAGATGGGGGGCTTCAGTCCGTAGGAACTATAGGTAATCAATATAGGGCCACGGAACATAGTATGTTTAGTAATTGCACCGTAGGGTTTATTTGACGTGCTAGGTAGTTTTGTTTGCGTTTTCCGTGAACATTCACGAACTTCATACCCAGTATTTAATTTAAGTATAGCTTGCGTTAGGGTTACCACAAAACCAATTCATCCCCTATAGTTCGAAACAAAAAATTATACAACTTGAACTGGGGAGGTCTTGAATAAAGCGAGGGTGTTTGGAAATACTGCGTTAAAAACCGTAGAGCCTTCATCCGACGTAGATAGATAGCTTATTTGCCTCTAACAAGGCGTAAACTCAGTTAGGAGTAGGGTCGAGCTAAACGACGAAGAAGAAGATCATCACAAGGGGACTGAGGTATACTTTATCTCTGTCTACTTCAAGTATGGCGATCCGGTGGGACCTCATATCCTTGGCTTGTCTCAAGTCCTGGACACCCTGAAAGGGAAGAAAGTAATGATCGGGGGTGATTTCAATGCGTGCTCCCCGCTGTGGTATGATAATACCACTCAACATGCGGGCTATGATCGGAGGATTGCCGTTGAGGAGTTCATAGCCGGTTACGGCTTGAATATCCTCAACGAACCAGGCAACCCTTCGACTTTTTCCAGCCCTGCAGACGGGGAGAGTAACATTGATATCACCCTTTGTACGGACAACGCACTGGGGCTGGTCGGGGGCTGGAGGGTACTGGAAGGTGTCATTAACAGTGATCACCGGCTAGTGTCCTTTGGTCTCTCCCTAGCCCCGGTACTGAGCGCAAGAGAAGGATGGAAGTTCAAATCCAGGAATGCGGACTGGGAAGCATTTGAGATTATTTTGAAAGATGAACTGCGTGATATATATGAGAAAGGAGCGAGGAACCCACTGCTCGTTGGGGAGCATCTAAATACTGCGGTTGTAAGGGCGGCTGACCTAGCTCTGGGGCGCACCCGACCCGGCAGACCATTTAAGGCCTGTTGGTGGACCTGGCTTGGGAGCTGGCTTCGCTTCGTGGTGCCTATCGAAGGGCGTACCGGAGGTGTGGGGCTGTCCGGCGGGGTGTGGCTTCTCTCACCGAGCAGCTAGCTCTGCAGGAGGAGCTCCGTACCACCAGATGCGCCTACTCGATGGCAATCCGCGAGGCGAAACGAGCCTCCTGGAGGCGGTGGGTTACAGATGTTGGTAATGCCGATCCCTGGAAAGTCACTGGACTCATCAGGGGGGGAGGGAGGGGTGCTGCCTCCCTTCTGTCCGGGATTCGTCTCGAAGAAGGGTTGACGATTGATCTTCCCTCTACTCTTGATGGGTTCCTTGAGAAACTTGTTCCTCTGGAGTCGGTCGGTGGGGAGTCGGACCATCACCGGCAAGTCCGTGCGTTGGCCCGGCTCCCAACTGGTATTATGCTCCGTGAGTTACAGGACCCGCCACTAATAACGCGTGCGGAGCTGGAGAACGTCTTTCGATTGTTGGGGCTTACTAAGGCTCCTGGGATGGACAAGATTACCGGAATAATCGCGAAGAATGTTTGGAGAGTTGCGCAAGATGAGGTTCTGTATGTGATGAACGAATGTATGAAAGTGGGGAATTTCCCCGAAGTATGGAAGCATGGTGCGCTCTGTATCATACCTAAGGGGAACAACAAACTGAGGTCTGATCCAGGTGCGTATCGCCCGATCACACTCCTTCCTGTCTTCGGGAAGGTATTTGAGACAGTGAATGGTACCCACTGCTTACCCAGGACCGTTCTAAGAGCAAAAGCTTCCATATCGGTCCTACTCAATCGTCTCCAGGTTGACATTTTTTTTCAACTAACAAGCAGGACTGTGCTGCTCCGCACCGGTCGTATAACCGTTGCGAAATGGCACGGCCACTCGAACAAAAATATTCACTCTCCCCGCCTCAAGATATGTCTTTATTAAAAAAAAACAAAATACATAATTATAATATAAGGACAATAACATAAAAAGTAAAAGGAACCCAAAATAACAAAATAATAGAACAAAATCAAAGAAATACAATAGAGTAAAAGTACATGTATTGCTAAAAAGAAATAATAATAATAATACTTAAAATTAATTCTATAAAATAAAAGACGAGATCCCACGGCGGCGGCAGTGGAAGGCTTCAAGTCGAAGACAAGACAAAAAAAATAAAAAAGAAGAACAATCCGTTCCCATCAAGGGAAAAAAGAAAGACAAAATAAAAACGTGACACCCGGCAAGGGAAGTCAGGACCGGCAGATATACATCCGATTCAAGAGCAGTACACCAGAGATAACCCAGAAACATCAGACTCAGTATCGATCAGCTCCACAAGAGCAAGCTCTTTACTCAAGTCCTCGCAGGATTTCCCACCGGGACACCCACACCCTAACAAACTCACGGAAGCATCCGAAGTTCCTTGCATTCCTTACCAGGTCCTCGTTAGAGGGACGGAGGCCCGGTACATTAATACTATGCCCAGTTATACCCTCAATCAAGTCCTCTCTCGCATCGTCCAGTATCTTGCATACCCAGAGGATATGTTCCGACGTCTGGGCCACACGGCCGCAGGTACACCACAGATCTGCGGAGAGTCCAAGGTCAAAAAGCTTCGACCTGAACTCTCCGTGTCCAGACAGTATCTGCACCGTATAGTGATCCAGAACCGGAAAATATCCGCTGCCCTTATCTTTCACAGCCACAGGTATTTGAGACAGTGATACGTAACAGGCTTGAGGAAAATCTCTCGCATCCCTGCGAGCGTCAATTTGGGTTCGTCAGGGATATGTAGACGGAGCGAGCCATGATGTTCATGCAAGAATGGATAAGAGGAAATAACGAGAAATATGCTATGGGGGTATTCTTGGACATCTCAGGGGTTTTTGATAATGCCGGGTGGGAGATAATCCTCACCAAGCTGAAGTTGCGGTGCTGCCCGAGGTATCTGTTCGATCTTATCGTCAGCTACCTTGGGGAGCGTTCCGCGACCATAAGTTATGGGGGGATGTCGAGCACCAGGCTTACCAACATGGGGTGTCCACAGGGCTCTGTACTAGGGCCGACGCTGTGGAACATTTTATTTAATGACGTTCTCCGGCTTCCGCTACCGGTGGGCTGTTCAATAGTGGCTTACGCAGATGATGCTCTACTGCTTGTGTCTAGACGAAGCCGCTTAATGCTAGAAGAACGGTGTAAAAGATCGCTTGAATTAATTGTGGATTGGTGCGTAAGAAATAACTTGGCTTTGGTGTCGAACAAAACAGTAGCAATGATGTTCAGTAGTGCACTGAGTCGACAGAGGAACCCGGTAGTGAAACTTGGCGACAATACTATTAGATTCGAGCGCTCGGTGAAGTGGGTGTTACCTTTGATACCTCGGGTTCCTTTCTCGCTCACGTCAAGGCGATTTCGGATCGGGCGAGGGATTTCTTCGCCTCTATGAAACGATTAAGTGTCTCGGATTGGGGAATCCGGTCCCCAGCTATCCGCCTAGTGTACAAAGCGACATACGTGGCTCAAATCACGTATGCCGCTGAAGTATGGGTACATAGATTGGGGACTGCGGCTGTTGCGGGTGCGTTGAACAGAGGTCAGCGGGTACCTCTTCTTGCGCTGACGGGGGCCTATCGAACTGTGTCCAGTGCCACCCTCCCAGTGCTAGCGGGGGTACTCCCTGCGGACATTGAGGTAAGGGAATCATCCGCCCGAAAAAGACTGAGACGGGACCTGGAGGTCTGCTACTTTGGCAGGACCATCAGGCCTTCGGACACAGAGCGGTTAAGGGCATTGGGTCTGAGACTGAGAGAAATTTCATATGAGATTTGGCAAGAAAGATGGGATACGGCCACAACCGGAAGATGGACATACTCCTTCTTCCCGTGAAGGATGAGGGCAGAGGATATTTTCCGACGCTGGACCATTATACGGTGCAGTTGCTATCGGGTCACGGAGAGTTCAAGTCGAAGCTTTTTGATCTTGCACTCTCTGCTGACCCGTGGTGTGTATGCGGCCGTGTGGCCCAGACGCCGGAACATATCCTCTGGGAATGTGTGGTTCTAAAAGATGCGAGAGAGGATATGTTAGATGGTCTTATTGAGAATGGACTGATTGTGACAGGACGCCGGCCAGCGAATGACGTCCTGATCAGTAGCGAAAGGAATTTCGGATACTTTCATAGCTTTACCAAGGTGTGGGTCTCCCGATGGGAGATCTTACGGGGCTAATATGACAGCTGCGGTGGGAGAGTCTCCCTCCGCTGGATGCTGCTTTTCTTCGAAGATCGATATCTGCCGGTCTTGGCTTCGTGGCTGCAAGTCGCCTTTTTCTTTGTTTTAATTTCCGTGCCGTCCCTTTTCTTTATGTTTTCCCCGAATTGGGGGAGGTCTTTTTATTTATTTTATTTTCATGAATTATTATTTCATTTTCTCTCAACTTCAACCGACATCCACTGCCGCCGCCGTGGGAGATGTCTTGTCAAAAAAATTATTTTATTCTGTTTTTTTTTTTAAATTATTATTCTTGTTTATATATTGTTATGTTATGTTTATTATATTATGTATGATGCTAATAAAGATAATTTCCTTGCGACGGGGGCTGTGAATGGTTGTGTTTGCGGCCGTGCCCCCTTGCAAAGGTTTATACGACCCGAGCAAGGGAGCATGGTCCTGCATTGTAGTTGAAAAAAAAAAGTCAATCTGGAGACGATTGAGTAGGACCGATACGGAAGCTTTTGCTCTTAGAACGGTCCTGGGTAAGCGGTGGGTACCATTCACGGGCCCTGAGCCGCCGCTACGTGTGATCAAGAACGCGGGGTGGCGCCGTCAACGTCGCTTGTGGAGATGGCGGCCCGCAGCGCTCTGGACGGTTCCAGGCGATGGCCGCTTCTCCACGGCGGGCCCTGAGCCGCCGCCACGTGTGTTCAAGATCGCGGGGCGGCGCCGTCAACGTCGCTTAAAGAGAAGGCGGCCTGCAGCGCTCTGGACGTGATTCCCAAGCCTGGACCACGTGCGCTTCCCGCGAATTTCCGAGACTCAGCCAGATCCCGCGGCCGGTCGTGCCAAGCCAAACCACGTGCGGTCCCCGCGAGCCGCGCAGCTTGGGATGCGTGCCCCTCGTAGCCACGAGAGCCTCCGATAGCGGACATGTGCTTTTTGTGATTTTTTTTATGTGAACTAAAATGTGAAAGGACACGACGAACTTATGCGGGGGTCGGAACTGCTGGCGTTTAGGTTAAGATTAGTTATAAAATTAGTAATAGTGCTTTAGAACGTAAGGTTTAACTGTTTTTTTTTTTGTAATAAATGTATATAATAGTGCCAGAGTGTTTTGAAATTCCCGCTCCACCTTCCTTGGCAAAGTATTTCTTTGATAGGCAAAGACGCGTAGCGTTCCGATTAATCGATCAGATTAATTGAACCGCCCTATCAGCCCTTATGGGTATATTTTCTCTTTTCTATGATTATGGCCCTGTACACATTGAGCCAACCTCAGCCAAGTCAGCGTATGACTCATTGCTGCCTGGCGAAGCACTTGAGATGGAAGTAATCGCTGCCGGGGCAATTTATTTGTTCCAAGCTATAACTAGAGAAATATCTAGAATTTCGCTGTATAATTTTATAAGCATATTCTCTAATAGTTTGACAGAACTAAGGTGGAGTGGTTTCGAAATAGCTCGAACCACCCGGGAGGTCTCAGACCTGCGCGATCCCGTGCTCGGGCCACTTCCGCTCTATCTAATCTTCCTACTGATATCACTGATAAATTAAACAAATTATTCACGATTGGTCTTGCATTGTAGCTAAAAAAATATCAACCTGAAGATGAATGAGAAGGACCGATATGGGAGCTTTTGCTCATAAAACGGTCCTGGGTAAGCGGTGGGTACCATTCACCGGGAACTCTAGCTCTACCCGTAAAAACAGCAGAGCCGAATACCCTGATAACTCCATAAGAAGTCGAAGCCGAACGGTAGTGTTCGCCATACCAGCTTCGCGCCGCAGTATCAGTGTCGCGACGCCAAAAGATTTCGGCACCACCGGCCGAGCGACGCCGACGCCATGATTCATTTGATGTGTGTTCGAAAAACCGACAACTTCGCCAACCTCCACTAATGTCGGCCAATGTCCGCCAACTTGCGCCGAAACCCCCTGTACATATTGTGGCTATTGGGCCAACCTCAACCAAAGTGTACAGAGCCCTTGAGGATTTTGAGACAGTTCGCGCTATATTCTGTTTTCTATGGTTCCCGCTCTCTGTCAACTTTGACAATTGTTTTTCTTTTTTGGTGCCGGTTAGTTTGTTAGTTACTATTATTTCAATTCTAATAAATAATCTGATCTCATCCAAACCATAACTCAATTGCAACACCCCAAAGTTTATTAATCTTTCATCATTATCAAAAAAATGCTGCCGGAATCAGTGACGGAATATTCGGATAATGAAGCGGTGAGTTATGTTTTGGTTATAAATTTTCAGCGTCTTTATACATGTTATTTTCATTTTTTATATTCTTTAGTAAGCACTTTTGTTAAGTCAGGGATAATGAATGATACAATTATTAACTTATTCATGCAATCACTGCAGATCAATGCCAATTGCCGATATAAAGGTTAATGATGTGAATGAAATTTTTATTATTTTTATGGTTAAAGGGAATATATTTTATTCTTTGTGAATTTTGTAGTGAGACGGGTTAAATGAAAAGCAATATAAATTTTATTCCAGAAATTCTTATTTTTTGACTCGCGCAAGTTTTCTATTCTAAAAAGCTGAGATGCAATAATTCGGCTAAAGATACTGCCGAATTTTTAATTCCTTAAAAACTACAAAATAAACACCAAAATAGTGACCTACCATATTATATTTATATATTTGTACTTGATTAGTAATAATTAATGCTCAAACATGTATCTAAAAGATCCTAGCACACATTTCTTTTGGTCATTTGGTTCTTGTGATCATTGTTTCCTAAAAGTAGAGTTAAAATAAAAGTCAAAGTTTATTTGAAAAAAAATGTTGAAAATTGACTCCTGATCAACTGGCCCTTAAAGAAATAGTTTTTAATATCAAGCTAGG